>VWZK01013803.1:4096-108635 GCA_013396935.1 Baryphthengus martii
TTATGACGGTATTAAGTAGTAACATAACCTACAACAAATAGTCCTGGACAAGGCAGGAGGATCTATGGAAGTATTGGAATACTCAGACTCTGGGTTAATCTATCTAGCCCTTAGTTATTTCTCTAGAAGACGACAAATTTACAGTCATACCCTCCAACTCCCTTCGTTATCATCCTTACACCTATTTTTCAGTTTGAATAGAAACCTCTGCTCCCTGAAACAATTCAGGAAACTGCATCACTGAGTTCCTAAGCGTAGGACACAACCAATCAACACGAGGGATTATTAGATTTATTTTGTTTGTTTTGAAAATCGAGTTTGGTAGTCAAGTGGGTTGGTTTTCCTCTGCTTGCAGAAACACCTCATGCTGAGAAACAGTTCTAACATTAGGAATAAGTTGCAGTTAGACTAAGAACACCGTAGGTCAATGTTTGTGAGGGGAGAAAAATAGTAAAAATTTGGTAGGAATTAAATTTACCCACTCCCACATTTCCTACACATTCTTTCTTTTTTTTTTTTGTGTTTTGTTTTTTTTTTTTTAAAACAAACCATCAGGAAACACATTCAAGATAAATACCTACATTTTTTAGCAGATTTACTGTACGTTTATAAATACAGAAACATGACGAAACATAACTTGATTTTTACAGAACAACGAAATCCTTCATAATTAACCCCCCCAAAAGTGCTAACTTTTCAACAAGGCCAGAAAATATCCAGTGTCCCAGCATCACTTAACTTACATATCACTGTAATCCAAGAAAAGTCTGGCATGTGAAATTAATTGATACTATCACCAGGACTTTTGAAAAATTTTCTGTATTATATTTTATGTGGGAGTTAAAAAGAAAAAAAAAAAATAAGCTACATGTTTTGGGAAATAGCAAATGGCTAAAAGTGTAGAATTTTAGGATGCTAGTGCCTAAATGCAAAGAAACCTAAGGAAAGCTGGAATACACCTTTGAAACACTTGGAATGGAAGAGGTATGTCAGGATAATACTGCATTAGTGGTACTTGTTTTCAATAGATCATAGCAAAAAGGCAGGAAAGAATCACGTGGAAAATAATCAATGCACCGCACTGATTTATAGCTTGCTAAAATAAAATGCCATTCTTTCGACTAGGTAAAGTAAAAATAGCTTTATCATATAGGTTCTGTTTCACAATTGACATAGAGAATTATGTCTCATGGAGAGGGAAAAGCACAAGCAACGCTGATTAAGTACCTTTTTTTGCTTCTCCAGCCATATTAAAATAGGTTTTTGTGTTTAATAAGTTAACAATAAAATTGTTTGAGACTTCTCAAAGCAAATATACATCTGAGGCAAGGCAAAAGATACAAGGTAAGAGGATTTTTTCTGACCTTTTTTTTTTTTTTTTCCCCTTCTACATAAGAGGCCTATGTCTATGAGACATAGGCTTTCCCTAAACGTTTTGGCATCCGTCTGCAACTTTGCAGACATTGAAGTGCAGTCAAGGAAGTTCTCCTTTAATGTTTAAAAAAAAAAAAAAAGTAAAGAAATGTTGTTTTTCCTTCAAACTAATTGTTTTGAAACAAATGGCTTTGAAGATGAACGCCTCTCCTCTAAAAGAGAACATCTTCATTTTCGATTAAAATCTGCACAATTAACTTCTGGTACCGCATGTCGTTCAGCGTAGCAAGGGTACTGTCCTCTGGAGGTCTCATTAGAGTAGGTCCAAACACTATTCCCAGGTTTTCAGCATTCATAAAGTTCTCCTTTTCATGCAAAGTAACCCTAAAATAGAGAAAAAAACAAACGAACAAGCAAAAATGAAAAAAAGCAAGCAGCCGGTTCCCTCCTAGAAGAAAAGAATATATGCATCTTAATCTGTAGCCCAGATTCACATCAAGTATTGGGAGAGAACAGCATTTTTCATTAACAGGTTTCATTTTTACTCAATATAGTCACTGTTTCCACAGCAAGTGCAATGGACCTGTGGTGGGGCTGGGATTTCCAGTGCCTTTAGACACCCCCTGTGTGACTTTTAAGCGATTTTTCCACCTGGCTGGCTGTCAGGGGATACGAATTAGCGGCAGCTGCCTTGTTGAAGAGCATCATGATGATTTAAATGATGATGTGTGGAGCAGTCCCCCCTGTGCTACAGGAACTACAGTTCTCTGGGTGCGTTGTGCTTGGTGTGCATCGTGCTGGAGGTGTGGGTGTGCTCCCCGAATACGGACCTGGAGTTTCATAGAATCCTAGAATGGCTTGAGTTGGAAGGGACCTTAAAGATCATCCAGTTCCAGCCCCCCTGCCGTGGGCAGGGACACCTCCCACTAGAGCAGGTTGCTCAGAGCCTCCTCCAGCCTGGCCTTAAACACTTCCAGGGAGGAGGCTCCACAGCTTCTCTGGGCAATCCCTTCCAGTGTCTCACCACCCTCCTAGGAAAGAACTTCTTCCCAATGTCCAATCTAAATCTCTCCTGCTCTGGTTTCAAACCATTGTCCCTTGTCCCATCACCACAGGCCCTTAGAAAAAGTCCCTCCCCAGTTTTCCTGTAGCCCCTTCAGATACTGGAGGCCACTACAAGGTTTCTCTGGAGCCTCCTCTTCTCCAGGCTGAACAGCCCCAACTCCCTCAGCCTGTCCTCATAGCAGAGGTGCTCCAGCCCTCATTATCATCTTTGTGGCCTCCTCTGGCCCCTCTCCAACAGATCCATGTCCTTCCTGTCTTGGGGCCTCCAGAGTTGGATGCAGTTTCTTTTGATGACCAACGACCCCCATGCTCCCAGACATGCTTCCAGCCTGCAGGAACCCTTTCCTTCACACCCTTCTGCCTTGCTGCCTGCCTCAGGCCAGCCAGCAGCTGAGTGATGCTGATTTCTTGTTTTACTTTAGGAGTAGGCTGAATCCTGGAGCAGCCTGGAGAGGCAGCTTGCTAAAGTCAGGCTGCTACAAATGCTATCCCTGACAGACAACAGAGGTACCTCTAGGCAACCCTCCAGGCTCTTGTTCTGACATGGGTCATATAATAATAAAAAGTACAAGAATAGGCAGACCACGTGTAGCTGGAGCAAAGCCCACCACGTTTTGGCCAAGCAGCAGAGAAGTCAGCCTTGACTGGAAAATCAGTCAGGCCCGCTCGAAAATGCAAGATACGCTCAAGGTTTTCCTTCAGGTAATAGAGCTGGAAAACATCAGCGTCTCCCCAGCAAGACATTGGCATTTGAGGTCTGTCCTGAGAGTGCCCTTGCACTGCAGTGGAGAGACAGCCGTGGTCCCTTGATCCATCAGGAGCCCCTGATGGATCATTTGCTGTTGCTAAAGTAGAGCGCGGGTGAAGCTTCACATCTCCTCCACGTGCAGTGCCTCTGCCAGGGTGGAGCACATCTGGTTTTGGAGCCAGTTCTCCTGGCTGCGGACGAGACCGGCCCTGGCCATTGCAATTCCACACTGGGCAGCCATGGATTCCCTCACGCCATCGGGGGAGCGCAAAGAGGCTAAAACCAGAAGAAATCCGGTCTTCCCTTCTTTGCAAGGTCTGTATATGCTGAGATTTTGCTTTTACTATTGGCTAAAACACTGTTCCTCTTTGCTTTCAGACAGAAGGCCGTTAGTGCCCCATCTCAGGTTCTCATCTTCTAGCACAGATAACGGTAGCTACGCTTTGCACGGAGGAAAAACAAACCGAGACCGTCTATCCCAAGGCACCTCTGTGCAAATCCCATCCATGGGTGTAGGCAGCACAGATGGTGAACAGCTATGCAATGCCACGTAGCTCTTACTGGCTTCTCTGTGCAGGAGTGGGAGGCTTTCTGAAGGGCCTGGGGTGAGCCCAGGGCCGATTCACAACTTCCCTGCCCTCAGCATGGATGGAGTTGTCCGTGTTTCACCACAGGGGGGACTGCTCATGCTATTGGATTTCCTCCAGTTCTGAGCAAAAAGTTATCAGAAAGGTAAGTGAAGAAAACAATTCATGAATTGACCGACAGACTCATTTTTCACTGGCCTTTCCTGGGTTTTCCCTGTGCTTTTAGCAGCTCAGTGCAGTTTCTTTTCTGTAGAAGCTGCGATCCTGCAGTCTTCACATCGACTCCTTGACACCAGCGCTTGTTGTCTCTGTGCAGGAAGAGCCTTATGGGGCTGGAGCTGGGACTCTATGAATCTAGAGTCTAACCTCCAGGTCTGATCTACAGAACAGCACAGTCTGAACCTAAAATGCTCCTTCCCTCTTTTGCATTCAGATCTCTCTGACGGATTCTCCATCGGAACTGATAGGCGCTCGTTTTCCACCCAGATGCCGACAGCTACGATTTGGGAAAGGAGGGGAAATTCATCGTGTGACTTGCAGGTATTTGAGAGAGAAAGCTTCATCAGCTGTTTGGACTATTTTGGTCTCATCAGGAGTTCAGCTCAACAGCTGAATCAAAGCCTGTGCTGCAGTTCATGGAAAAGGCAGCAGGCAAGTCAAAAATTTCCTGCTGGGACATGAAAGTACTGATTGTGTATGCAGGTCACTTGTCTCCAGCCTCCACGGGCCTTCTTCAAAGCCAATAAGGCTCATCCTGAGTTGTCCACACACAGGCACTGCCAAGGGGGTGCTTTTGCACATCTCGTTTCTGCCCAGTCCACGCCCGGGTGATGTCTCACCGAAAGGAACAATTCCTCCGTTGTCATGACCTGAGCTAGTGAGGAAGAAGTCTCTGCATAATGAGAGCCTGACTGAGTGTGAAACACACTTCACCCAAGCTCCCTGATGCAGTTTTATGTGAGTTGAGGTCTTTTTCTTTTCAGGTTGGCACGAATAGCACAGAATACTGCAGATCAAACCCAGAAAAAACTCCAACTTTTCAACTGCGTTGCAAGCAGTGCGACAACTAAGAAGAGATCAAAGATTTGCTGTATAAAAGGCGAGTAATTTTATTCCTCCCTTATCCCCTTTTCTGTTGTTTCTAAGTAACACCATAAACTTTAAGCAGAGATAAGGGGCATCCTGGGCAATAATATATCCTTAATTGAAGGCCTGCTTTGAGAGGACAGTCTTTACTCAGCTTCAGTTTTCTAAAAACTTACAAATAAGTAAGTTTCGAAAGTTTCCTGAGGCCAGCGAAGACCCAAAGGAGCAAGAAGTCAGCATGGGTTTGAAAACCAGTTTTCTTTGAAATGAATGAAAAGTGAGCCACTTGCTTTGGATCACTCCTTGTTTTCTTAGGTACCTAGTTGAGAACTTGGAAAACTCAGCAATACAGCCCCAAGTCGCTTTCCAAATGTAAAATTTGTATGCCTTTTGTATCCTGAAAGCAACTTTGGAAAGCAAATGAGGCAGAGGGTGCTTAACACCAACAGAGAGATCACTGGTAAGGGCCTGTATGGCTTTTAGTGGTCAGACAAAAATAAGCTCTGCTTGGTTCTTGGCTTCACTTTGATGTGAGCAAACAACTCGTAAGAGACAGAGACAGCTCCTTCCTTTTAGGGTTATCACTCATGAAAACAAATTGAGAGGGAAGGGAAGGCAGAAACAAAGCCTGATCAAGTGCCTTCCTGCAGCACATCTCTGAAGGACCTACCATGTAGCTTTTTCAGCTATTATCTGCCTCAGAGAAGCGTGACAAATCTCAATTAACGCTTCAAAGGTTTGCAAAGGGATCTGTGTGCGTAGCTTATACGCATTTCTACAACCATAGCTTGTCTGCCGATTTGTAACATTATTATCTTAGTGGCCGGGCCCTAATGGAAGCTTTCTTGGTATTTCTTCTAGTATTCCTCTTTGAAAACAGAAAATTGTTAAGCTCTTCAAGAATTAGCCTGCGTGCCAATTAACTCACTTTTTGAGATGAATCATTAGGTATCTAAGTGTCTCGTAGTGAGCAGCAGGGAGTAACATCAAGACTTCGTGTATTGCTTCTAGTCTTTCATCAGGATTGGAGATTTCTGTAAGAACACCAAACAGGATTAATGTTAATAGGGCTTTCCATCTGTAAACAGCAATCATTTGGGAAGCGAACTGATTATTATGGAATCATTCACAAGCCATTGAGTGTGCTTGGAGGGATAAATATTAAACTCATAAACATGGAGCTTGTCGGCAACTTCTGCATCCTCAAAAAGAAAAAGTGCCTTGAGAAATCAGCAACAAAGACCACGCAGTAGTTGTCTCATCAGTCTGTGGCTCTGTCTACAGGCCTGCATGGCTACAGTGCCCAGGCTTCCTTGAGTGCTTCAGAGAACCCTAGAATCATGGAATGGTTTGAGTTGGAAGGGACCTTAAAGATCATCTTGTTCCAACCCCCCTGCCATGGGCAGGGACACCTCCCACTAGAGCAGGTTGCTCAGAGCCTCCTCCAGCCTGGGCTTAAACCCTTCCAGGAGGAGGCTCCACAGCTTCTCGGGGCAACCCCTTCCAGCGGTCACGACACCAGTCCTGAGATCCTCCCAGTGCCAGATGCAGTCCTTGCAGTGGCACTGGACATTGCACCTCTTGGCACAGAATTTGGGTGTTCACAAGCAAAGAGCAGGTGATTCCATTCCAAATCCCGTCCCAGGGCACGTCGTACCTTCCCTGACTGATGCTAAAACCACACTTTTGGAACCGGGTCAGTTATTTTGATACCCTACATTTACTTCTGTTTTTGTAACCTGTACGATGTCCACCTGATTAACAACCAGGAAGAAGATTCGTGTGAGAGAAGGACAGGGCAGAGAAGTAACGAAGAGAACAACAGTCTTTCTTCCAATTTGTTGGCTGTCTTTTCTTTTCCTTTCATGTGGACGGCGTTACGCACGGGAAATGTAATTAAAGATCGGTACAAATGACTGCGTAATACTTACTTGCTGCCTCTATGAACTTGGAATAGGTGTCATAGGTGATCACAGGAATTGGTAAGTCTCTGAAGTATAGCTTCAGTGCTCCAGCAATGATGTTTATGTCTGGATAAATACTGGCAGAAATATCAGCCTTGTCACCATCTAGAAGAGAGGAAGGAAAACTTTTTGAAACCAGGCTAATTTTGACGGAAGCAAAGCGAGGCTTCTAATTCAGATTGAGTGTGTCTGACCTGACATAAAAAAAAAAACCAACCTGAAAGCATTTGGAGGGCTTAAATGAGAATATATTGCTACCAGCTTTACACTCTGTGAATGAGGAATGGTAGTTTCTTTATCTTTTAGTGAACAATTTATTTGCTGGCATCTTTTGGAGAGGCTGGTGATGCCCTCAGCAATATCTGCAGCGTACCATCTCACACTTAATGTTTTTAATGTTGGATGAAAAATCATGGTAATAATATATTTATTGAATCTGACTCATTTATTCACTGGAAACAAGCTATTAATAACTTGTCCTGATGTTGCTTTTCGTATCCACAGATCAATGCAGAGGAGTACGAACCAATCTTTTCATTTTCATTTGAGCAAACAGAGGCACAGAGAAATAACATCAATTTCCAAAGACCCGCAGGAGACCAGAAGGAAAAAAATCAGAGTAAACATCCAACTCTCGTAAGTCCTGCGCCAATCTATCTATACTGATTAGCTAGTAAGAAAGCTGCCTTATTTTCTGGATGTCCTCTGGTGTCTTCCTATTTGACTGACTTCTAGCAAAGATCTGAATGAAAACAGACAAGCTATGGCATGTAGCCGTACAATTTATTTGGAAATGTGGATCAGAACTTATTAAAGGAAGATGGATATTTGTAAAGGATGAACGGCTACACAGATGAATCCTGCAACTGAAATGACATGTATGTTGTTTGCCCCATATTATAACCCAGTTAGAACTCCATTATGGAGCACTTTTAATAGCGTGAGCTCAACATTTACAAGCGTTGCCAGTAAGCCCTTGTCCAACGCACGGCTTGCAGCGAGTGAAACAACAAGAACTAGTAGTGAGGCTGGATCACTATAATTTTCCAGGTTCAAATGACCACCTAGTACCCTCACAGCCAGTTTTTTCTCCAGACCAAGAAGTTCTGCTGTCCTGCCCTCCTGGGACCTGTCCTTGGCAGCCTTCCAGTAGAAAGACCGGAGGTAGGACACTGGTCAAGCAGAGGCTAAGGCTGTCTGGATTTAACCTCCAGCTTTACCTCTGACTACTCTGAGATCAGTTATACCCTGAAGTTCTTCTTCCTCATCTTTCGAGTGATGATAGATTTAGATTGACTTTTAGGAAGAAGTTCTTCCCCATGAGGGTGGTGAGACCCTGGAACAGGTTGCCCAGAGAGCTGGTGAAAGCCCCATCCCTGGAAGTTTTTAAGACCAGGCTGGATGGGACTCTGGTCAACCTGATCTAGTGGGAGGTGTCGCTGCCCATGGCAGGGGGGTTGGAACTCGATGATCTTCAAGGTCCCTTCCAACCCTGACAATTCTATGATTCTACAGTAATGCTTCCCTCGCTGGAGGTGGTGAAGAAGGGACCTGGACAAGCTTCAGAAGTGGGCCTGTGTGATCCTCATGAGGTTCAACAAGGGCAAGTGCAAGGTTCTGCATCTGGGTAAGGGCAACCTCCAATATCGATACAGGCTGGGGGAAGAAGGACCTGGGGGTACTGGTGGGTAAAAAGCTGGATATGAGCCTGCTGTGTGCACTCACAGCCCAGAAGGACGGTCGTATCCTGGGCTGCATGAAAAGAAGCGTGGCCAGAAGGTTGTGGGAGGTGATTTTTCCCTTCTACTCCACTCTGATGAGACCCCACCTGGAATCCTGTGTCCAGCTCTGGAGTCCTCAGCACACAAAAGACATGGACGTGCTTGAGCAGGTCCAGAGCTGGCCACAAAGATGATCAGGGGAACCTCTCCTGTGAGGTCAGGCTGAGAAGCTGGGCTTGATCAACCTAGAGAAGAGAAGGCTCTGGGGGGACCTTATTGTGGCCTTTCAGTACTTAAAGGGGGGCTATAGGAAAGACGGGGACAGTCTTTTAGCAGGGCCTGTTGTGACAGCACAAGGGGTGATGGTTTTAAACTAAAAGAGGGGAGATTTAGACTAGATCTAAGGAAGACTTTGTTTACACTGAAGGTGGTGAGACCCTGGCCCTGGTTGCCCTGAGAGGTGGTCGATGCCCCATTTCTGGAAACATTCAAGGTCAGGTTGGCTGGGGCTCTGAGCAACCTGCTCTAGTTGCAGATGTTGCTGCTCCTGCAGGCAGATTGGACTAGATGAGCTTGAAAGGTCCCTTCCAACCCAAACCGGTCTGTGATTCTATCAGGTTAGGACCATATGGTGAGCAGGGTGAGGTGAGGTTCTGCTTGCTTGAACCATGGAGAGGAGTTTGCTTGTATCTGCCAGAAGGTACAAGCACAAGCTCAGGCTGTTGTAAAGCCACCACCTGCCTTGTCTCCCACTAACTGGTGCTTGTGGACACGTGTTGATACAGACCGATGAGTGGCTGTGCTTGATGCACGGCATCTAAGGTGGTGCTAAAGGCTTTCACAGCAGAGTAAAAGAGTTTATATTGATTGTAGACATTTTCTACAGACCTATGGCATTAATCTTGAAAGGGCTACGTCCCGTCCAATGCATGCACGTAATTCTCATTAAGACTAATAGCACTACATCTTCTCATCAAGAGGAGATTATATGCTTAAGTGTTTAAAACAAGCAGCCTTTCTTGATGCAGCTGAGCAGTCTGAATACATCCATCAGCATTTAATTTAATAGAGCATCAATAAGCCCTCAGAGGATGTTTACCCTGCCCCAATCTTTTGTTTAATCCACACATTCCAGGCCCTGTAGCATTAGTCTTGTGAAGCTTTGTGTGGAGAGCTCTATTTCATCGATGGACACAGAGCACTCAGAACACTCCCCTGAAAGCAGCTACCTCCAAGGAGCCAGAAGCTGCACCAGAAGAGATGTAGCAAAGCAGAAGGTTGCATCTCTTATCCAGGTCACCAGTACACCCAATGGAGGTGCTATTTATTTAGTACTTTTACAAAGCAGCCCAGCAAGCTTCCTTAAAGGGGCACTTCAGGCAGGGCTATGGCCAACTACAGTGAGCTTCAAACATGCCTCTTATTTACATATTCATTTCCTGTAGGGAAAAGGCATTCATTTCCCAAGTCAAAGATTTTTTCTCTTCACTACATCCATTGGAAATGCACTGAAGATTGTTTTAACGTGAGCGTAACAATCCTTTCTCTATAAGAAGGATATTGAGAGGCTGGAGCGTGGCCAGAGAAGGGCAACCAAGATGGTGAAGGGTCTAGAGAAGAAGTCCTAGGAGGATGTGGGGCTGAGGGATGTGGGGTTGTACAGCCTGGAGAAAAGGAGGCTCAGGGGAGACCTTCTGGCTCTCCACAACTCCCTGACAGGAGGTTGAAGCCACGTGGGGGTTGGCCTCTTCTCCCAAGGAACAAGTGATAGGACAAGAGGAAATGGCCTCAAGTAGCATCACGGTTGGTTCAGATTGGATATTAGGAAAACTTTCTTCCCAGAAAGGGTTGCCAAGCATTGCTCAGGGGAGTGGTGGAGTCCCCATCCTTGGAGAGATTTAAAAGCCATGTAGATGTGGTGCTGAGGGACAGGGGTTAGTGGTGATTTGGCAGAGCTGGGTTAATGGTTGGACTTGATCTTAAAAGTCTCTTCCAATCGAAATGATTCTATGAATACATTTGCTATAACATAACTACACATTTCTGCAGTGGTTCTGTAGGGGAAGGTGGATTTTTATTTTCATGGAATTATAGAGGGTCATAGAATCACAGCTTGGATACCTAAAGCAAAGAAAATCTTTACTCTGTTTCTTAAAGTTTTCAGCTGACTTTGGATGCCACAGAATTATATAAATAGTTTAACAGACAACGACATGGAATAAGTAAGTAAGTGTCACATTCTTAAAGCCTCAGCTAGGCCTGCTGAATACTGAATGACATTTCTCCTTCAATTCCTTTTTCCTGAACACTTTGGTTTCCTTGCACAACCTTTGCCACGCTAACGTCCTTCTTTCTGGTTTTGCTTGGATTGGGCACGTGACAGGTTTTTCAGCTCTGCTGGCAAAAGAGCGAGCATGAGTTAGGATGCCTCTAAGGACTCATGGAATATTTAACAGCATCATATTTTTAGCAAGTGTATTGTACCAGCCAGTCATACAAACGAGGAGGGGGACAGAATGCGCTGGTGACAATGGCAGCTCTGTTCTAAAGCTCACAATGAGGGTTTTCTGGATGCTACAACACCACAGCTCAACAATGCTGACAGAGAGCAACTGTCGCTCTACAGCACCAACATTCACCAGATTAAATAAATCCACATTATTCCCCCTCTTTCTCATTACAAAAAAAAAAAATCACTGAAATGGAACATTGTCAGTGCCTCCGAGAGCCTAACGCTAATTTACACCGAGGGTATTTACACTGCTTTGGCTTTGGAAGGGAGTCTTAGTTTAAATAAGATGAGGATCAACTTCTCCCTGTTTTAAAACCAACTATCACAGCTTCACTCAGCCCAAATAATATTAGGTGGGATCATAGAATCATAGAATTATAGACTGGTAGGGGTTGGAAGGGACCTCTGGAGATCATCGATTCCAACCCCCCTGCCAGAGCAGGATCACCCAGGGCAGGCCACACAGCAACAGATCCAGGGGGCACTGGAAGGTCTCCAGAGAAGGAAGTCATTCTCCTCTTGAGCTGTTAACTTTCAAACTTGCCTTTGCTTTTCTGTTCTTGCTGGAATGCTCACTTGCTGCTTTCAAAGAATTCCTTTGGCAAGGCAGAAGTGGCCAGAGGTTATGGGGGGACTGGCTCCTCTGCTCTTCACCCCTTCAGCTGCACGTGAAATCAGCAGGAGAGGTACCTTACGGCCAAGTCAGCCCCTGCACCTCGTCCCTGTACCATACTGCCTTCCATGGCTTGATGGAGGGCTTGGGAAACCAGAAAGCTCGATGGCATTATCATCTGAAGGATGCATCCTGCAGGTTAAAATGGGAGGACTCTTTGCTTGTTCATTTTCAAACCCACTTCTTAAAAATTGTGTTTTCTAGAGAGGCAAAACTGTAGTGGCATTATAGGCAGGGGCCTGGGGACTACCTCAGAAATGATGGGCAGGGAGAGAGCTCGGCAAAGGCAGAGGACAGGGCTCTGCTGCCACAGGCACCCCCACACCATGTAACCCTTCTCATAGACCCCTCAACTTCCATTTTAAAACTAGCTCAGGTTTTTATCTCTCCTCTTATTAGAAAGTAGTTTCAGAGATTTGCTTTCAGATGTTCTAAAAAATGGTCTTAAAATTGTCCAACTAACTGTATTCCTGGCCAGTGCACGTCCTCTAGTGTGGTGCCAAGACTATCTGGTTCATCCCTCTGCTCTCAGCTTCAACTTTGACAGCTAAAATACTGCAAGCTCCTCTAAAACACATTTACTTTCTGCTATGCAGTGTGCTCCAGAGATGTCTGAGATAGATAGTGCTGTGGCCACAGATACAGCTGTTTCTGCTCTAACACCCATCTAGCAACTAGAACTGATCAGGAATTTTCCATTTTATATTAGGTTTCCTTTTTTTTAAAATACTTTTGCAAAAATTATGTTCATTTCCTGCAGTGAATGTGGAAACAACATTCTGTAAAACTCCCACTGACTTCACTTTTTGAGCAGAAAATGAAATTTGAATGAAAGTCTTCCAGGCATTGCTGGAGCTGAGACCTCCCACCTGGTTCTCAACTCCCAGCTCTGGCACCTGGGACAGAGATCTGGGATATTCCAGCTCCTTGGCATATTCCGCTCCCTGCTGCTCTGGCTTCTAGGGCTAAGCAGGGGGAACTGGGCAGCGGAAAAGCGATGGTCCTGCCTATGGGGCTGGGGTGCAAAAGAGAGAGTGGGCTCCCTGTCTCTGTAAACTTGGATCTGACAGGGAAGTGAGCCCTGAGCTGCCAGGTTGGGAGCGTGCTGCCAATTCAACCTTCTGCCAACTGACAACCACCTTCCAGCTGCACAGCCCGTAAGTCGGAACAAAAATATCTATTTTGGTTTTCTTTAAATCCCTTCCTGCAGAAACCCCCCAACTCCTCCTTTTCTATCTCAGTTCAGGGAGAAAACATTTTCAAAACTGGGAAGTTTTGAAAGTTCTCCGCTTCTGGTCTCAGCAATACCCTAGTCATGCAATTCTCATAACAGGGTTGCTTTTTTTTGTTCACTGTTCTGCTGTTTTTGCATTCTTCATGGCAACACTCCTTCCTTTCTCGGCCCTTTTTAGTGCCATGGTCTAGATGTTGGGATGTTAGGTCAGAGGCTGGACTTGACCTCAGAGGTCTATTCCAGCCTGAAGAATTCAGTGATTCTGAGATTGTTCAAAGAAAATGAAGACACAGCTTTTTATCAGTTTATGCCCAATGATTTTCCCCACAGCCTTGGCAGGCAAACTTGGTTCTTGCTTTCTCTGCTTCCACATATTGCCATGCTTTTTTTTTTTCCTTTAGAAAGCTGATACCACTCATGTCCTTATTGCTCCTCTTTCTGGGTGCTGCTTTCTTTGCCAGTAAATCACAATTTCTTCCTTGCTGAGGGCCTAATTTAAGTGTGCATTGCCACCAGATGATGCCCTGAGCACAGGCAATAATAAAAGAGACACTGTCTGTAAAACTGAACTGGCTCCAATGGTCTGAAGCATTTGCAAAGGAACTAGAGCTGCAGCAGTACTCAAGTCATGTTCAGGCATAAATTGTCATCTGCTTTCTTCAAACTCTTCCCTCTTCAACCTGTGCTTCTCCTCCTGGGTTTCATTCAGGTAGGTACACTTAGAGGAGGATTAACACACAGAACAAAAGGCTTGGCCAGGCCAGATCTACCTGCAGGGAGCAGAGTGGGACCCGTTGGGATGGGGACCCTTTGAGTAGCACTGCTCCGTGTGGTGCATCTGCACCATGTAGCTTCTTGTGATCTCTGTCCTATCACTGTGCTGCTCTTTGGCCCAAATCACGGCTGACCTGTGTGTGTATATGCACCTGTTCACTTCCGTAGCATCCAACACATTCACATATTATTTTTTAAAGGATATTTTGGTACAGCATGAAACCAGGCACTTTGGAAACTCCTAGTTGGACTTTCTTTGCCAGTGATGTCTGCGTGACAAGCTATCTCCAAACAACCAAACAAAAAAGTATTCAGGCACAGTAAGTGTAAAATATGCCACACATAGACCTTGCTGCCCCTGCCCAGCCTCGCCAGGAGCTCCCCCACCTCCTGCCCATGGGCCCTCGTGGCCCACAGTCCCTGCCTGAGCAACACCAGCTGTCTCTAGCTGTGTCATGCCCATGTCTGTGCCTGGCCGTGCATCCTTCTGGTCGGTGCCCTGACCTGTAGGCTGACTTTTGTCTAGACCTGGACCTGTCTCATCCTGGTGGGCTTGAGATCACTGGGCTGTGTTTGACCCTATTGCCTAATATGTTAGAGGTAACACCTGAAAAAATTAAGTAGGAAGGAAAATGCTATTTATGGGAAAGGAGACGAATATTTATGTAACTTCTTAAATGTACTTGAAAATGTGTTTGCTGTTGATGAAAGTCCTACTCTGCACCCGCTTACTTATATACTTAAAATTAGTCCTATGTGCAAAGACAGTGTGCACAACCAGAACCAATGTAATCAGCTAAAACAATTCAGAGGGGCTACTAGGATGGTCATCAAGCAGTGTTTTAATTATTAGTTTTTCAGTGTGCTGTGCAACCAGCCAGTCTCCTTAATGCTCCTCTCATCTGTTGTGCAGCTGCAGTCACGTGCAGGGTGGCGCAGGGCTTCCTACAAGGCTACAGGCAGAATGATTTCCCAGTTGGGAGCTCCTGATTCTTAAATTCCTAAATAGACTGTCGTCTTTGTAAACCACTCAGTCTACTAAAGGCAGGACTAGAACTTTCCCCTGGTAGTATCTAGGCTCGTACTTCAACTAGGAGACACGGCTGTGCTGGTAGGTTGAGCAATCATCCAGTCTCGGGAGCACTTAGCCTTCCGCCTACTGTTGCTTCCTGTTTAATTAGTCCTTCCAACCATGAGATATTATTTCTTCTTAGGAAAAGCACTACAGATTGATTTAAGAACTCAGCCAAGACAGGCTGCTTTCTGTACTTCTGCTTACAGGCCAGTTTCATTGCCGTGGTACCTGTATAAACTCTGAAAGAACTGAAAAGCCCTAGAACTGAAAGCTTACATGAAAATTGTACAAGACTGAAAAAGGGTCTACCTCGATCAAAGGCCATTTTCACATCTTCAATGTGCTCGGTGAAGCCTGAGACTCTGTAGAGGCCCTCGGACTTTAAACCTGAAAAACAAAAAAAGAAAAGTTTTCAGTTTACTTCAGTAACTACCGAATATTCAGGTTTAAAAACAATAAAGCAAGAACAACAGATCGAGGTAGGGCAGCAAAATAATAACTGTAATGTGAAACTCCAGAGACATTTAAGCAAGGATCAAGATAATTTTAAATTGCTTTTTAAAAGATTAAAGAATTTCAGAATTTATCCTTTCTGATTTCGTTAGCCACACGGTTGATTATGTTAGAGAAAAATATTGCAATTTGCTAATGGTGGGGCATGTGATGTTATCACAATTTATTCATTTCATGTGGGAGATTTTCCTGGATTTGACTATAATTACTAAAGGTTTAGAGGGCTATTTTCCTTTTACCAGTTGCTTAACGATAAACAGCAATGCAAGTAAGAGACAGCCTTTCCCTATAAGCACATTTATTCCCAATTTTTCTGTCAGCATTCACTTATCCACAGCTGATGGATGTGATGGATACTGTTGCTCTCCACATAAATACATCCCTTCTACAGTTCTTCCGTGACAAGAGCCCTCATTTAGCCTTCCCCTCACTTCTCCTCACCAACATGAAATGCAGGGCAGCATTTTTTTGTTTATTATTTTATTCCCAGGTTATTCTTTTTATTCCCAGAACTCCTGATAGTGACTGCACAG
Source organism: Baryphthengus martii (assembly GCA_013396935.1). Taxonomy (NCBI): domain Eukaryota; kingdom Metazoa; phylum Chordata; class Aves; order Coraciiformes; family Momotidae; genus Baryphthengus; species Baryphthengus martii. Next base: position 19,956 of record VWZK01013803.1, read on the forward strand.
AGCTAACCTACTTGTGAGATCCAATACAAGATCCAACACAATTTGTTTTCTTAAGAATGAAATCAGTACATAGTTCTACGGCAATTAGAGAAAGGAATTTAAAGATGTTGGAAAAAACAGAGAGTGGGCAGCAGATTTCATCTTCATCAATAAATGTACAGATAAGTGATTAGATCTCAAATGCAATGGAGCTTCCTGCTGTATCACCAGCGTAAAGCTCCCCTGTCTTAGTCCAAACTATTTTTCCTATTTGTCTCTGAAATGATGATATAATCCTGCTAGAGCTTTATAGAGCAGTGCAGGGGATTTAGCTGTAAATCTTTGATTCATTTCAGTAGCTGATGTGTGGCTTCGAAATCCCTACGGCTGGTATCGCTGTGTTGCCACGCAGATTACTGGGAGGCCACGAATTCAACAGGATGAGATTCCTTTGCTGAAGCTCTGACTAATGGGGAAATTTGGCTTACTGGGCAGCGCAACACAGACATTTGCTATCCAGAGCAAACATACACGATTATCACCATGCTGTGTTGGAGGAGATACGGTATTTCTTCAATCTGGCACGTGACTGTGTACCAAAAACCTGCCCCGAGCTGGAGTTTTGGCTGTGATGTTCCTCCTGAGCCCCAGTGTCCATCAGTCAGTAGCTGAGCAGCTTGTGAAATCCTGTGCAGTTCGTGCCCTCCCACGAAACACCAGAGCCTGTGACCTCACTTGTCCCAGTCCCTGCCAGCCCCTTGCCTTCTTTTGCTCATAATCTTTAAAGGTTATGAATAAATAAGGGATTTGATTTAAACTGATGACTCTGAAACTGGAAGTGTCCCTAGGTATGTGAAAAGAAAATAATGAAAAAAGACATGTAAACATGAATTTAAAGTTCACTTTAAAGTTCACCCCTTTCAGAAGCGCAACGTAACGCATCTTTTGACGCGGCTGTAGAAAGCGCGTCAAGAAATTCCGTTATGAAGTGGCTTGATTTAATTTTACTAGCTAATGCAAATCACCTACAACAAAAAAAAAACCAACAAAACAACCTCAACCCCTCTCCCACCCTGTCCTACTGCTTTCCCCAGCACACAAACCTCTCGCTTCGATCTCCCGAATGCACGAATCCACGACCATCGGCCTCTGGGTGTTGTGGGCTTTCACCAGCGTGGTGAGATCGCAGCAGTAGACTCGCTTTATCCTCTTCAGGTCTGGTTGGCAGTCGTTGGGCACGTATTTGGAGCACTGCTTGTGTACGTTCAACCCACAGTCTGTAAACGAAGTTAGGCAGGTTAATTAATGAATTAATACTAACGCCCAGAGGTCTTGGCTAACAATTTATTGCCTTGGGCCATGTCAAGCAAGGGGCATAATTTCTCCATCAGTCAGCAAAGCAAGAATAAAGAGGTGGTAATGAAAATGAGCATGGAAATCTGAAAAAAAAACAACTTATGGTGGGCAAAGTGATCTCTAAAAAAAAAAAAAATGCTCTGGATGTCCTTCACACCCCTCTGAGCTGGAGGTGATTGCTGGTGTGAGCTGGGTCAGTTCACTGCTGGACACAGAACCACAGAATATTAGGGGCTGGAAGGAACCTCAAAAGATCATTTTGTCCAACCCCCCCTGCTAGAGCAGGAACCTAGAGCAGATCACACAGGAACGTGTCCAGGCGGGTTTTGAATGTCTCCAGACAAGGAGACTCCACAACCTCTCTGGGCAGCCTGTTCCAGGCTTTGTCACCCTCACTGTGAAAAAGTGTTTCCCTGTGTTTAAATGGAACCTCCTCTGCTCCACTTTGCACTCATTGCCCCTTGTCCTGTCATGTAGATCCAGCTGTTGCATTTGAACGCACGGGACTTAACTTTTGGGTATTTTAGTTTAGCCTTTTGTAAAATTAACACAGTAACAACCATCTTCTGCTGGCCAGCTTGTGGCTTTAGTGCTTCTCGTGGAAGAAGGACCTCAGATGCAGCTCAGCACTCAAACTTGGACAGTGCTTTGACGTAGTCTGCCTCCCTTCCCCTTTCACATTCCTGCAGTGTCACATTTTGGCTCCCTCTGCCATGTTAACAGCCTCCTCATCCCCGTCTCATCACTTCACTGGTGACTACAGTGTCCCCCGTGTTTAGTCTACGGGTCAGTTTAGGCACATAAGGTGCTGTGAAAAGCATGGTGTAAAAAGTGATTACTTTTACAAGTGTTTCTTGGTGCCTTACTCCAGAGACAAATCACAGAATCACAGAATTCTTGAGGCTGGAAGAGACCTCTGAGATCATCAAGTGCAGCCTATGACCTAACACCACAACATCAACTAGACCATGGCACAAAGTGCTACATCCAATCTTTCCTTAACCACCTCCAGGAATGGTGACTTCACCACTTCCCTGGGCAGTCCATTCCAGTGTTTAATCCTCCTTTCTGTGAGGAAGGGCTTCCTAATATCCAACCTAAACCTCCCCTGGCACAGCTTCAGGCGGTGCCCTCTCATCCTGTCACCAGTTGCCTAGGAGAAGAGCCCAACCCCCACCTAACTACAACCTCCCTTCAGGTAGTTGTAGAGAATGGGAAGGTCCCCCCTGAGTCTCCACTTCTCCAGGCTAAACAAGCCCAGCTCCCTCAGCCTCTCCTCTTGAGACTTTCCCTCCAGTCCCTTCCCCAGCCTCGTCGCTCTCCTCTGGACCCGCTCCAGCACCTCAAGATCTTTCTTGAAGTGGGGGGCCCAGAACTGCACCCAGGACTCGAGGTGAGGCCTCACCAGCACCGAGTACAGGGGGAGCATTACATCCCTAGTCCTGCTGGCCACATTATTCCTGATACAAGCCGAGATCCCACTGGCCTTCCGTGCCACCTGGGTGCACTGCTGGCTCACGTTTAGCTGGTTGTCACCCAGCACTCCCAGGTCTCTCTCTGCCGGGCCTGCTCTCCAGCCACTCCTCCCCCAGGCTGTAGCGCTGCCTGGGGTTATTGTGGCCAAAGTGTAGGCCCCTGCACTTGGCCTTGTTAAACCTCCTACCGTTGGCCTCGGCCCATCGACCCAGCCTGTCCAGGTCTCTCTGCAGCGTCTTCCTACCCTCCAGCAGATCGACACTCCCTCCCAACATCCTACTCTTGGTTGCAGGGGTGGGTGTCCATTAGAAACTCATACATCCCTGCTTTATCTCCACAAATGGAATTTTTCTAATGGATTCAAATATTCAGCCAAATGAATTGATGAGCCTCAGTAAAGCAAACAGCACCGTGGTGAATTCCATTTTGTCCCATAACTCTGGCTCCTGTTTTAATGCCTTCCCAGTCAGGCCCATTGCTGATGGTGCCCTTTGGGATAATTTAACATGTCTAATATCATCACTAGCAAGTTACTTACTCTATTTCATGTTGATTTACTGCCTGAGCTATTAAAAATGTAAACATGACTGTACTGCTTGCTGCACATTTCAGTATTACTCTCTATAAAATATTAATCGAGCAAAATCATATAATCACTACAAACACATCTACACATTTAGTGGAACTGGGTGGGTTTTTTGTGTATTTTTCCCTTTACTGCACAACACATTTCTGTTCTGTGAAATCTTCAGCAAATGTGAGCAGCTGCAGTCAGGAGCCTCCCTGTATTGTTTTCAGTGCTGTTCTCTGAACATGTGAAGTTAAAACCAAATGCATCTATCTACTTAGAGTTAAATGTTGGTAATTTAAGGAGGGAGAGTATTACATTTCGTACAAAATAAATAAGCCTTTTCATATTTTTAATATTTTACATATGTGAACTAATACAGCACCGTGCATTACTGAGGTCAGTTTTTGCACACTTGTATTTAAAGATCAAAGAGCTTGAAAAGCAAACTCCTATTCATTTTCATCTTTTTTTTCCATGTCCTTCTCATAGTCCTTGTGTTCCCATTATTCAGCTACAGGCAGACGAGATGGAGCAGTAGCTGAGACTGCACGTACTAAAACTGTGCATCTGTGAAAGGTATTTTGGTCCTTCAAAATACCAAATTGGAGGTAACAATCAGCTCCTCTACCCATGAAAGGCAGATGTCAGGGTCAGATGTGCTCAGTGCCAGGCTGCAATCAGAGATGCCAGGCTGCAATCAGGGATTGGTAAGACAGAAGCATATTCAGCTGAGACATGGAAGTGATTGAAGGTCCACAAAAGAAGTTATGAAACTCCATTTGCAAGTTGCCGAATCCAAAAGCTCATGATGTGATGATGATTATTGCATTTTTTTTCCAAGATGATTATTTTTCTCAAAAGAACAAGCAGATTTAAAAGAATTCAAGCACTGTTAAGATGCTAGGACAGTTATAGAGGCACCAGAAAATGAATCTTTCTAGGAAACAAAGGTCCTATTTTTGGCTTCCCCTCTGGCTGGGACACTTCAGGCTCGCAGCAACATGTGGTATTTTTATAGGAAACAGGTGGCAGTCTTTTTGCAGACAAGGGCCGTTCTCGGCAATTGGCGGCAAAAAGATGAATTATGAAGCCTAGCTGCTCTCTGGCTCTGCCAGTTTGAGGGCTTGCTTCTTAAGACGTAAAAAGACGCTCAAGAAACATGTTTCCCTGCTCAAGAGGGACAGGGAAATACCAGAGAGGCTATGAAGATGATGGACTGGAACATCTCTCCTATGAGAAAAGGCTGAGAGAACTGGGGCTGTTTAGTTTGGAGGAGAGAAGCCTGAGAAGGGATTCTATTCATGTCTACAAATCTCTGATGGGTGAGAGTCAAGTAGAAGGGGCCAGGCTCTTTTCTGTGGTGCCCTGGGACAGGATGAGGAGCAATGGGCACAAACTAGAACCCAGGAAGTTCCACCTCAACAGGAGGAAAAAATTCTTTGCTGTGAGGGTGACGGAGCCTGGCCCAGGCTGCCCAGAGAGGTTGTGGAGTCTCCTTCTCTGGAGACTTTCCAGCCGCCCCTGGATTTGTTCCTGTGTGGCCTGCCCTGGGTGATCCTGCTCTGGCAGGGGGGTTGGAATCGATTATCTCCAGAGGTCCCTTCCAATCCCTACCATTCTAGGATTCTATGAATGATTCGGGGATAACTTAACCATAAAGATCAATTTTTAGTGTACACAGCAAGGCACACACACGATCAAGGTACTACCAAAAGGATGCCACCCTCAGCAAGCAAGGCCTGGTGGCTTCATTTCTAAATCAGCTAATGGGGAAAATGACAACGCTGGAACTTGCACAGGAGGATTCCTTGCCTTGTTCTGTAAAGGAATCCTTACCTCCCTCCCTCCCTGCCCCTTGCAGGGAGTGCAGGCTGGGGATGGGAGAGATGTCTGAGCATTTCAAGAAGACAACAGAAAACGTTGAAGGATTACCTGAACATCTCACTCCCTGAGCGATGAGACCCCACATGAAGTTGGCGCAGTACTCACACCAGTGCGGACCTCGAAATGTATGGACCTGGAATACAAATGGGGACAAAAAAAAAACCAGAAATGGGGTCATTGGGAAGCAGATGGTCTGACAGATGGAACAACTGAAATGGATAAACAACAGAAGACTCAATAGGAGTAAATCTTTAGCACACAGTGCCCACATCTTTCCGAAGTCTAGATGAAATAAACCATGGGGACAGAAATTTGCTTTGATCTTGAAGTTTATCTTTCAATAGGCTTAAACATGACAGAGACCTGGCCTGTGTACGACACCAAAACCAAATCATTTTTTTGCTAGCTGACATTTTAGCTATAGCAGAGGGGAGGAAACCAGGTTCACTAGTCAAAAGAGAAAAAAGTAAAACTAAGAATCCCAGGAGCTATAGTCAGTGCTTTCATTTTACGAGTTCAAACAAACCAGGAATGTTCCAGAGATTCTCTTCAACAGATCACTTGAAAGTAGGAGAAATGCAGGGACAGAAAGTCCCTTTGAATGCAGCACGTTTTGGTTCCCCATAACCACGTGTGACCACAGATCAGGTGTGAGACCCATACGCCAAGAGCACGACGACGATGGTGTTACCTTGTGCATTTCTAGGCAGCAACACTGACCAAAACTCGAGGCGATTGCTGTAAATTCGTATCAGGGATGGATGATTTTTGTGCAGTCACTCCAGGCAGCGGCTGGGGAACGATCTGATCTGGCACACTGGAATCCATCAGTGCTAAAAGCAAACGACACCCTTCCCTGCTCTAGTAGGTAAACTGAACTCCCATAGGGGAAAGATGTCAGTGTGCTCTTTTTCAGTAGCCCAAACTGAATTTTGATACAATCCACACTTCAGTAAATAAGGAGGAATGAAACAATCTGCGTGCTGACAGAGCGCACAGCTCCCCGGTCAGGTTTTGCACACCACTGGCTCTTCCAAGGGCTGCGGCAGAAAAACCTTTCTAGTTAAGATGTCTCTTCTAGTAAAGTAAGCATTTCAGTTTCATTTGAAAGAAGAGGAAATAGTGAGGTCTATGCCCGTGTGAGTGGACATGGTATGAGCTAGTTCTGGCCAGAGACTTAATTGGGGTTAACAAAACGTAAATCATGCACGCTCTGGATTCTAATGCTTCCTTCTCCTTCTCTCTGCTCTTGTTTTGCCTGCTGGGTGGATGGCTGAAAGGCCACTTCCAGCCCCTGGGATGGGAAAAGCTGCTCTTTACTTTTCGTAAAGTAAAATAATGGTCATTGCCCTTTTCAAATAAACTTGGTGAAGTTTTAAGCCAAGCATTTGGGTTTGCTAATGGTTTCACCCCATTTGTCTGCAGGATCAACCTAAACAAGCCTGTACTCTTGAGTCCATTCCCCAGGAAGATCACAGAATGGTTTGGGTTGGAAGGGACCTTAAAGATCATCTCGTTCCAACCCTTTGCCATGAGCAGGGTCACCTCCCAGTAGACCAGGTTGCTCAGAGCCTCATCCAGCCTGGATTTGAAGATGAAGTACTGCGATTTTAAAAGAGACTTCTTTTTTTTCTGATGCAGTGAGAAAAAAATTGAGCCTGACTACAAATGACTCCTGACCAACTACTCACAGTCAGTAATTGCCTGGAAAAGCTTAAAGCAGTTGTAATTCTCGCTCCCTTTTGACAGCAAAAGGTCAAAACTGGAATGTCTGACCAGCGATAATTATTTTTTGAAATGGTATTTTGCCTCTCAGAAGAATGTGTATCTCTGGGAAACAAAACTCTGCAATCAAGTTTGCCATAGATAGATAGATAGAAATATCTGTCTATATGTATCATTCTCATTTAATCTTCTTTTGATTTGCATGAATTTCAGATATGTTTTTCGTAGAGGTTACTGGCTGTACCTAACAGCAGCTGGTGATCTAAGTTTCAGGCATATGTTCTATGTGACCTTCACTGGATACAAAACTAGGGATACAAATAATTACGCCTGTGTCTTTACCATCTTTAATTACCACATAATTAGTAAGTCTGCACCTGCATTTAATTGTGGGTGAAAACCCATCTGCTGTGGGAAGATAGCAGACCAAGTCTTCTGCTTTGCAGTGGTTTACAAAAGCTAAATCCGGAGAAGTGGCCGTGAAAGCTCGTTCAGGATGTTTAAACCCGCACCATTTCAAATTTCAAGTCCATCACAGTTGCTAGGATAGCTGGTGTCTCCTTGCTCACTTGACATAAAACATTTCATCCGATTCCGCTGTGGCGTATTTAGAAAACGGTCGCTGGTTATTCTTTGATCTCTCCTGTCACTAATGGGAAACAGTCATCTTCGTTGTTCTGAGGGCTCCATCTGAGAAGTGCTGACTGTGCACCCTTCCCTCGGTCCCTTCAGCTTAGTGGCCCTCAAAAGGTTTCGCTCTCCTGATTCATTCACTTCACTTTTCACGGTTCTGCATTTTAGCTCAACTGGCACGTTCCCAACTGAAATGCCCTGAGAAAAACAAGTCTTGGTGGTTTCTGGTCAAGCTGAAACAGAGAAATATTTGCTATCTCTAACTGAAAAAGGAAGATCTTCAAAAGTCTCTAGATGAAGGTGGGAAAAAAAAAAAAAAATCTCTTAAGATGCAGTTTTGAACTAAGTCTCTTGTGGCTTCTAAAGAAATAATGAAGGAAGTGTGTTCTTATGAACACAAGACTTGAGCGCATCCCGAAGCTTGCACACAACGCTTTTGAATAGTAAATGGGCATTCTGCCTGCAAGATTGGCCCCGTCTCTGGTTTAAATAAGGAGAGGTAACAGCAGGTCTGAGGTTTTTGAGGTGGGCTTTTAGGTTTTGCCCCATCATTACAAACGGCCTGGGCTTAGATTTTTAGAAACATGATCAAGAGCTATTTATTGTCCATCCAAATCCCATCCTGCAGCTTCAGAAGACCTCTCTATGTACACACAGCATAGGCTGAAGCTGCGTGGGCTACAATCAACACATAATTCCAACTTTTAAGAGGAATTTACAAGGAAGCATTTCTTCATCTAAGCCAAAGCCATGATGTTTCCAACTATACACTGTACTTTTCAGTCTTTCATCTGCTTTCCACAATGTTTAACACGTAACTTCTTCACTCCGTTTCCTTTCCAGCTTTTTCAACTCAGAGTTGTTCTTACATTCAGCCTCTCTTCTCTGCTGGACAATCTTACTCAATACTGGACTGAATGTCTCTTTTTATTGCCTTCCTGTGCTCTCCCCTTCACTCTTCAGCCTTCCAACTGGTGGAATCCCCCCCATGGGTGCTACCTCATGCGGCTTTAATCCGTTGTCTGAGTTGTGTTCACAGAGGGAGAAACCAAGATTAAAGTTAAGGTGGCAAAACAAAAGAACCCCTTAAGCAAGGCTGCAGAAACAAACTAAAAATTGCTTTGAAATGCACTGTTTTTTCATTGGCATTGTACTGTGCTGTTTCTGAGATAATCTCGTGGTTCATCTGGCTGGTTTGAAGACTTTTCTAATTGCATTCGAAGAAAGTAAGAGATTTCTCAGTCTTTTGCCTGAATACAGGCACATTTGTACCCTCCTGCTGACTCCAGCTGAACCTCTGCCATTTGCAGGGAAGAAAAGCTGAGTCTGCTGTTAGTTTTATTTAAATACATACACATGATCTTCCTGATGTCTGTAAAAAAATGCCTCCCCCAAAGCCTTTGTTTCCCAGAACTAGTGTTTGTCTGCGGTGATTAACGTGAGGGGAAGTTTATCCCAGCGCCTCCTTTCTCCCAGCAGATCTTCTGCCTCGTCAGGAATCGGCTGCCTCTACTCCGCTAGCCCGCCTGCAAACAGGACTGGCCCGTGCTCAAGTGGCAAACAGGCACAATATTGTGGTAAATGGACATCATTCAGCTGAATTCCCTCACTTAAAGCAGAACAGAGGCCCTCTCAGGAATTCCCAGCCTGGAACAAAACTGCTCGGAGCATCCCCAAGCTCCACGCTGCCGCCCTGGGGCACGAGGTGACCTCACCGCCAGCTGGGACCCCACGGAAGCTGGCAGGTAGAGCACATCCCGAAGACCCTGCTGGATCCTAACTGATAACAAGGTGCAAGAGGATTTTGCAATCCAGTTAGGCTGACGCCCACGCAGCTACAGAAAAAAACCACCGTGTTTTTCTAAACAGGGCTTGAGAGATTTATTCGCTTTCTTGAATTACGGTATTTCTACGCTGGTTTACGCAAAGCTGTCCCGCCAGACAGACGCCAGCTCCCAACCTAAATCCATGTGACTGCTTTGTGTGCTCAGGATGAACTCAGCTTAACAAATCACTCTGGATTCTAAATCTTTTTGGTTGTCCTTCATTTGCCTTCAGTGCCTTGGAAGACAGGCTGAAGGAGGAAGCGGGGATGCTCCGAACGGCATAACCCGGCACCCTCACGCTCCAAACTCCAGCACTTCTTTTGATTCTTTTTTTATGTTAGCTTGGAAGGCATGGAGAGAGATCCATCCTTGCTCTGAATTTGTGCCTGGAGTCTATTTTTTCCCTTTGTTCCTTGTCTCTTCTAGTAGATAAGATCTTTGCGGTAAAATCTACAAAAATCTCATCGGCTTCCTTAAAAATGTGCCCTTCGTTTTTGAGATTTTTTTTTCAAGGCTAAAGGAAAAGAGCTAGAGAGTGTCTGTTGGGTCATGAAGAATCACCTACGACAGGATTATGATGGACATTGTGACACGTAACCTTTGTCCCTATGAACTGAGATGCACATCAATATTCACTTAAAAATGAGAGACAACTTTTTGAATGTCTGCAAAGCAGCCTTCTCCTTCAGATAAATCCCATAACTTCAGAGCCTGAGTTTTGTCAAAAGCCATTAAGAATTTTGCCCCAAGACCCATGAAGCTGTTCTTTCCTTTTAAAGAATTTCTTACCCCTTTAATGCAGTAAATATGGGATATATTTAAGGATATTTGAATTTACCCGTCTTTTAAATCTAAACTTTCTACTCTATCCACATTTTTTGTCCAACCAAACATGCTTTAATATATTCCTTTGGAAAACTAACTGTATTTGCATAGTGAACATACTTCATTAAGTAAATACAACACTTTCAACTGGCTTTTCTGGACAATTTGCTTTATAAAATGTTTCTTCCCTAAGTTTTTGATTGCCTTTACTAGGATAAAAGAGTAATTTTCTGCTGTCAAGCTTTTGAACTCATAGATATTTTAATCATGTGATTTTTTTCCAGTTAAACTATGACTCTTTTGAAACAGAAAAGAACAGAGACTGTACAAGAGCTAGATTGTGCAAACGCAAAGTTAACTGGGCACGTGTCCAATTATAAATCAACGCCAAAACAAGGGGAATTTTGAAGAGGAAAGAATGCATGGGTCAAAGTGGAAAAAAGTCTCAGTCATGAGAAAATATTTTCTAGTTAAACTAAAATAGTTTTGATATTCAAATGATAATGAGGGCAAAACCCATAGAGAATGAAAGCTGGTCCAAGCAAGCCAGAAAACAGAGAGTATTTCCCCTGTTTCCTTTCGTGCTGATCGGTGAGATAAATATGGACTTTTCTGCAGACTGGGTCAAGGAGGAGGAATGAGAAGAGGGATGCTGTTATTTGCTTCGCTCGCTAATATTAAATTATCGATTTACCAGCTACAGCAGAAGCACTGCAGAGGAGGGCAACGTCTGCATGGCAGAATCTGTAGCAAAATAAGAAGTGAAGCTTTTTTTTTTTTTGGCTAAACCAGGAAACCAGCGAAATCATTTTAATCAGTGCTTCTCTTTTTTTTTTTTGACAGGCCCGAGATGAATATCAGAAAATTCTCTTTCTGCTAATGAGATGAACTATTCTGACAGTGACCCAGATCAGCATCCTCAAGGAGCACTAAGCAAAGTGAGTTTTCAAAGCTGAGATGCAGTCCTTTCTTGTCTCGTTCCTGCCTCTTATTCTCCCTGTATCCATCCCGATAAGCATCAAACCGCAATTTGACAGCATTAGCTACGGCAACTGGCTGCCATCCTCTGAAACCAGCACAGTCCTCTTGGCAAAACATTTTAGCACAAGCTGCCTGGAAGGTCTGTTTCCAAAGCTGAGTCACTTCCCCGCTGCAGCACGCCAGACACAGCATTTGGGGAAAAAACCAAAACCCACTAAAAAGCTGAATTTGTATGGATAAGACAAGCCAAAAAAAAAAAAAAGCTGATCTATTTAAACATCCTTGTGTTTCTCCAGCTCTTTGGTTTAGTTTGACAAGCTCAGATCCTATAGCTCAGTGGGACTCTGAGAGCGTTTCCTTAGCATGTGGTGGTGGAACAAAAGCTAGGAGACAATACCACCGCTGTGCTCTGCTTCATTGTTAGGGAGCACCCCAGCTCCCTCAACTTCTTCTGAAAACAGGAAGGGTCCACAATGTTTGCTGGTAAAATGCTGGATTTTGAAAAGGGACCTATTTCTCTTTTAAAAATGGGCACACTTTAAGATAAAGACAATCAATAGGAAGTACTTTGTTTCTGAACAAAAAAAAGAAAACTGAATCTGGGTAAAAAGAGCTACAATTCCAGTCAGGTAGTGTACCGAGTAGCAAAACCCTTCTTTGGATTAAGTGCCTATGTAAAAGCATATTAATAATGCAGTCAAGGGAACATAAAGTAGAAAGAAAAATGCTTTTTTCGACACTTTTCTCAGAGCTAGTTACAGATGGGTGCACGAAAACCCCACCACAGCAAAAAAACCCCGACATGTGAGGCATCTAAATAGAACTTTTTAGCTGAAAATAAGAGGAAGTTGTGCTTACCTTAAAATTGTGTGCTTTTTCATAATTGAAGTGGTTGTCGTTTTGCGTTAAGGCTGCTCTTCTGACCAAGGAGGTGATCTGTGAATAGGCAAAGAGTTTCAGAGGTTGCCACAAAAGTGCCCCCTTGACTCCCACCTTCACCCCCAGAGCCACGGCCAGGAGCTCTTGGCGCTTCCTTCCTCGCTTCGCCTTGTGAACCACGGCACAGCTTTTCTCATTTTCCAGCCACAGATCCTCCGAGAACATAGCACTGGGATCCCAAATCTTTTCCCTGTCTTCCTGGGTGCCGGGGAGCCCGACTGTAGTCAGTACAGTACAGTTGGTCCAACTGCTTCTGATGTTAGACAGCAGATTTGAAGCAGCTGCAGCCCATTCTGCCGAGACCTCTGGCATGTGACTGGAATGGGCCGTCTTATGGGACGGAAGGAGCTTCTGCATCTGAATAAGTAACGGCCTGTGCCGTGCGATTTCTTCAGGCAGATGTGTGCTTCCAACAATAGCCTGAATTCATACACTGAGCAGCCTTTCCCCTCCCTTTCCACCCTCCCCGAGCGGTGGTCTCCAGCGAAGTGCTGCCGAAATACCGGCCGGGGTCCGGGGCCAGGGGAACGACAGCGTTACGGCTTCGCACCCAAAGGCATTTCCAGAGCCAGAGATCGCTTCCACTCCGCAGCGTGTTGAAAAGGAATAAATAAATAAAAAAGCCCCTGGAAAGCCCGCACAACTGCATCCAATTATTCTCAGATTCGGAGATTTATCAGCCAGCAGTCTGCATGCCAGCAGATTAAGCCCTTAAAACCATGATGATTGTTTAATCTTAGAGGGGTAAAATCTCTCTCTTTTTTTTTTTTTTTTCCCATATCCTGTACAAGGGAAAAAAAAAATAAATCCAGCAGCGTCCCAGCCATTAATAGCACTTTCATGGCATGTTTTAAACGGGAGTATTTTTGTCAGTGTGCAGTTGGTAGCACGGAGCTAGCTCCCATGTCAGGGCAAGGGGGAAGCCCAGCTGGAGTGATGCTGGTAGGAAGCCCCCCGGCCCTGAACAGCACGTGAGTGAAGGCAGCAGGGGAGATTCACGTGGATGTAGAAACCCCTGTCTGCAGAACGAGGTCTACAATTGTTCTGTGCTCCAGTTAAGTGCTGGGAGATGGAACTGATTTCTATTTAAAGCCCAGGGACAGGAGGGATCTGGCCCCTGACCAGCCTGCATCACAGATCCCGGTGGTACTTTGAGCACTTCATTCGGTTCTTTACGGGCAGGCAGTTCCCTGTCCCGGGATACACAAGGTGTGTGACGCTGAGCACCTCCTGTGCCTCCTCCCCACCAGCTCCCCTCCCTCCAGCTCCCTTCTCCTGCTCCTTTAGTGAGTGTGCCCATTCCCCAGCCATAAGAGGAAGGCAGGAGTTACCTGCTAAGCAGAGCACAGTGAGATTTCGTTCTCTAAGGTGTGTCTAACACTCGAGATGCTGCGACAGAGCAAGCTGAGGAGCTACCAGCACTACTGGCAAAACCACCTCTTCGAACTAGAGATACTAAAGAGCCTATCAGCCTTTTCCAGTCTGCCCCACTTCAACTCATCCAGAAAAAGATGTGAAATTAAAGTATTTAATTCACTTACGTTAACTTGTGAAGTTGAACTTGCCTCTGTTTTTTTTGTTTTGTTTTTTTTTCCCAGTCTGCTTTTACCTTAGGCTGAAAAGATAGAAGGTTCATCTAACTCACTTACTAAAACCTCCACTACACAAACTGCCTGCTCTTAATAAAAGCAAGGCTCTCTTGATTTGAAAGCCCGTGGGGACAGATGGTCGGCCTCAGTAACATCAGGCCACGCAATTTCAGATAGTGCCCTACTTAGGCTTTGCAAGAAGTTGTGCAACCTGCAAAATCAGCTTCTCGGTTATAAACCGATGCACTTAACTCCTCTGTATAGCAGCACTTAATTCCTTCCTTTTCCAGGTAACTCGCAGCACCTCTTTTTTTCCACGTGCTCCCACGCTCCAAGGTTGCTGCTCCCCAAGAGGGAGGATTTCCACACGACCCCTCTGCTCCCCGAGCAGTCGCTGCCCGCCCGGCTTTTCCCCAGGGCTCGGCACCTTTACCTGACCGGCGGCGACAACCGTCTGTGAGGCAGGTATGAACATTGCTCTGCCTGGAGGCAATCCCTGCTGCTCTTCCGTATGTCCTCCCGCTACTGAGTCCCTATTTCTGCCAGCTCAGGACCTTTATCTGCTTTCCAGCAGATAAAGACAGGCTAGAGCTCCCTGGCTCTCTCTCCATGTATTTCAAGAGCTGAGGAGTACTCATTGTAGGGACATTTCTGACCCTCTCAGCAGCAATGGCTTCAGTTTGGGCCCTCACGAAGGACATTTCAGAGCAGTGTGACTTTCTATCACACTCCGGTTTCTTTCTTCAGTACCATTTCAAAGGTATTTACATGTATCTGGAACGAAACCCTCAAATTAGCTCGGAATTCTTAGACACCTCTGAAGCTACAGCTTCTAAATCCCCATCTCTACATAAGCTCGTTTCTCTCTGACTTCCAGCACAACAGATCCAAAGTCAGAGAGAGGTCGGGTTCCTAATAATGTGCTAATATTTGCGTTTATGTCACTAGACTGATAAAAATCCCATTATATAACCGATATATTTTACATAACCTGGAGGATTTGATACTCGAGCTACAGGCTTATGACGATACGTCTCGGAATTCCTATCTATTCAACTATTTTTGGAATATCAGTGTCATCCTGGGATCGGACGTACGTATTTCAGGGAAACTCTTGAGTGTTTGTACAGAAGCATTAAACTTCCGGAGGAGGAGAACTCAGCCAAACCAGTTCATATGACTAAGGCAGATCAGTATTTACTGTTTATCATATAAAAAAAAAATTATTTATCCCCTAGGTTACTTTTTACTGCCTGGTTTGGGCCCTGTTTAGACAGTTGTTTAATGGGATCCCTCGCAAACACAGGATGTGTACAGAAGGCCGACGGCGAGTGCATCCTCTTAAGAAGCTTAATCGTACAAAGCCCTACCAGGTTTGGTGTCTAAACTGGTGGTGTAAAACTGAGAAGAGCTGGACCATCTATATAACCTCTTCCCTCTCTAAATATAACAACACAGACAGCAGCAGCAGCAACAAATTCAGAGTAGCAACCAGCTCCAATGTACTGATACCACAGGCCAGCCCCAAAGAGAGTGCGCTTTTATCCGTTTTATTTTTCTTAGTCTGGAATTTACTGTACATGGTGTCAACTCATTTAAAGAGCACCTCTTGATCAAGTTAGCATCTCAGCCTGCAGCTAAGGAGGAGAATGCCAGCGGTGAGAAATATCATCGCTGGTTGTCACCAAATGTCTGAGTTGGTGAAGGCAAATTTGGGTTGTCTGTGTTTTCCAACCAAAGGACTTCTGCATAAATAACATAGGACTTTAGTTCACTAGGAGGAAATTCTTTATAGTGAGGGTGGTGAGACCCCGGAAGGGGTTGCCCAGAGAAGCTGTGGAGTCTCATCCCTGGAAGGGTTTAAGGCCAGGCTGGAGGAGGCTCTGAGCAACCTGCTCTAGCGGGAGGTGTCCCTGCCCATGGCAGGGGGGTTGGAACTGGATGATCTTTAAGGCCCCTTCCAACTCAAGCCATTCTAGGATTCACTAGTCTCTCTGTAAAACACACGTACTGTACAGCAAATTGGGAATTTACAGCAAAGTAAATGTCACTGAACCAGAATAATAAAATTAAAAGGGGGAGGGAGGAGAGAAGAGGACGACTCAGCTGTTGCGCCATTTCCAGCACTCCTTCATCGAGCGAACTGAACCACACCATTGTCCCCCCCCCACACACTGGCGTCTTGTTTGCTGACAAAGGCCTCAGGGGCAGGAAAGAACAAATTGCAGTGTGAAAAAGCTTTCAGTTTTCTACATGTGCCATGATTTCTGCTGGGGTCATGTGGGCGGCGCTGAGGACTCGCCGGAAGCAAGCGGCGGGGGAACTTCGCACGCCGCCCGGCTCCAGCGGGGTGGGAAAAGATGCTGAGGGAGCGACGGGTCCTCTCCTCCACCTATGGCTGGCCTGGCAGGGTGGGGCTGTCGAGTGGCAGATCTTTGGCTGGCCAATCTACTTGCCAACGGGCACAACTACGGCGGGTAGAGGAGCGTGACGCGCAGATCTGCTTGGAGGACACCGCAAGGGAAAGCGAGGTTGTTTCATGACAAGGAACTGTGACAAATCCGTGACTGATCTCTCACTAAATACACTTAACTTGCTGGTGGATGAGAAGCTGGACATGAGCAGACACTGGGCGCTTGCAGCCCAGAAGGCCAACTGCACCCTAGGGTGCATCAAAAGAAGCTTGGCCAGCAGAGAGGTGATTCTGTCCCTCTACTCTGCTCTGGTCAGACCTCACCTGGAGCTCTGTGTCCAGCTCTGGAGCCCTCAGCACAAGAAGGACACGGACCTGACAGAACGGGTCCAGAGGAGGCCACGGAAATGCTCAGGGGGTTGGAACACCTATCCTACGAAGACAGGCTGAAGGAGCTGGGGTTGTTCAACCTGGAGAAGAGAAGGCTCAGGGGTGACCTAATAGCGACCTTCAAGTACCTGAAGGGGACCTCCAGGAAGGCTGGAGAGGGACTGTTCTCAAAAGCCTGGAGGACAAGGGGCAATGGTTTTAAACTAGAGAAAGGCAGATTTAGATTGGATGTCAGGAATAAGTTCCTTCCCATGAGGGTAGTGAAGCACTGGAACAGGTTACCCAGGGAGGGAGTTGAGGCCCCATCCCTGGAGATACTCAAGGTGAGGCCTCGACAAGGCTCTGAGCACCCTGCTCTAGTTGAGGATGTCCCTGTTCCCTGCAGGGGGGTTGGACCAGATGACCTTCGGAGGTCCCTTCCAACCTAAACCAGTCTATGACTCTCTGATTCTAACAGTGCACATGGTGCAGTCATAGGTCAAAGGGAGGCCTGTTTCCTTGCAGGCATGGCACACTCGGTCATCTGCCAGACAGATTAGGTTTGCTCAATTGCAGACATGCCGTGGAGATGACGCACAGTGCAGGAATCTCACAGCTATTAAGTTTTTCCTGGATTTCTCCCACAGAGCTCTTCCCATAACGTGCTCAGGAGACAACGGCGGCGAAGCTGGCAAGGCCTAAATGCTCTCTTGGCAAAACACAGGGCACAGAGGGGGAAGGATGGAGAAGGCTAGTCAGCCAAAGGCCTTCTCCAAACCACAATGCCACCAGCCCGTGCCTTCCACTGCCATTTAAAGGCTGCTGGAAGAGTGGGAGGAAAGAAGCTCCAAGGAGAAAACGTTCTGAATGGGAAGCAGAGCGTGATGCCTGCAGCGTGGCGCTTGCCAACCCCATCTTGCAAAACCCATTTTCCTAGGAAACCCTCCCTCTGGCGGGAAGGCTCCTGACCTCAGTTAGGTGAACAGACACTGCAGGGCTGGGAAGCACCACCACACAAAGTTTTGGGCTAGGAAAGGAGTCAGACTGCACAGAAACCAAGCTGTTGCTCCTCTTTTTTTTTTTTTTTTTTTTGGCAGGGAACACAACCTAATGGCTTCTAGGCAATCAAAACCGGACAAAATTAATTGGCATTAATTGGCTGCCACCCCAACGGAGCTCCAGCTGCAACTGGTGAGAGCTGCTCCCCAATGCAGGGCCACCTGGAGTCCTCAGGGGTGCCATCCTGCCCACTGAAAACCCAAAGTCTCTCATTCCCAGCAATAATAGTCTTTTCAGGTGAGCTGGAGCCCAGCAAACCGAACATTGTCATTTAAAAAAAAAACCAGCACCACAAGTTTTTTTAAAGGATTAAAATACATCTATAGTTTTGCTTTTACACTCCTCAGTTTCAACCATCTTTTTTTTTAACAATGACCAGTCCTTCTGTGAATGCTGAGTCTGAGGAGCTGTCTAAAATATGCTGGAAGTGTTAATAGCAGCAGATTGTCCACAGTGGACTCCTATTCCGTTAGTGGGTACACTTCCATTACCACCAAATCTCACCTATCCTTTGCGGATAACCCGCTTCAGAGCAAAAGGAATTGCTCAGGAGGACTCCTGCAGCAAACCCTCTGAAATTAAAATGACTAAAATGTTCACCTTTACACCTCTCCTAAACGAATGCGATCGATTGACTGTTGATCAGCATCACAGTGACGAGCTGGCGTTTAGATGCACTTCTTTTTCATAGGGTATGCAATCCCCTCCCCTGCAGATAAAAGATATAATTTACCTACAGCAAATGGATCTATAATCTCCCTTAAACTTCAGATCCTCTTTCTAAATCCTTCTCAACCAGAATTTTCTGTACACATCACGATTATTTTTCTCAAAACAAGGTAGTGACCCAAACAATACATCAGCCAAAGGTGAAATGCTGTAGAATTGAGAAGGCACTAGTGAAAATATTAAAAATCATAGTTGCTGTAAGCCTCTTACAGAGTATTAATATAATAAACTATTGTCTATTTTGGAACAACAACTGGAGGTTACATCAAGTGGTATGCAATTACATAGTCAGCTCTAATTAAAAAAAAGAATGGGTGGATTAAAATCTGTTCTATTGTCAGGCAATTGTATCATTTAACATGTTAAGTTGTGTATTTCACATCCACCATCGTGTTTAACATGTCGGAAATAGTATTTTGACTTCTCATTTTTGTAACCTGTGCTAAATACCCATTGGATGACAAATACATTGTCAGTATCGAGGAAGAAACAGCCCAGAAATAAGGAAAGGGTCTAGGAAAAGGATGAACTAATTCAGCAGTTCCCCTGAATAACCCTGGAGAGATTAACATGGTAACAGCAGGTCCAGCCTATTTATTGCCTCCGCTTCCTTTCCTCCCACTCTCTCCTTTATCCTTCCCAATCTAGCTCCAGACTTGTCAAGGTTATTAATGACGTTTTTCCTGCCCAAGTTCACGAGCCTCTCCTCTCTGCTTAATATTCATGCCTCAAACAGTAGCAGAGGGATGGAAGGGTGGGGGTGCGAGGGCTCAGCAGGGCAATGAGAGCGGAACCGGGCGCCGCTGCCGTGGCTCCTGCCACGGAGGCTGAGGAGCACCGTGGTCCCCCACGGTGGGGCTAGGAGACACTTCAACTGGAACCAGGGCTCTCTCAGGGAAGCCGCACTGAATTTATTTCTGAATTGCTTCTTGTGTGGATACAACATGTGGGATTGATTTTTACTGACAGCAATGCAGGTGAACGAGCACTGTTATCACACCTAGAAATTGAAGCCTATCTACCACAACATCTGGTCAAATCAACAGGAAAACATAATATTTATCCTGACACTTGCAAAAGATTTGCAGTGATCTCATTATCCTGTCAATGATGTTGGTTTCATTTACAACGAAACTAACAGAGTAATTTTCTAACAAACAGACATTTAAGGATAGATTGGATGGATGGATGGATGGATGGCAGGTATCAAATCTAAACCAGCAATCTGGTCTCTCTTTACAATGAAAGGAGAAAACTAGAAACCTCTAGACTGTGATTCATCCTCTTCTAGGACAGACCAAGTTTAAAATGGGTCTTTGCAGCTCATTTATAGATCAAATAAGGGAATCATGTGACTTAAGTAGAACCGGATAGTTTGCCATAAGATAATCAAAATTAAGTAAGATTAATCTCTCCCTGAACTCTCTTCTACTTCTATTTTTCTACCATCTATTAAATTTTAGACTAAATTAAATAAGGAATGATTTATTTTATCAGCCTTAACCATACCTATAAGTAATTACAGAATAATAACCTTACTTTGTTTTGGTTATCAACACTTCTTATACTTTAGACCTGGCTAAGCCTGATGCTCTGGAAACACAGAACACCTAGTTTACTCTACCATTGGCTACACAGCTGCATGTACCTTTATAAGTTTATCTGGAATCACTAGATGATCAAGAAGGGTCATGACAGAGGAATGAGACTGTAATTAACAGAAATTTCTGATGCTGACTACAGAGGTAGCCAGCATTTTGACGTTTCACCCACAGAGGAAATAGTCTAGCAACATAATGAACTTAATGTGATGTACAACAGCCTCTCTGAATTACGAGAGAAGTGACTCATGCCCTCTGTAAGATATGGGACTATTAGTCAAGAGACAGAGATTTAAAAAAAAAATAATTATACTAAACATTATGGTTTTTATCCAGACCCCCAGTGGATGACGGCTCCAACCATCTGCTACATACACAGTAAAATTTAACAAAAATAAACACAATAAAAAACCCCATACACTAAAAATAAATAAATAAATAAATCAGGAGGTTCTTCTGTTTCTCACTGTAAGTTCTGATACTTTATGCTGGAAGGAGTAAAGTTCTTTAGGAGTGAGACCAACTCAGCTTTGCAGCATATGCTCTGGGCTGAACCTTACGGACCACGCTTATACGGAGCAGCAAAAACCCGCCCCTCCTGGGATTGTGACAAAACATGGAGGAAAACAGGCTTCAGAAAAGGTTCCCAGAAACCACAGGCTCAGACAGCAATGGCATTCACGTTCAGAGCCACTAACCGTTCGGCAGAGCCAACTGATCTCTGGAGGGGTTCTAAGGCAGCGCTCAGAGAGCTGCCAGAATGTCAAGGATGCCGTGGCAGCCTCCAGAACCAACAGCAGCGCCTGAAGCTTTGCCACAGCTCAAGACAGCTCAAAACTAAAAAAACTTTAGCTAAAACACTGTAAAACTTTAGCTCAAGACAGCTCAAAACTAAAAAAACTTTAGCTAAAACACCGTAAAACTTTAGCTCAAGACAGCTAAAACCCCTGCTTTAATGTGGGATAAAGAAGAGCTTTATGTAAGTGAAAGAGAATAAATAATTTATGATTCGTCAATCGGTGATCATCTTGTCTAAAAAAATTCCTGGCAATCTACAAAAATTGTTCCTGGGCAGTAACAGTTCAGGAACGGATCCTCGGTGGTGTGACGCTCTCTTCATTTAGAGCTCACAGGGCGACGGGGACGATAAGCAATTGGCAGGGAGGATAACGCCAATATCGGCACCAAGAAGGACACAGGATTTTTCTCTGGTTTTTGTAGCCCCTGGGTAGTGTGAAAAGCTCCAGCCTAAAACTTCTAAAAAGCACGAGCGAGTCATGATCTCTTCAGGAACACTGCAAAAATACAAGGACCTAGAAATGCAGTGATGTGTTTTCCATCATCGCTAATATTCCTGCCCCCTTTTACCGCAGCATCTTGTGACTCCCTGCAAAAAAAGGAACAACTGGGTAGGCGATACAAGGTGAAAGGAATTATTCATGCCGTTTAGGGCATGAAGGAGGCAACTGCAAATAAGAACACAACATGTTTTCAGGTTGAAAGAATGCTTTTTGACAAGCCTGAGCCATTGAACTTTAAGAAAAAAAAAAAAAAAGAGAAATGCTAGCTTTATAAAAATCTTATGCTTTATAAAAATCTTATGCTTTATAACTGTGAACTTCTATTTCTGGTTCCTTTATGAATCAGACGCCAAAAAAAAGAAAGAGGGCAATAGGGAGCCGTTTTCCATGTGCATAAGTGAAACTGGGGCACGGAGGGGATCACTGGGTTTGGTGCTGGGCCACCTATGGCTTTCTTATGACTCATCTGAGCTCAGCTGGACAGCCACAAATGCCTCTGTGTCCCTCTGCTCCCCTGAGGTGGGAGCATACGGTGTTTACAGCTTACCCATTTGGACAATACGTGCTTCTGACCCATCAAGCTTCAAGGAATGTCCTCCTCTTCATGACAGACAGGGTCAAATCGTGGCCTGTCATCCCAAAAGGCTGTATGACCCCTGGGATATCTCTGACTAATGGCTCCAAACCCTGTGCTCGCTTCGAAACGGAGCGGACAAAAGTGATGTGGGGTTAAAGAAAAAATGGGAGGCTCTGCACTTAGCTGTAATCATTTATTTCATTATAGGCATGAATTTTACCGCAGGTATTATGCTCCCCCTTTGTATGTAAGAAAGGTTCACAGAATCACAGAATTGCCATGGTTGGAAAAGACCTCTAAGATCACCGCGTCCAACCGTCAACTCAGAAAAACCCAGCAACAAAATAACCGAAACCACCAACAAAAAAACAACCAAAAAACCCCACCACTCCACAATACACAGAAAGCCCCTCACCATCCCACTAGAGCATGTCCTGAAGTGCCTCAGCTGCACATTTTTTTGAACACCTCCAGGGAGGGTGACTCCACCATCTCCCCGGGCAGCCCGTTCCAGAGCCTGACTGCTCTTTCAGTAAAGAAATTCTTCCTGATACCTCATCTAAACCTCCCCTGGTGCAACTTCAGGCCACTTCCTCCAGTCCTCTTGTTATTCACTTCAGAGAAGAAGCTGCACCCACCTCACTACACGTCCTTTCGGGTAGCTGTAGAGAGTGAGATGGTCTCCCCGCAGCCTTCTTTTCTCCAAACTAAGCAACCCCATTCCCTCAACTGTTCCTCTTACAGGACTTGTTCTCCAGACCCTTCACCAGCCTGGTTGCCCTTCTCTGAACTCACTCCAGCATCTCAATGTCTTTCTTGTGGTGAGGAGCCCAGAACTGAGCACAGTACTCGAGGTGTGGCCTCACCAGTGCCGAGTACAGCGGCACAATCACTTCCCCTTCTCCTGTTGGCCACATTATTTCCAATATCGGCCAGCATTCTGTAAGTTCCTATAGCTTAAACCCGTATCAGCTTCTGCTCTTACCAACTCAGCACAGAAAAAGAATAGTTGGTACAGGACAACCACCACTTGTCCAAAAAAGTGGAAAGCCACCTGCAGGAACGGGCAATTTCATCCTGCGGAGCATGTACCCTCCTCCAACTCCTTCCAGCTCGCCCTGCAGAAAAAGCAGCTCAATGAATGACCAACTTCTTCTCCTGAAGGCAGCTCCTGAGCAGCACTCGGCCCTCGCTCAGCTTCCTTCACCCCTCCACCAGCAGCAGGAGGACCACTGTGTGTTGCAGGCTGCAGACGAGAAGTCTGGCTCGCTACGCATTACAAGATACGCAAACCACTTGAGATCGCACACTTTGAACTCGGACAAAGCACCAGAAGTATCCGAGCTGTTTTATTTCCCCTTCAAAAGGATCGTTTCGCGTCACGTCAGCTTTGCCTTCTGCTTGGAGCTGGTTTTGTTACTCCGTTCCTTTGTGGGTAAGGAACAGTGCAGCCATCCTGGAAAACACACGTGCATTCCCATGGCCATTAGAGAAAAACTCAGACAAAGGCTGACCCCACTGCTCTGCTAGGGACTGAACACATAAAGGCCATAAAATCCTAGTTTTATTGTTCTGTACAGGTGTCATTTGACCCTGATATCCTTCTAACTCCCTGTGACCTGCAGCTTGCTGCCCCTCTGGTATGAAGCAGCGGCTTTTGTTCCTGATGGTACACCACGTACAGCTGCTGCCATCATTGTCTGGAGGAGGACAGATGGCTGCTCTCTCCACAAAAAGGAGATTAAAAAAGAACTGAGGGAATGACATCACTACCCAGCCTGGGATTTAATTCACGGGACCTGTGGGGCTACCACCAGCATGGACTCGAACTGCAGCGGACTCTGCTCACAGAAAGGAAAAAGTTTGTATTTTGCAGAATAAAAGACATTTCTTTTGAACTCTGTAGTTGCCACCACTCTAATATTTGTATTGCTTTACAGTTCTTTACCTAATGTGAATAGATTCTGTTGTAGCAGCAGCAGCAGCACTTTCAAATACTCAAAAAGCAAGACTTATACTGGACCACACCGCTAGCCATCCCCATAGCTCAACTGCAGTAACTTGCTCTACAGGATACTTCATAGAATCCTAGAATGGCTTGAGTTGGAAGGGACCTTCAAGATCCTCCAGTTACAACCCCCCTGCCATGGGCAGGGACACCTCCCACTAGAGCAGGTTGCTCAGAGCCTCCTCCAGCCTGGGCTTCAACAATTCCAGGGAGGAGGCTCCACGGCTTCTCTGGACAATCCGTTCCAGTGTCTCACCACCCTCAGAGTAAAGAATTTATTTTGTTTCGCTTGTGATGAGGAGTTCTCAAGAAACATGAAACAGAATAAATGAGTTTCACCATTAGGACCAATCCTGCTAAGACATTTCGTAGTAAAGGATTTAATCCACATCTCATAGCCCCACTTAAATCAATGGAACTAAACACCACAAAACTTTAGTTCTGGAAATAGCTTTGTAGTCACTTTTCTGCCTCAAATCCAGCTCCAGATCTATGAAATCAGTCTGAATTCTCCCCTTTCTCATCACTGGACACCAAAGGATGGCAGCTGTAGTAGTACTCCAGGATGGTTCCTCTGGGGAATGATGAATACCTCGAAAGGACTGCACATACAGTCATCTTGTCCACAGAAGTTTTTTCTGCAGTTTACCCAGCTAGTATTTATCTGAGTGTATCTATTACCTTAAGTCCATTACCTGCTTATTATTTAGTACAGGGGAATTTGGCCCCCATATACGTGCGGTCCTTGGTGCCACCAAGCTTTCCTGCAGAGCACAGGTTTTAGTTTTGTGACAGATGAAGTTCCTAGCAAGACCGTACAGAAATCACTAAACAAAAATCCCAAGATGGAAACCATAGTGAGATCCTTCCAAAGCCTCAACCTCCAAGAAACCAGTTACCAGTACACATAAGGTGCAATATACCCAGGAAGTATCAGAGGTATAATAGTTCATCAGCATCGGAGCGGGATTTCTGAATTCTGCTTGTTGGAACACCGCTGACCACACAGACTAGGATAAAATAATCGACCTTTCTGCACCTCCGTTCTCCCAGCTGTAAAACTGACATAATACAAGACTGCCTGTGATGCTGGGGCTTCTGTAAGGTGTAATTAGTACTCATGAGCCCCTGTTAGGGAGCAGAAGGAATAGCACAACAGAAGTCCCATTTTACAAGGAGGAGGAGTAGCTGGGTAAAATGTGTAAAATTCAGTAAATGTTTTTTTAAAATGTTAAACTGAAACAGGCACATGATCCACTGTGTTAAGTGGGTTGCTACATATAAGTGACGTCTCTGCTTTTAGGAAAGGCTCATTAAGGACGCTTGTTAAGGTGGCCACACAACTCCTACCATGCTCCTTGCGCTACCATCAATAGATATCGCCAGAAGGAACAGAAATTATTTTCCTAAACTGTTTTATTTCACCCTCCCTGAGAAACAACTGACATGCAGGAATGTCACCATACGAAGAGGAAGCCATTCCACAAAGAAAAAAGAAAAGCTCCTTCAAGGTGTTGGTTTTTTTTCCCTCAAAGGAAAAAAAGAGAAGTTATTGAGCACCTTCTGCCTCCTCAGAGACAGCTGGGAGCACAACACATGGACACTTCTGAGATCAAGAAAGTCCCCAGCATCTTCTGCCACTGAAGCAATTTTTTCTTTCCCTGGGAGCAGCAGAGACACACTCTTCTACAGAAACCAAGCTGGGGCTCAGACCCATCAACCAACAGTGCCCCACCATAACCCCGAGAAGGGTTTTGCTCCTAACCGCAGATCAGCACCCGTAAGAGACCTCACTGTCTAGTTGTGGTTTTGCCCGAAGAATCAAGCTGAGCCTTTTTTTTCTCGCATCTAAACACACAGAGTGAGGTTCAGATGATCCCCTCGGGCACAGCTGTACAAACCAGCTCTCTCTGGGAGACTTCTAGAGCGAGCTTGTGGCTTTCAGCAGATTTGCACAGCTGCGGCCAGCGGATGGGAGAGCAGAAAACCACGATGCTGATGAGACAAGAGACAGAACAGCTCCCATCAGACACGCTCGGACTTTTACAGTCTCAGCAATGCTGATGGCAGCACCAGTGTAAACTGGAAACACCCGAACCAACAATGTGCTGCACGTCTCCCGCTGCTGCTCATTCAGATCTGAAGACACTCAGCACACCATAGAGTTAGACCAGAGGTGAAGATAAAAAAGGGGGAGGGCTCGTTTGCTTCACTGTCATCTTCTACTTTGCTAATCTGAAGA
Organism: Baryphthengus martii; assembly: GCA_013396935.1. Lineage (NCBI taxonomy): Eukaryota > Metazoa > Chordata > Aves > Coraciiformes > Momotidae > Baryphthengus > Baryphthengus martii. The sequence goes on from VWZK01013803.1 coordinate 46,039, forward strand.
GAACAACAGCGTATTAGTCACTGTGTTAGAAGCTGAGGGGGGGATTTTTCAGGGAAACATTTTTTGTCACAGAATATGTGACTCAGCGGACTGGGAACTTTGCACAGGGAAGTTTTGACCAAGACCTAATTCCACTTTTGTTTTTAAATATTTTCGCAGTTTAACTTTGCAATAGTTAAAAAAGCAGTTTTCTGCTTCCAGTTTGAAACACCGTTGTTAAAAACAGTGAATAAAACATTAAAACCAGTTGGAACAGTTTCAGTCAATCGAACACAAATCTTCTGCCTTTTATCCTGCTTCCTCAGTGCTCAGTCACGAAAACTTGAGTTTTTCACTTTTATCACAATTCAGAACAAAGTGAAAACAAAAGTGAGGGAATTTCCAACTACTATTATAACCCCTCACCACGGTGCTCTGGTAAAACATTAGTTTCAAAGGCAATCCTCTACCAACAACTGCCAAGTAAAGTTGTATTCCCTGGTGTAAGATCAATAGAGAGACACGGGGGCTTCGCATTCATTTTCTGTCTGTTAATCAGTTGTTCTCCACGGCTCTTTTCATCTGCAGTGACAGCCTCAGTCCCACCACCGATGGCTTTTCTGCTCCGAAAAACAAAAGGCACATCTCTGACTAGTTTATAATTTCAAGCAGGAAAGAATCTTACTCTCCTGGTTGAATCCTAGAATGGCTTAGGTTGGAAGGGACCTCAGAGATCACCTAACCCAACCCCCCTGCCATGGGCAGGGATGCCTCTCAACTATACCAGGTTGCTCAAGGCCTCATCCAACCTGCCCTTGAACACCTCCAGGGAGGGGGCATCCACAGCTTCTCTGGGCAATCAATTCCAGAGTCTGGCCACCCTCAGACTGAAGAACTTCTTCCTAAGATCCAGTCTAAACCTATTCTCCTTCAGTTTAAGACCACTTCCCCTTGTCCTGTCACTGGATACTCTTGTGAAAAGCGCCTCTCCAGCCTTCCCATAGGTTCCCTCCAGGTATTGGAAAGCAGTTAATAAGCCCCCCCCCCAGAATCTTCTCTTCTCCAGGCTGAACAATCGAGCTCCCTCAGCCTATGCTCGTAGCAGAGCTGCTCCAGCCCCTGGATCACCTTTGTGGCCTCCTCTGGACTCATTCCAACAGGTCTATGTCCTTCTTATGGTGGGGACACCACAACTGGATGCATTACTCCAGGTGGGGGTCTCCCAAGAGCAGAGTAAAGGGGGAGAATCATCTCTCTCCATCTGCTGGCCACAATCCTCTGGATGCCTCCTAGGAAGGTATGTCATAGATTCTTCAGCTGTTTGGAAAGTATCAGCCTTTATCCCAGTGGAAGGGAGAGCCATACTTAATATAGATGGCATTAATGAAGGATTTACTCAGCCAGGAGCAGACAATGCAGCACTTTAAACCTCATGTTTACACAAACTAGACAAAGACTTGACGGCGCACAAGAGAAAAGCTAAAATCAGGCTTCGCTGCATTGCCCACCACGCTAATTGCTTCCATTTATATAAAGTTAATTTCCAAATTGGACAAAACTTTAAGGCTTTGTTTTCATTGCAACATTAAAAATAACGGCTCGTTAGCTCCGCATTTTGAAAAATAGGATGAGCACTGTATTGCCCATTTGGAAAAAGTAAGTTAATTTATCACTTAAATTCATTTTCTCTTCATTCTAAAACCACCTGATCTGCTTTAAGAAGTTTAACAGGTTGGTTTATTATTGCTGTAATACAGAGAGATTTCATTAGACGCCTTGCCATCTTCTATCAGCATCATCATGATTACATGCTGCCCCTGTTTTAATTTAATTTGTAGCAATGTTTTTTGCAACTTGCCAACATGGGTTCTTAGCAATTTACCAGAAGTACAACTTTGGCATGGAAAGCAAGCCAGTCGCTTCCATTTCCCCACTGCTCCCCATTTCATTCACACCCCAGTTTCCCAGCCTTCAGCGCCTGCGTGGTACTTGCAGGGCACCACACCTGGAGACTTCCCTGATGGGTAGGATGAGGCCTTTCCAGCCGGGGGCTTTGTGCTTGCTTCTTGATCTTCTTCATGAACTGCAGCAGTGGCAAAATGTGAAGAGAAAGATTATCTCCACAGACAACAGCTCACAAATCAACTTGAGCTTTATAGGTCAAACCTCGACATCCTAAATTTGTTTGCAAACTAAGAGGCACAACATGCCTTACAACACGAGTACCACTCACCCTGCGATGCACAAGCCACTGAAGAGCCTGTTGCTCCAACACCAGTTTCTAACTTCGTTTTTGGGAACAAACAGTCAGTAGCAGCACCAGGACAGATCATGGTGGCAATGAATCCTAGAATGGTAGGAGTTGGAAGGGACCTCTGGAGATCATCGAGTCCAACCCCCCTGCCAGAGCAGGATCACCCAGGGCAGGCCACACAGCAACAGATCCAGGGGGGTTGGAAAGTCTCCAGAGAAGGAGACTCCACAGCCTCTCTGGGCAGCCTGTTCTGGGCTCCATCACCCTCACAGGAAAGAAGTTTCTCCTCATATTGTGATGAAACTTCCTATGTTCTATCTTGTACCCATCATTCCTTGTCCGACTATTGGGCACCACTGAAAAGAGTCTGTTCCCTTCCTCTTGACACCCACCAGAACGTTCCTGAAGAAAACCACTGCAATCCCCAAGTAGATGCAAGTTAAATGACAGCACCCTTACTAGATACTACTGCCTACAAATGCCAAAGAGCAGCAAAGGGTGTAGCAACACCCCCAGACACACGCTCTAGTAACACATATTAGGCAAACTCCAGGATTTGAAGGAGCAGCTGCAATCCCCAATAGACTTCACTGAATCATCAGAGTTGGAAGGGACCTCCAGAGACTTTACTGATAAGGGGCAGAGTTTAGGAACCACCCAGGTACCAGCTCTTTACACCCAGCTGGTAAGGGCCAGGTACCAGGTTTTGGCACACGGTGCACAAAGAAAGGGAAGCATCACTTCTTGAAAACCATAGCAAGTGCTTAGCACAAATGAGATCAGAAGGGCCTTGCAGGTCAGTCAGGGATAAAACAATTAGCTCCTCAGTTTCACACAGACCAATGTCACGGAAAGTTTATGCTACAGGTGAAAAAGAATGGTGGAAATTGTGGCAGCTTCTTCCCTACCAGAAAAAAAGATCAGCTAGGCAATCAGAAAGTTCTCCTGAGCAGCCAGAGTGTCTAAAGCACTCCTCTTCTAAAAACAGAACATCAAAACCAACTTACACCTGCAGTACTTTTTCATCATTCAAAAATAAGAAATAAAAGTTCCACCTGAAAGGAAGAAGAACCCAGTGAATCTTCAGCAGAGACTCTTCTCTAGTTCAGCACCCATTTCTGCCACCTTATAACGACAGACTTTTACCTTGCATATTTTTCACCTTCTGCTTCTTGCCCTTGTGTAATTGCCTGTCTGATACTAGAAGTGGCCCATCCATCCTACTGATGGGGCCACTATTTTCAATACAGTGTTTTGCACGCTGTCCATACTATAAATATTCACATCCTTCCTCCATCGTATTCAGCTGAGACAACTCTGCTCCCAGTGTGTGAAAAATACTTACTGAGCTAATCCTGTTGGTAAAGTTGCATTTTAATTCTCTAAGGGGTCTGGAGTCACTAATACACATTAACTCCTTGTCTAGAGAAACTTTTTTTTTTTTCCCTAGAAAAAAATGGAATGTCCTCTCCAGATAACTATATGGTAGTTCCTGTCGTGAACTGAATGATCAGACACTCTAGATTTCCAGAATGGCTTCGCTGTATGCTTTAATAATTCTGCAGTTGACAGTGATTTGTATTTACAGAAGCCCTTTCGTTTTCCAGGGCTTTTTAAACGGTGGGGTCACAAAGTAAGAAGAATTTTCCTTTGTCTGGTAAATTTGCACAGTCTTGCTATTTATTGTTAACAAGAAATGTCATCCTATTTATCAGCAGCAAATCTCTTCGTGTCTGCAAGCTATCAACTTGCTGCACGGCTGATTTAGAAAACATTACTATTTTAAATTCTTACCCTGTGCCAAACAACCCCTAATGGAGAGCACTGACTTTGAGACCTAATTTCCCTCTGTTCCATACTTGGGTAACACTCCAATCGACCAAAAAGACTCTTTATTTTTCCAGTAGTGTTTTTATTTGCATTGCAATAGTGCACAGGAGCTTTGAGCCTTCGCCCAGGTCAAGGCAACAGCGATGCCGGACAACACCGAGTAAGAGACCGTTCCCTGCCCTGAAGAGCTTACAGTCTAGAGAGCTGCCCCACCTTTGGCACAAGGATGTTTTTTGTTTGTTTTTCACACAAGAAAAAAAAACATGAAACGGAACACAACCACAACAGACAAAGACGTTGGTTTTTTTTAAGCCTGTGAATAAGAATTTGCAAATATTGGAGCAAAGACCCAGAAGTAAATCACCAGCGTGTTTTCAAAGTGCCTTATATACAATACCCCAAGTAGGAAAGCTCTTGTCTCTCCTTTGCTTAAGTGCTGAATTACTGATTAACATGCAAATGAAGAGGAGGAGGGAAGTAGAAATCCCCATTTTAATTCACAGGTTTCTCTCCTTGCCGTCCCTGTCCTGCCCAGGATAACCAGATCCCTTATTTCTTCACAGAATAAACTGACACAAGTTCAAGAGAGTATGTGTACAACAAAAGCCACTCCATTTATTCAACATTTATAAAAATCTAGAGTTTTCTTTGAATATTACCACGGCTTGTAGATTATTTTACAACCCGATACTCCACTTTTTCAATTCCGAACAAACCCCAAACTGCCTGAGAACCAACCCTTGCTATTGCAAAAGTCTACAGTCCACAACACATGCACAACTAAAATATTTTTAGAACGTCTACTCAAAAAAAAATCACAAGCATTTTACTTCAAAATGAGCCTCTCTGAGACGTTCCATTAAAATACATCTTTAAAATAACTTCCTAAGTTTATAAATAGACTGCAAACTAAAACATTTAGGGGCCGTGAAATACCAAAGCTAAGAACTATCTGAAGAATTCCAGCAGTGCCTTTCTGAGCACAACGCAAATCTACCTACTTAGACACAACATATTTTGTTGAATTTTATATATATATATATACACAGATATATATTTATACGTATGTATTCATAGAATCTGTCATTCCATGGACATAATAGGAAAGATAAAGGTGTTGTGGACTAACGTGCTGCTTTATCAAAGAGCGTGAGCGGGTTAGATTTGGCTGAGAAGCAAGGGATTTGTTCTGTGCAAAAAAACTGCCTTTTTTTTTCCAAACTTTTAACCCCCAGGGGAAATGGGCATCTGGTGGAAGGAGCTTTCTGGCAAAAATGACACCGCTTCAGGTCTGCCGTGTTTGGGGAAGATTTGACAGCCAGCCAGAGGACCGTGTTTCGGGTTCTCTGCTTAATGGCAGACAGCCTAAGGCCCAGGGATCATTAACTCCCACCGTAATTAGCCAATCTATCAGGCAGATGACACCAAGGCTGGGGAGACTCAAAGAAATCCAAGGAAGTGGTGAGGTGTGAGTGCTGAGGCTGGAGGTGTGATGTGTGAATCCATCTGGTTGCTTGGACTCAGTAAAATTTATTTTTTTTTTCTTTTGAATGAAACATTTCAGCCTCGAACATACATTTTCCGAAAAGAAAAAAAACAAACCAACAACAACCTAGGTGTTGCTGGAAAACTTCCAAATATCTCTAACCTGGACTCCCACCGAAGGAGATAGATTGCGCTTACTGGAAGAACCGGGACTAATTTAACGAGCAGTGGGTCTACTTTTTCAGCAAGGAAGATAAAAATAAATATTGAGCAGCTGCCTACTTCCCTATGCAGCAGCCAGAGGCTTTAATCCATCTGAGAGACCATAAATCTGCATGGAAACCAAAGAACAGTGGGAGTATTTTATATTTATGAATCTATTATAGTCAAGTGATATACCATTACACTATCTGTCTTTAGTACATCTGCATATGCATATATCTTTTGATATGCTGTGTACAGACAATCTATATGCATCTCGTATGCATAGCAATATAGAACCAACTCTATAGCTAAATTTAATTATTTCAAAAATAGGCAAGAAGAAAAGACTCGGCATGTCAATGGGAGCCACGCAAAGTAACCACCACCCTCACGTACCCAAAGTCTGTCTCTGAACCAGGCTCAATTCTGCACAGGTAAAATAGAATTATCAGGATGTTTCATCAGAAACACACAAATATTTAGACTTTCGGAATCACCATTTTGGATATTACAGTCCCACACCCCGGTAATTTTGGAGCAGTGGACATACGGGGAAAAAGTACAGCGGTTTGAATGACTGAAGACATTTTTTTCATACGGATCTCAGTTTATAGCCAAATTAAAAGAAAGTTTTTATTCTAAGGAAAATGTGTCACCTGTTCGTCTTCCTGCATCTCTTTCAAATGTCACGGTTGGAAAAAAAGAGATTGTATACTATTAAAATAGTTTTCTGTCTCGAGCAGTCGTGTACATTTTCTCTCAGCAAGTGTGTTTGGTAACTAAGAACCTGAGCTGTCTACCAAAGGAAGATAAATCACCTTTCCCTAAAATGATATCAGCAATTAGCAGAATTCATTAGAGCTCATATCCCTTCTTGGCCATCAGGGAAGAGTAGTGCTTTACATCGTCCGAAATGCCAGGGAGGATGTGGGGTTTTTCCCTCCTGTAGACTTTGGAAGAGTCTCCCTTGCTTTGCCACCTTCAGGGTGAAGGAACTTCCACGCCATTTGTTTATGATCAAACCTGGAGCACCCACCAGAGGCTCTGCAGGACACAAGTTGCAGCCCCCAGCCTTCTTGGCGGGCACGGGATGTTCAGAGCACCCAGCAGATGTGCTGAGCTCCCCGAGATTCACTTCTCCCCAGTGGTTCTCCATCAGCATCGGGAATTTCTCTTCCTCCGTTTCCTTCCAACGTATTAATTTGGCAGCCTAACGAAACACCGTCTTGGCTGAGTTTCTGAGATAGATTTGAGAGGGTGAACGGAAAGAAAAAGCACCAGGCAAGATTGATCTGTGAATATCATCTTTTTTTTTTTTTTTTTTTTTCTTCTCTCCGTAAAATATCATTCCAGCCGCGGGTCATGCTTCGATCCTGCTGTGTGTGGATCACCTACCACATTTCTAACTTTTGTAAAACAAAAGCTGTCACGGGCAGGCATGCAAGATAAATCATTACAAGTAATAGATAAATAAATACAGCCCAGAGAGGTTCATTTTACAGTACTTCAGGCAAACTCCTACTGATTGCAGGTTTCTAGGAAAAGTTACTCTCTTTCTTATTTGTCTATAAAGTGCCTAGTACATATTGGTGCTTTTACAGAAAATAAATAAGAAAATATTATTTATAGTCATCCTCAGGATACCTGTCAATGAGCAGCTACTTGCTTCTGGGTGATGGAAAGCAAGTGACAACCGAGGGAGTGAGCGTGGTTTAGGGAGAAAGCTTCCAAAGCATCTTCTGAAAAAGCTGCCTGATTCAATTTTCCTTTCTTTTCCTTACAATATTGTGACTAAAAAGTCTTTTTATAACCTCAAAACTGGCAGCCCACCGCTTGACTCGAAATGGTAAGAAACGCTCTATTCAGTCGCATTATGCTCTTCAAAAAAAAAAAAATCAAAAAAAAAATAAACCCAAACATTCCCTGTGTCATTTGTTTTATTTGTTTCTTCCCATGACTTTATGGAACAAACCAGTGGCTATTTTTCCATCACGCTGACTTGCACTCAGGGAGCAGCTGATTACTCACTGTCAAGCATGTAAATCTTTGAAGCGGAAAGCAAAGAAAGGAACGTCCCTGTTTACTTCTCAAGTGAAATCCCAGCATCCAGCAGAATTTTAAAACTGATTTTTCTAGGGCAATGCTTCTTTCATCCTCCCAACACTAAATATTAAAGAAGAGAGGTCTGTCTTAATTCAAGCTGAGCTCTGACCCTTGAAGTCTTACAACGCTGCCGGTGTTTACACGAGTAGACGCTATTTTTCCCCAAGCCAGTTCACATCATTCACGATCCTCGCAAACTCTTTTCTGAATCCTGCATGTGAATACCCCTCCCTCATCCCCTGGCTCCCCAGGGAATCGAGAAGCTGGGCAGTTTGGATACTGCACAACAATTTTCATCCAAAGGTGGTATTATTCCCACTTCACTGACAAGAGGCCGACTCGTTCTATAAATCTTTTCTCCTTTTTGGCACCTAATTGGAGTCGCATTTTTTTTAATAACGTTTAATAGAGCACATTATTTTCTATATTCAGATAGGAGATCCCATTAGTTTCACCTGCATTTGCTCAAGACTTCTGCAGAATCCAATTTGTGCGCTCAGTAGCAGAAGTAGCCTCATTAGCCCCTGAACATGTTTGAGCTCCTTGCCAACATGAAATGAGGGCTCTGGGCAGGGATTTAATCCAGCCCATTGTGCAACTTTCAACCAGTTTCATCACTGCAGTACCTTTTTTTCCCCCCCCTTTTCATCACATGCCTTTCACTCCCATAAATAGCAAGGCAAAGCTGCTCACCCACAGCCACCTACTCACCCACAGTCATGACCTGAACAGTCACCAAGAAGCGGGAACAGTAGAAATCGTAGTCAGCTCTAGCTGTGGCAACCAGGGGAATGCAAAGTTTGGAAATTCTGGTTTTCAAACCACTTGAATCCAATCCAGGGAGAAAAGCACATTTGTTTAACTATCTAACTACGCTGCTTTAGATGAGCAAAGTCTCTCCAGTGCACTGAGTGAAGCAGGAGCCCCACAGGAGAGAAACAGGACCTTGTAAGTAAAACCAGGACCGTCACGTAGATCTACAACTGGGGTTGTACTGGTGGCCGTCTGTTTGGCGTCCCCTAACTTCCAAAGGCTTAACTGTTTTTTTGCCTTCTTTTAGTGTTGACCCTTCCTAATTACTTTGGACTCCTGCAGCAATGTGAACCTCTTTCCCAAGCTAAAATTATGGACAGGGGAACCCCAACGAGCCCATCACAGTTAATCGCCCAGACTCGACCAAAGCTTAAAAACACAGGGACTCCATTTGGAGTATGAGCCAGCACAGCCCCTGTCAGCAAGGAGCAGGTGATGACTTCATGGATGGGTCAGTCATAGGAAGAGCATGAGCCAGGAATGAATTTTCACAATTTTTTCTGACAACAAGGCAATGATGAGACTTTAAACCCAGAATTTTTAAGCCCTGTAGGGAGAGGGTCCTGGGGTACAAACATCACCAGCCTGAGCATGACCTCTTCTACACCTTGAGCTCCTTCAGGCTGTCTCCATTCAGGTGAGTCAAATGTTGGAACTGACCGTCCTCTACAAGGAGCTGAGCATTTTCAATGAAAAAAAAAAAATGCTGTGTAGAAAAATTCCCAATGAACTCAGTTAGCTGGAATCTCCTATATGCTGTCAAAACCTTGTAACTCCCCTCGACCTCATCTGCGTAGTTTTCTCCAGTCAGAGAAGAAAAGCCAGCTTGACACATCATGTGGAAATTTCCCAGCCAAATGGCTGAGGCTGAGCAGAAGCATTTTTTCTGGGCCTTTTTCAGACGGAGAAAATCAGGCATTTATCCCTCTACACAATCAAGACTAACTCAATGAGAATGGTCTCATTAAAGAAGCGAAGGAAACCTCAATCTCTCTTGGAATTGGAGCAGTCAGAAAAAAAGGAGAACATGTTTTAGAAGTTGCCTACTCAGAGACTTAAACCAAACCAAACTAGAGGAGACCGCTCGATGTGTATTTTTGTGAGATGATTGGTTTGCATTGCCAAGTGCACGGAACTCCAAGCACAATCAGGGGAACTGGATGTTGCAAACTGGTTCAAAACAGATGGTCGTGAACAATACAGTGTCTACTCAGGTACAAAGACAAGACACACTTTGGAGGCCTTTCTTACTATTGCAGTGAGGACACGGTGGGTGCTCCTCAGTCAGGGCCTAACAGAAGGGTGATGGCTCCTCATCCGCCCACCAGAACACCCATTTTGAGAGATGGAGGTAAAAATGAGCCATTTCTTAGGGTTCTCTGCTGGGGGAGGACAAGGGGTGAGATTCTCTACATTTTTGCTTCTGTATATAAAGACGGGGGCACTTTGCCACTTCCAAACTCTAGATGTTAAGACAGCAGCAATTGCTCTCCTCCCTTCAACCCACCTGAAGAGGGAGGAGAAGGCTGAGAGCCATGTATTACTCAAGAGCATGAAGAACAGCTACAACAAAATCTCTTTTTTTCTCCATCCCATAGGAAAATACCAGCCACTTGCTGGAGAGGCAAGAGTCACCTACCTCACAGTTTCAAAGGAGCAGGTCTCAGATGCTGTTGGGGAAGTGCTCAGCTCACCCACAGCCTCATCTTCTCCCAGCAGCCATCAATTAGTGGAAATTGCAGTCAGCTACGGCTGTGGCATTCTGGGAGAGGAAGCCAGTCTGTGGGATATATCAAGTTGGCAAGGTAGGTGGCTGGCTTTCTGTAAAACACCCAGGAGCACTACACCTAACACTTACAGGGAGCATGTCTGGAAACTCTACTTATGGGGCCTGCCATTAGCCTGGTTGCCTGTAGAAACATGATGGCAGCACATGTCAATCTCTCTTGCCATTTGTCCTAACTACCTTCTGAACCAGCTGAACTAATTCTGGCTGAAGTTGATGGAGCAACAAGATGTCTGAGTTTCCTGAAAAACATGACATTCCTCAGGATTTCCAGAGGTCCTTTCCAACCCCTACCATTCTATGAAATTTGGTAGCTGGGTGGAGGTCAGGCAGCAACACCTTCTGCCTCTTCCGCCTGTAGTGGAAAGGAAATGTTGAGGGGAGAAGAGGGAAGGAGGAGGAATGGGGGAGATGTAGAAGATCTGGAGGGCAGGCTGGGCTTCCTGAACCAGGAGTAAGTTGTGCAGAAAGAAAGAGCACAAATTTATAGGGAACCAGGCAACACCAATTCCAGTGCTAACAGGAAAAAAAACCCACCCTATGTAACTGGCTCCGAGTGTTTTGGATTAACCAGAACTATCTGGAATTGCAAAGATTTATTCTTTTCTGTATTCATAGATTTTAGCACTTAAAATTTCAAGGCATTGCATATCTTTGCTATGGGACTCCCTTTAACCCCTTTGCTGCTGGTCCTTCTTGGATCTTCTGTGCTGCGGCAGAACGTGACTGTTTTCCTTGGTGGTGCCGGTGCTCCGTAGGTAGAAACCAGTGTATCTGTGTTGGGGTTTCTGAAGCATAAAGTGGGAAAAAGCCAAAAGAAAGACTTTTTCTTGTCCTGGGAAGGCAAGAGGGGAAATAATGAGGAAAAATAAAGGTGGTGTAGGGTGGTGTTTAGGACGATAGCTTAAAAGAAAAAAAAAAAAAAAAAAGATCGGAGGAAAACCACAGGGTGAGGGGGAGATATTCCAGACTCATTGGAGATGAGTCTGTTGGTTTCTCAAGGGACATTTTTACCAGGAAGATCGCTTCCTTTGAATTCTTAAAGTTTGTTCAGGCAAAAGCCCTCCTGGGGGACGCTTCTGAGAGAAAATTATTTTATTTAGCGATTCAATTTGCAAACTCTGCTGCATTTTCTCACAGCTGACTGGGGCAAAAGTTGTGTTCAGCGTGATTTTCTCCAAGATTTCTCAGAGCAACACCCGAGAACTTTGCAGGCAGAATCACAACGTAGGACCCTGCCTGCGAGATCTGAAGTGTTGGGTCTCCACCTGTTTGGATGCTGCCAGTGAATGAGGAAGGCTGAAGAGAAACACAAAGCAGCCTGTGTTCCCAGTCATGCCAATCTTTTTGGCTCCTAGAGAAAAGGTGGGTTATTTTTTTTTAAGGAGCAGCTCTGAATTGCCCTTTTCCCAACTGCTGTCCCCAGCCGTCCTCCCCTCCCTTCCATGCTCCTCCTCCAAAAAATTACATCTAGAAGAGCATGGAGGCAGCAAAAGCTCCTCCTCATGAGCCTCAGCTTTAGGGAAGGAGACCCAGTAATATACTGGGGTAAACAGCCTTTCATAGACCTTCCCCGGGCATCCTTCTCTCCAGATTCTCAGGAGAGTCCCCATTTCCACTTTGACATGTGAAAAAAGTTAGCAAAGGCTGAAGCAACCTTGTAGAGACTGTTCTGATGTTGCTCTGATTAATATTGCTATGGCCAACACAGTGGGATGGCCACAGTTCTCTTTACTAATGACGGAAATGCTGAGATTAATATAAAATATTAAGATACTCCCCAGTGAAGGCTTTGCACAACCAGCCTGAATGACCTTGCTGGGGAAGTTAAAAAAGGGCACTAAGGGTGCTTTTTACCCTGACAATTTGTGTACATGAAAACACGTTAAAAAAAGAAGAGGGTTTTTTTCTAAAAAAAGAGGGTTGTTTTCTAGAAAAAACAGGAATGTTATGGGCATAGAATTCCTTAAAAATTATTATAAGAAGAAAAATTTTGTATAGCTATGTATTTACTATGACCATAAAAATAGTCCTTCCAATGCCTGCGTCTGGAAGGCAGATCTTACACCAGCTTCAAGCTGGTGCAAGCTGTGGGAGAACCAGATCCAAGAATTTCTTAATCCAGAGCTTCTTTTGCTTCATATATAATATCATGTTTGTGATATTCAACAGTCAGGTAATAGCTGTGTTATATATTTGGGGCCAAAAATAATTAGTTTTATTTCTTCATAATTTTATTCCTTTAAAAACTGGTAAGCATAGCATTTATTACTGTTTCCAGGTATTTTAAAAGGGCTGCTCCTGAAAATGAATACTGTAGCTTAGTATTACGTATTAGCTGGATCCAACCCTACATTATATATTATATGTATATAATAAATATATAATATATATTAGATATATATAAAAATATATTATATATTTCTTATATGCCTATAATCATTGATAGTTTGTTTAGAAACGTGTCTACATTGTCTGAATGAACCAAGAAGTCAACGGAACTATGATCTGCCAACGGACAGATCTTTATTTTTATGCTTTTGATGTTTAGTTCTTCCCTCCTTGCTTCTCTGGAAGTGGTGTCACTTGTCAGAATGAATTACTAATGCTCTGGTCCTTACTAGGAACAACAGGAAGTCACATTTCTTATCATGTGCTTCTCTTCGCAACAGAGTCTGGATAAACCTCGAGTTCCAATCTTGCCAAAATTATTTGTCATTTTGGCCTGTGTGAGAGATTCATGTTGCAGAACAGGGATGGAGGCCGAGCTCCTGTCCTTCAGGGTGGTATCCAAATCATGGGAAAGATTTGCAAATATCCAATAGAAAGACGTACAAATACAAGCTGGTGCTGCACCCTCTTCCTTTTCTGGGATTACGACAGACACCACAACGCAGCTATGATTTCACTCGAGCTTGGTCATCCCATGGCCAAGCAAAGGATGGGGCAGTAGGACAGAGCTCAGTGTCGCCTCTTCCCAAGGCCCAGGCATTTGAATTTCTTCTTTCAACTACCAGCTATGGCCTGTTGCTGGAGTTTCCCCTCTGCTGAAGGGTGGCAATGGCAGTAACTCAATCTCTTTTACTCTGGGACAAACTGGTGGTGCCTTTTTGTAGCAGTTAATATACGGGGCTTTTAATATATGGTTGCGTATCTCCGTTGCTCACCAGCTCAGGAGCACAGATGGGCTAGTTACAAATCACTGCCTCTCCTCTCCCTCTTGCCTGGTGGAAGAGGCTGAAGAGTAACCAGAGGTGACTGCAGTATCAGAAGACAGTATTCAATTTTGCTGCTGCTTCCTTTTAACAGAGCAGCAGAACTTCTCCTGAAGTGACAGCACAGCACCTGCATTCTTAGAATGTCCATGACACCGATTTAAAATGGAGAAAAAATTGATTACTGAAGTGGGACATACACTCTCATATGGACCACACAGAGTCAGCAACACTTCCTTGTTTGGAAGCATCTGCTTCAGAGGATGTGGCATCTAACCGCATCAACATTTTTTCTTTCTTTAGAAGCTGCATTTCAAAATCTGTCTCCTCAGTTTCTGGCTTGGACAGTCTCTTTTGCCAGAACAAGTTCCCTGGACTCCTTTATCACACCACTGAAAGTTCTCAAGCTTGATTTTGAGAGAACAAGTAAAAAAAAATAAAAATATATAGACTGAATGGAAGGGCCCAAAGCTAAGGAAAGTAGAGCTGGAAGCACCATTACCAGAGATATACCCATGGAGGGTTAGCAAAGTCAGAGATGAGAAAGCCAAAAAAGTGTTTAACTGGGAAAAGGACACCCTACTTACGAAGCACACACTGTGAAATCTTAGAGTGGCAAAGCTGAGGTAGTGGGACCTGTTGAACTGAGGGATGAACTAAGAGCCAAAAGCTCCTACATTCAAACCTGGGCTTTGCCCTTATCTCACTGTTCACAGTCAATTCACTCAAGGGCTCAACCCTGTGCCTGGGGCGAGATGCAAATCATAAGCTTATCTACTCCTCTGAGTGAAGATTCATGAAAATTAAGGGAATCTGAAAATTCAGGCTTTGCAGGCTAAATCTGATCAAGTTTCAGTAAGCAATTTCAAAAAATGTTTTTTTTTATGCCATTTCTGCTATTGTTTCTGTCTCCTGTGGCTCCGCAGTTTCTCCACAGTAGCTGTGTATTTGCTACTGATATCAATAAAGAGATTTCACTAAAGGAAAATCTGCTGGGGGTTGTACTTTTCTCTTCGGGATTTATCCCAGGTCCTGGCTGCAGCACCTCACTGGCCTTGTCTACAATGCCAGACTAGGCTTAGTCTGGTCTTGTCTTGTCATGGACACGTGCTGAGGTACAACCCTGACCTTCAGTGACAGTTCCACTAGGACAGCTGTGCCTCCTTAACATCCCCCCCACCAGAGCCCCTCCTTTACAAAGTGACTTCGGAAGGTAGTTATGTGTACAAAACACATCACGCATCAATATTACTACTCCAAATAAACCATCAGGAGAACATATTTACAAAACAACCCTAATTACCACAGCCACACCACTGACACATCATTCTTGACCAAGATAGGTCTGTATTTCTGTCCTAAATTCACCGTTTGTGCATGTTTGCCCTCCTATCTGCACAACAAAGGAAGAAATTATCTCCGCGTAAAGCCACTTGTGCAATGGTATTGGATATAAGGACTCAGTAGAAGCCAGGAGAAGGATCATAGAATCATAGAATGTTAGGGGTTGGAAGGGACCTCTGGAGATCATCGAGTCCAACCCCCCTGCCAGAGCAGGATCACCCAGGGCAGGCCACACAGGAACAGATCCAGGGGGGTTGGAAAGTATCCAGAAAAGGAGACTCTGCAGCCTCTCTGGGCAGCCTGGGCCAGGCTCCGTCACCCTCACAGGAAAGAAGTTTCTCCTCCTGTTGAGGTGGAACTTCCTGGGTTCCAGTTTGTGTCCATTACCCCTCATCCTGTCCCAGGGCACCACAGAAAAGAGCTTGGCCCCTTCTACTTGACCCCCAACCCTCAGAGATTTGTAAACATGAATAAGCTCCCTTCTCAGGCTTCTCTTCTGCAGACTAACCAGCCCCAGGTCTCTCATAAGAACATGAATTCAGCAGGGTACAGTCGTACAGTG
The DNA here is from genome assembly GCA_013396935.1 of Baryphthengus martii. Classification (NCBI taxonomy): domain Eukaryota; kingdom Metazoa; phylum Chordata; class Aves; order Coraciiformes; family Momotidae; genus Baryphthengus; species Baryphthengus martii. The sequence continues at coordinate 61,614 of VWZK01013803.1, forward strand.
GTGAATAGCAGAGAGTGAAAAACTTCCAGGTATTTTGTCTAGCAATGGGTTTTCACGATACCAGGCAACGCGACCACTGACGGACCAACTGCTCTGTGTAAACACGGTGTGGCAGACAACCAGTCAACAACACAGATTCAAGTTCAACAGAATACGTGCTGCTAACAAAAGGAAAATCGAGAAGGACAAAGAGTGGTCACACGTTTTCTGGGAGCGAAAAAGGCATCCTCTGCCGCTCTGCATGACAACTGTTTTCATTAGGTTCAGTGAAAGCAAGCCAAAAAACCCCCAAAACCCGACAGGCATCTTGCTGAAAACAAAACAGATAGTTCAAGGCTCATTATTGTGCATTTTGCCTGCACTTCTGCGTGGGCTGAGAACCCTGTCTGCGAAGTTTCTTGCTTTCTAAATCCATCACAAAGACGGGAACAGACGAATGGTGAGGCACGGATCTGTCCGGCGGCAGACTAATGTCAGCACCTCAGCCTCCCTGTTGTCAGGCCTGATTCCAAATAACCTTTTGTCTTCTTGTTCCAGCTACTAAATTACAGATTGAGTGAAAAAAAAATGTAATTATAACCCAAAAGGCCATGGAAAGCATCTTAAAATACACTGAAGTGTGACAGGAACAACAATAATAAAAAGATAAACTAGGATTACCTGTGGTGCACAGCTAATCCAAAATGCTCCACGGCCCCGCGTGGGTTATTATAGAACTGGTTCCTATTTGCTGATTTCTGGTTTGCAGGGACACGTACCATCTTCTCTCCCTTTTTTTAGTAGAATTTTGATATTTGAAGACTTGTGAAAAACACCTCTCCCCTGTGGCAATAAATACTCTGCTACGCCGTTACCGAATCCTATCGTATTTAGGTTTTTTTTTTTCCAAAGATGATGCAGAACTTGAGCGCTTGTGCTTTTTAAAGCACTATGAAAATAAGACTTATTTTACATATTGAGACTTATTTTCTACACCCAAATTTAGCTGATAAGTTTTTACAGAAAGAAAAAAATATCAAAAGTCTATAGGAATATATTCTTTTCTCAATTAGCTCTGAGGATGTTACGTTGGATTGCAAGTGCGATCAAATACTGGATTGGCTTGGTTTTTTTCAATCTGATTGTTGATTCCAATAATTCAAGGACTTTAAATATACAAGGACTTTTCCGGGATTCTTGCACACATCTATAAAAATATAACTATTCAAAATACTAAATTACTCTTAGCCACAGCTGGCAAGATAAAAATGGGTGGTGGTGTCAGAGTGTAAACCTCCACAACCATTAACCCAATCTACACAAAATCAAAAAGGCTGATGGCAGCTGAAATGTTTAATCTCCTCTTTCTAATTAATGTCATGATTTTCACCTTTATTCAAGGATTTGACCTCACATTTTAAAAAGAAAATAGGCAATAAAATGGGAAAGCATCAGTATTTCAGTCACTGTTTCGCAATCTTCTACCTTAAATATAATTTGCAGAAGAATCAAATTCACCATCCCCTTCTGTCTGCACCAAAGGGGGTTCCCCTGAGTTGAAGTACTGGAGTACCTGGAGTATTGGATCCAGTTCTGGGCACCCCAGTTCCAGAAGGACAGGGAAGTACTGGAGAGAGTCCAGCACAGAGCCACTGAGCTTACGAAGGGAGTGGAGCATCTCCCTTATGAGGAGAGGCTGAGGGAGCTGGGGCTCTTTAGCTTGGAGAAGAGGAGACTGAGGGCTGACCTCATTAATGTTTATAAATATAGAAAGGGCGAGTGTCAGGAGGATGGAGCCAGGATCTTCTCGGTGGTGTCCAATGATAGGACAAGGGGCAACGGGTGCAAACTGGAGCAGAGGAGGTTCTGCATAAACACAAGGAAACACTTTTTCACAGTGAGGGTGACAGAGCCTGGACCAGACTGCCCAGTAAGGTTGTGGAGTCTACTTCTCTGCAGACATTCAAAACCTGCCTAGACATGTTTCTGTGTGACCTACTCTGGCAGGGGGGTTGGACTCGATGATCTTTCGTGGTCCCTTCCAGCCCCTAACATTCTGTGATTGTGTGAAAAAGACAGGAATAATTATTACTCCATAGCTACCTCAGGCACTAGCTGATAGAGGAGTTCATTCCCAAGTCCAATCTTGAATTTTACTGCAAGACGTCCTGCTTGTGTAACAGAAACTCCAGATAGTAAATCGAACTAAATGGACTGACTTATTCCCATTACAAAGTTCTACTTAAAAGACACTGAGCAAGTAGATGTCTGAACTCCATCCGTGTTCTAATGTGCAGTGCTTTCATCTTCCCCTTACTGTCATCCAGTAAGACGTATGTACCAAGATCTGCAGGTAACCTGCTCAGAGGAATGGCCTCGATGCTCCGAGAGCTGCGCTTCAGCCGATGTATGGAACGAGCCACCTAAATGGTTGTATAAGTTGCCTACGCTGTACCTGTTCAGTAGCCTGGCTCGTCACAGCCCCAGGGGGCTGGACACTGTGGTGTATATCACACCGTGCTCATCCACATCTCTAGTTCTGCACAGTTCTAATGGGGTGGGACACCTACACGCCTCGGCCCGTGGCTAGGTAGGCTTGTTCTCAGTTCAACGGGGGCAGTACCGTGCCTTTGTTGTAGGGACAGGCGGAGGGAGTTGGGGCTGTTCAGCTTGAAGAAGAGAAGGCTCCAGGGAAACCTTAGAGCGGCCTCTAGTACCTGAAGAGGCTACAGGAAACCTCAGGAGGGACTTTTTATAAAAGCATGTGGTGATAGCACAAGAGGCAATGGGTTTAAGCTAGAGCAGGGGATATTTAGAATGGACATTAGGAAGAAGTTCTTTCCTAGGAGGGTGGTGAGACAGTGGAAGGGGTTGCCCAGAGAAGCTGTGGAGCCTCATCCCTGGAAGTGTTGAAGCCCAGGCTGGAGGAGGCTCTGAGCAACCTGCTCTAGTGGGAGGTGTCCCTGCCCATGGCAGGGGGGGTGGAATGAGATGATCTTTAAGGTCCTTTCCAATTCAGACTGTTCTGTGATAATATGATCTACAAAGGAATAAAATGCTGCATGTACTCCAACAATTTTTTTTTTTTAAACATAAAATTTGATGAGGAATAGAACAAAGGAAATTACAGAAGGTTTTGTGTTTTCTCATGAAATTCACTGTCTACAGCTGGATGATACAGAGTTTGTACACCACTCATACGTGGACAATGAAACTGAATTGAGAGCTTATTAAAAAACCACACATGGAAAAGTTCCCTACAAAGCACCACATGGAAGTTATATGAATTCTGCACTGCACACAGCATCTCATAAGCAGCAAGTTATAGCAAATGATGACTTGATTTTATTCTATTGGCATTCTGCCACCCCACAAAGCAGCCACAATCCAGCCTTTCCCCTTAATTCCTAGCACTTTGAGGTCTACAAGAAACCAAATTATGTGAACAATGTCCTTGAAAATACACTCTCTTTACTTCAGTCTTTGCCAGTATACTTCATTTTCAGTCATTCTGGAAGTGCCTTAAGCTTTGTCTGCAAATTCACTTGGCCTGACATTTGGCAACGTATTATAAACTGCAGGGATTTAGGAAACTGAGCTGATTGGATTAATCAAGTTAAGGGAAGGAGAAGAGGGAAATAAAAGGAATTATTTTTTTCCCTTTACTTCATGAAATAAATAAATAGAATTAATTTTTTTGATAGAGTTGTCCAAGTGTCTCTCTGGGTACTTATGGCGCAAATCACAGCTTTGTGAACACAGCCCAGCAGTGGCCAGGGCTTCAGCTGCTGCATGCAGGGCAGCAGACCTTGGTTCACTGTCTGAATTACATGCTGGTCTACCCAGTATTTCCTGAAATCTGAGAAAATAAGAGACATAAAAAACCTTATAGAACATGGGCATCAAAAGATACCACTGAAAATGAAAATGGGCATAAATTCACCTCTGTGGTACAAAGCTGACCAGATTCTCTTAATGTCAGAGGGCAGATGCTTTGGACACCTTTTTGATGTGCTAAGGCAAGCTTTAAGATGTTCAGCATGTAAGATATCCAGCTTTTGCTCCGCCACATCCTCTGGCATCAGATAATGCAATAGCTACACAGCCTGCTCCTTGTGGCTGAGGAGAGAATGGAAAAGGGAAGGGGAATAGAATTTTCTTTTCCCCTTGGAGAGAGGCATCTCTGGAGCATGGCCAGGACAGGATTTGCCCCCATGATCCTGTTCTCATAGCAATGTCTATTTTCCACGCTCCTCGGCACTGGTATAATGAGCACACCCCAGTTCAGATCTACCTATTCAGCTCCCTTTTATAGGGCCCACTTTGCAAGAGCTTGCGCTGAACAGTGATAACAAGCTCTGTCGACTCACAGGTCCACCCATGAGCTACAGCAGAGCAGCCTGACAAGATTCATCTCAAAAATCAGGCTGGTGGTGGAACTCGGGTTCGAAACCTACAACTCCCTTCCACAGGAAGAGCTGCAGCAACCTGCACAACCAGCAATATGGATACCTCCTGCACTAGGTAACCTCATCTTCATGGCATCTGCAGATAGTGCCAAATATTTGTCTTAAAATATCCCCAGGAAAAATTAAGAATTTTTAGAGCAGACATACTAAACACGGCATTTTTCTCAGGACAGGCGAAGTGCTCTGCCCGGTGGTGGCTGCGGTGCTGAGTTTTCTCAAGGATGCAGTGTGTGGAAAAGGCATTTCTGTAAGGTAAGTGTATTTATTCTTTCGCTGATGGAGAAGCAGCAGCACGTGGAAAACTCCAGCCTGGCTGACTTAACACGTGTCTCACAGACCCAGAATCAAGGCATGACTTCAGACTTGGAGCTTTTTGGCCAAACCACTGGGTGCTGCTACCTTAAGACACCAGCTTGCGAATCAAAAGCTGTGCTTTGCATTCACATAGGCAGAAACATTAGTTTTCTTTCATTTGATTTTTAAAATGCATTCTAAATTCCCACATTCAGCCTTTCAGACAAGTAAAATAAATCAATCTTACCAGGTCTTTGCACAGTAACCCTCTTACTATCTACACAATTCCTCCGAGACCTTCTGCAGGACCCCTGCCACGTACACCCATCCCTTCCTGCACTGCATGTAATCATCTGTGGACTAAAAGAGAAGTGACTTTGAAGCTAAAGCAGAACTTTCAGGTTGAAGTAAGCAACGGTGTCTCTGTGGGGAGTTTTTTTAAGAGCGAGAGTAATGCTTGTTGTTAAAAAGGGGCACGGGGTGGTTGTGTTCTCATGAAGCGACACTCGCCGCCCAAGAACAAGTGGGTGCCAGCAGTGTAAGGTGTCCTAACGCAGTCCCTGGGAACTCTTAAGTAAATATGCCACCTAGTGTTTCACTGGGACAATTTCATTCATAAATCATCCCGATCTCCCAAGCAGTTCCCTGCAATTCTAGGTGGGATAGAATCTGGTGGCGTCTTCACTACCTTCGTCCCTTTCCTCTCCCCAAAGCCCCACCCCACAGTTTTCCCACTGAAGCATCATCTTTCTCCTCAGGGACTGCTTTGCTCATGATGGACTCTGCCAACTAGCCGAGCTACTCTCCCAACCCATCCTTCTCAGACTGCCACTCAGCAACCCAGAAGGCACTGAGAACTGACCCTGGGGGCGTCATCCTCACTGTAAAGATCCCGATGAGCTTCAGAAAAGCGGTGTTGTACCACCAGACAAATAGCATCTGGTCCAGCATATGAGCACAGAGTGCTGGAAAGCAGGGCTTTCCACATTTCCCTGGCTACAGGTGCTGGCTACAATCACTTTGAGAAACAGAAGCACTAGTCCTGGTTTACAGCTTCCCAAAAGGGGACAGTGAGTCACCACAACACTGGGTATTGTTTAGATGGATGGATGAACCAACAGGAAAATCAGGAGGAAAAGGCTTTCGAAGTGTAATAACAATTCTTTCTCTTGACAAGCAGCGGAGAGTTAATTCCTCCTGAGGCCAGGGCAATGTTCTCTTTCCTTGCCTCTGGTCCCTGCTTTATATTGGCACACCTGGCTTAAATGCAAGTAACCTTCTCACTCTCCAGAGAAGGGATACTTCAGGTATGTAACATGGCATGGCCCCTTTTCATGTGCTTAAAACATAGTAAATTGTCTATTTGCTAATTGAAATTCTCTTGCTGTTTCTGTCAGGGACACTCCCTGGGATTAAATTCCTACTCTGAGTTACACTATAGCACAAACCACCCTGAGTTTTCGGTAACATCTCATTTGCACTTTTTTCCAGATCAATAAAAGTCATAAATGAAACTCCTGCCCCTGCAGTACTTCAATAGCTACCACCAACTTATCAAACTGCTCCCTCTCTTCTTCGCTTGAAATTCCTCTACCTTTTTTTGGTCCATGTGACCGTGTTCACGTGTCAACCAATTTGAATTAATGTCAGGAGTATGATTTCACGAGACATTGTACTACTTTGCTAAAAAAATCCAATTATTCTGCATCTGCTGCATTCTTTTCATTCAGTACTTTTGTAAATCTGTCAAAAAGGCAATCAAGTCTAACTGGCACTATTCTTTCTATATAACCCACGCTGACGACCGTGCGCATTCCCACTGTTCTTCAGGGCTGAGAATACACTACAAGAGTCAGCCCATTGTTACGACTTGTACTTTTCACACCACGCTGTCCTCTTTTCCAAATATTAGCAGTTATAAAAAGCACTGCTTCCTGACCTTCACAGTCAAGCCTCAGCTGAGAATGCTGTCAACACCATGTGCTTCACCGTGGCCATTACTAGTCACCCTGCCCAGGCTGCTGCCTTCTCCTGCCCGACAGTTCCGGCAAGCTCTGCTAGCCCTGCTGCGGACCCAGCCAAGAGGTGACTGGGGAGATCCTCACACCTGGATTCCCAATATTCCAGCTGCAGGGTGAGGGTTAAGGTTGCTCTGCTGGCAATCTGTGGTGAGAGCCCAGATAAACAAGGACATTTGCTTGGGCTCTGCACCTGACTTCACTTGAGTGCCCACATGCCTCAGGGGTGAGACCTTCTGCAGCCTGGGTATGGAAAAAGTGGATAGGACATCCACATTTTATGCTCAGGAAGGATAATATCTAGAGCGTGATGGGACAAGTGCCAGTCAGCACGTAAGGAAATGGAAAGCTGGCCAAGACATTCCTTGGCAGAAGGTCTGCAGAGCGGCACAGGATATAGACGATGGAGAACTTAGCGTATCTTAGCTAGCGCTAAGCATTTCATGGAAGCCTTGGACATTGGGAGTGTAGCTGCAGTTAATTTCTCACTAGTGAAGTGATGATTCATAATTGAATCATAGAATGGTTTGGGTTGGAAGAAACCTTAAAAATCATCTCGTTCTAACCACCCTGCCATGGGCAGGGACACCTCCCACGAGAGCAGGTTGCCTGGGCTTAAACACTTCCAGGGATGAGGCTCCACAACTTCCATGGGCAACCTGTTCCAATGTCTCACCACCCTCATCATAAAGAATTTCTTCCTAATATCTTTCTAATTTAAACTGAAAGAGGGCAGGTTTAGAACTGTCATCTCTCATCCTATCACTACAGTTCCTCATAAAAAACTCCTCCTCTCCTTTCCTGCAGGCCCCCTTTAAGTAGCAGAAAGCCTCACTAGAGCCTTCTCCTCTTTATGCTGGAATATACTCTCCTGCAATGGAGAAGAATCAATTAACTGCTCCTTAGCTACTTTGGCAAGATGTCTTCATCTAGACAGGGTGAATCAGAGCCTAAATATTATTTTCACAAGCACAGAAAACCATAGAGAAATAGGACTAGAAAGTACTTTAGGAGGTTTTTCTCCTGCCTGCCTCCAGGTATCAGTGCTACCTGTGCCACTTCTCCCAGATGTTTTCTAATGTGTTTCTATGCCTTATGATGAGGAAGATTTTGTCATGCCCTCAGGCACTCCATCCCAGTGTTTCACTGTTCCTTCCTTTTTTTTTTTCTCCTTTAATTGCTAACCTGCAATGTTCATCACTATTTCAGGCCTATCACCTCTTGTCATGTCCAGCATGAATACAAAAGACAGGTTATTTTTTTTTTTCTTATCAAGCAAAAGTATGACCTAAACAAGAACATCACTGAAACTGCTTGATTTCTAAACAAAATATAAAGGATAAATATTAGTCACTATTTAAACTTCCGTTTTGACACTAATTCCAAGTCCTCTATTATCAGAAATTACTATCTTTCTTATTCTTAAGCAGTTGAACGCTTGTCTTTCAAGATCAAAACGTGGCAGTTGAGAGGCTTGTAAAAGTTTAGTGCCTACTCCTACGCAGTGTCTCAAAATCCACGCGAGATAATTAAGCACAGATTTTTCCCTAAAAAAAACGGCTTTTCACGTTCCAGTGACTAGACAAATGAAATGTTTATGCTGATGGCTCCATCCCAGTCCCTAGGAAAGTTTGTTTATACTAATTTAATACCATCAAACTATGTTAAGAGTATAAAAGCCAAGATAAAAAAACCCCAACAACTCCTATAAGGCTTTTATTTTTAATACAAAGTATGTTTTTCGTGCAACAAACACATTTAGCTTTATTAGAATTATTAATGTGCTCATAACAGGCAAATACCCAAGAGGAAAAGATTAATTTCTGTATTCAGCAGAGCCTAGCTGCAGATCCAGCACTGTACTTGAAGAGCCAAGTGGGCTTTGCCTTAGGACTACTATGAGCACTTCTGGTGTCTCTAATCACTTTTAGTGTTAATTTGATATTCTCAGCCGAGAAAATTTCAATCTGCAGTTGTGGTATTCAGGTATGAAGTCTTCACATCGCTTCCATTTGGCTACCTTTCTAAAACTCTGGACTGGGAAACACTTTGGTGGTAACCACCTTCATATTCACCTGCGCTCCACATCCTTAGCTGTGCCCTGAGCTGCTCCAAGGTCCTGTGGAATCTCTGGGAGGGGGGGGGGTGTCTTCCTATGAATTTCAGTAGCGTTTGGATCAGAACATACCCATTGCATCATGTCATCTGTGTGAATCAGCGTTGCCTCCAACTTACAAGGTCTCTTCAGGCGTAATCATAGCGCTTATTCTGCTTAAGGCAGGAGTCATGAATCCTAAGCTAAAGGTAATAACATAAACCAGGAACCTGGAGAGATGTTAACAGCTCAGGGAAGCAAGGCACGCAAATACTTTGCAAAGGAACCTCTCTTTCTCTTGGTTCCCTCAATTTCCATTACTGTTAAAATGAACCCAAATTATTCCTCAAAAATCCTTGCCTAATTAGGCAAAACATCAGGTATTAGTTAGGAATGCCACAATCAACTACAAAGCAGCATCCCTTTTCCTGTTCACAGGCAGCCAGAGGGAAGGAACTGAAAAAGATACTTTCCATTATTTTCCTTTAGTAGCTTTCTTATTTTTATTTCTTATATATTGCCTATTCCATTTTTATGATGCTCTACACAAAATAGATGTAAAGAGACACAGCAGGAAAACACCAAAGAATGCCAACAGTGAAAGGCAAAAGAAAATGATCAGCTAGTTCTACTTTCAGTAAGATGGTATTTGCCCCTCACAATATAAAACTGCTTCCTAAAATACATATACAGGTAGATCTGCTGTATTCATATAAACTCCTCCTCACTGTGGTATAATACCAAAGAATATTCTGGATGAAATCACTACTGAATTGCTAACAGTTAAAGAAGAAAGGTATGTAGTGAAGTACTCTGCCAGGGCATGCTACAATTAAGCATGTACGTGTGGTAACCTGTGTGTAGAATACAACTCTTTCAGGACAAGCCCGAGTGACTGATGAAAGGAATTAATTACTCCCAAAGTCATTTTGATGTACAAGTTTGTTGCTTCTAGCAGCGAAAACGCGACACACCTTTTATCACTGCATGTACTACTGAAATCTGCAGATAAAGGCCACCTTCCTATAGAGGTTTTGTGCTGTCAGTGTGGTGTCTGAGCATCTTCCAGGGGAAAAAAAAACAGCATTGCCAGGGAGAAATCCTTTATGAATTCTGTGGTTTATGTAAATAGCAACTTTTTACATGCTGCCAAAACCAGGGAGTTGAAGGCAGCGCAAAACACACTATGTCAAACAATTCATGCAGTTTCAGCCCAGAGTTTGTAGGAGCAGATGCTTCTGCCCACTTTTCTTAACCCCATGGTCTGCTGCTGGGACAGCACAGTACCCTGCAGCTCTCCTGTGGAAGGAAATGTTCAACATCTGGATAGACATTCCACAGAGAGTTAAATACAAGCTAGCAACCTGTAATAGGATCATTAGAGATGTAGAGGAGCTGCAGAATGAGAAGAATAATGAATAAATGAAAGACTGAAAAGATTTCTTTATCATTGGCTAACAGCAGTACCTGTAGAAAATGCAATGAAGAGACAAAACGGAGCGGTAAGACGAGGCTAAAAGGCCTTCAGGAAGGGACGTGATGTGAATAACAACGTAGAAGTATAAATACTTACAAAAATTGAACCAAACCACGGGTTCTCTTAAAGTTGGCCGTCTCTCGTGCAGTTTTGATGTAAGGAAAATTGCAGTGCCCCTAACAAATTTAGTTCCAGAACCAGATTACATCTCCAATTAAGAGATGTTAGAAAGCAGTCTTTCCTGGAAGTCCTGCATTTTCTCCTGTGGGAAACTGTGTGTGAGCAGCATGACTAATGAAGACAGTAATGCCAACTACTACTTGCAGCAAAGTTATTCTTCCTTCTCTGTCACCTTTGCCTTAATAGGAATAGCTTTCTTATTTGTCTGTTATTTGAGTAGGATTTTCTGCCAAGGAATTCTACAACCTTCTGGACTCCGTAACGTGCTTAGCATTTCAGTTCTAGTTTTAGCTGCGGTATTAACGATGGGCTCTGTCATTTGCACTTAAATGCCCGGTGCTAAACCAGCAAAACAGACAGAGAGGTTACCATGTCAAGCAGAAACAGTTGTCTGCGCTGTCCTGCTGTTACCTGAAGACTCCACACCCAGCTCACTCAGATTCCTAGGCTATTCCTTGCAGGCCATCATCGTTCAATGCCTTCTGCTGCTCCTGGCATGTGCTTGCAACCAGAGAGAACGAGCACTGCAGCCCAGGCTCTGAGCAAACTCGTATTTCATGTACAACCGGTATGTTTGAACTGACTGAGCCAGATCCTACTTGGAAAGAAGATGACAGGAGCTTTTCCAGGATCTGAGGAAGCATTGACAAAATTTTCCTTAATCTTTACGGCGTTTCCCGATGTTTGCCCTCTGTCAGTAAGGTTAAGATCATTCATTTTGCAAATACTCCAAGCTCAACTTCTCCAGCCTGCCGTCCTCATCGCGCCCCCCATGCCAACATGCACACTTGAGAAGCTATAAGGACACCCAAATCGAGGAATTGCTCCTGAATAACAAACACCAGCAGCAAAAAAGAAACAAGGTGCGTGGCACAACTTTCACCTGACACATGGCACCATGTCACACCATCCAGGTCCTACCAAAGGCACAAGGTGGCTGCTGCAGTGGGAAACAAAGCGCAAGAGCAGAGAACTGGGATGGTTTCTCATCGGGAACCATGACAGCTTTTACCTGATGAGATCATTCATAAAAATCCAGCTTGCATTTACTTCCAACATTTTCTTTCTTTGCGTATATTTTCCCAAATTACACTTGCTGGGGTAGGATTAGAAAGGAAGATTATTTTCTCCTTGCCTGGGACACAAAGACTGTTGATGCAGCAAGGGCAGCAGTTGCAGGATAATGTGATATCTGATAGGGGTAAATGTTTCAGAACTACATATATTCCTGACAGACTACTGCAGTTTTTCCTCTCCTGCATATGAAGATTAATTGCTTATAACAAGTTGCACTTCTATATTCATCGGTAATGTGAACTATTGGTAATTACAGTACGTGCCATGTACTCATCTGCCCTACATCTTCTAGTAGATGTTCATCTGCCTCAAGTACAACATTCCATAAGCAGAGGAAACAACGGTCATCACGACGTGTCCAAGCTTAAATCACAACCCTAAGCAGACAATCTTCAAATGTTCTCTGCACAAAAAACTATTTCTCTATCCAAAATGCTTTGAGCTGGATCCCACGAAAATGACAGTTGCCTACACTGTCAAGAAAATATTTGCAGCATACTGTTCTCCCACAACACTTCATTCCTAAAAATCATTGTGGCCTCTTTCAGATTAAACTACTCAGACTAATATTTGGAATCTGCGTCTACAAATCGAGCAGCTCTTTAAAGTCAGACAGAAATAACTTTCAGATGAAAGGTCATCATTAAGGATCTTCAAGCATAAACGTTTTCTTAGGCCCGTTACAAATAACTCTGGATGAAAAGGCACGAACAACAACAGCTGAATCCAGCCCCTGTATCCCACCCTGCTTCTGGAATGGGCACGACTCTACTAATTACAACCTCAAAGAAATTATCATTATGGGAACAGACAGGTACCCCAGGCAGTAGTACCAAGACATTTCATATCCAAACGCGTGCTCCTCCTGCCAAGCCCGTGCCTTGGCGGCCCCCCTTCCATCGACCTACCCCACGGGGAGCGGCGGCGGCGGTGCTGGAGTGACGGAGACATTGAATAATCGCTGCTGTCAACGTGGGAAGCGACAGAATGAGCAGACTCCCCGGATGGTGTTAACAAACCTGCTAAGGAGACGAATGCCTTCAGCTGCACTTTCACACTCTGGAAGTGGTTTCAGTATAAAACAAAATCTCTCTTGCAAAAAGCTTAATCTGTAAGAGGACTACTGATGCTTAACCTCAGAGCGCTGAATTCGCACCTTCCTCTTGAGAAATAATGGAAGTTTCTGTCCTGCCTGTACGGCTTTCCCTCCATAATTTCTGAAACATTCAAAATACTCCAGGCAGCGCTTTCAAATAAACCAGTTCAGTTACCAAAAAATGACATTTTACCTGTTCAATTGGCCGGAAAAAACATACCTCACAGAAAAGTCAATCATTTTTTTCACACATGCAACAAAGAATTTACTTTACAGGAAAACATTATACTGAATATTCTTTCACTTATTTCTAGGGGTCTGAAGTTTATTGGAGTAACTGAAGCAGGTAAAGGTTTAGATTTGTGGGCAACCCATGGCCTTTGTTAAAATGCCGTACAACACACGACAGCATCAAGCAAAACATCTGATACACTCCTACTGAACTATCGCTGACATTATTGTTATTATTTAGAGGACTTCTAAAGTTCATAATAAAACAAACAAATTCCCTTTATCCTCTTTTTTTTTTTAAGTTCTCTTTATCCTCCTTTTGTCCCTATATGCTCTTAATGACAAATGTTTGATATTTCACCAGTTTATTCCAAAGCACAGCCTACTGAGACTATACTTTAGTCCCAGACTAAAGTATAGTCATCTGGGGTTACTGCGACAAACAAATCAGAATGCCGACCCTCGAGTCTGTGTTACCCAAAATTCTCAGGAGCTTCTCCCAGAAACATATGAATCAAAAGCAACCACGACAGGCTTCACCAGACAGACTTCTGGGAATTTCTTTCAGTGGAAAGAAAACTTTTTTTTCATGTGGATTTGCGTGAGCTGATGGAAAACTACTGGTACCAGTAGAGAAGCCCATTGAGAGTCCTAACCACCAACAGTGAGGCTTCAGCTGCTACATCAGGTCTTCAGCCTGTGAGTAGAGATCACCTTGCCTATTTAGCCCCACTCCTCTTGTAGCTCTGATTGCTCCTACTCTTCCTGGCAAGAAAAATATGTTAGAACCAGCTGCTGTTCCTCCTTCTGCTGACTCCCCTCAGTGGGAGGAAGGCAGAGAGGGTTGCCAACGATGGAACGGCTTAGCTGAAGGCAGTTATTTTTACCTGAGAGTGCAGTCACACAGCCCAGTCTTGCAGGCTGCTACTGCCTGGATGGCCAGAGATCTAGATGAGCACCAGTTCTTGTAGGGTAAGGACCCACAGGACTGCCTTTTGCATCAGGAACTACCTCAGAGGCAAATCATACTCTCAGTTTCATTCAGCTGCAATACAAAATCGAAGACCTAATCTGATCACTAATGAGGTCTACAGTTGTGTTTTCATTATCAACAGCAAGTTACATCAAGTTCAAATATTTTCAGCCACCGGTATCTGGACCTAAGGATGCAGCTCTCCGCTCACTTTAAGCCAATATCATTTTTTGAGCTGTCATCAGAAAAACGTCTCATCCTTCCTCTGTGCTGCAATTCCACTCGTATCAGGTGGATGAGGTAGAAAATTTGGCTGAGAATTCAGGGGGGGTTTTCTTCTGCCTAAGTTTTCATCTGGAACAGTTTTCTAGTGTCACCTACCACGTGGCTGCATAAAACTGTCCATCAGCAAAAAGGCAGTTGGGAAGGAGAGAGGGCAGGGTCCTTGCAGCAGCAGTTTGCCTTTTCTTGGTTTTAAATAGCGCTTAGTCAGAACTGCCCAGCCTGAAAAACAACATCTATCTCCAAGCACAACAGAAAATACAATCTGCTAGGAAATACATGGTACTAGAACAAACCCCTGTGAAATCTTTGAGAGATGCAAAAGACCACTGCTCCTCAGCTGCAAAAACTGCAAGTAAAACAGAACACTAGTTTGAAATTGTGTTTTTCCTTGTACAAAAAAAAAATATTCTCCTCATTTCCTAGAGAATGCAGCATGATTTTCAACTATTGTGATTGCTTTATTACACTGTGGTAAGCAATAATATTTATAGTCATCCCAACGATGGTCCAGTATTTTCTCAATATAAAAAAAAAAACTTTACCAGAACATCCTCTGGACTGCTTTCCTGTCTACACAAAAACATCTACATGAAATCATCTGTCACACTGCACTATGCTTATTTCTTAGCGTGCCTCAAATAAAGTCTTGTGCCTGTTACAAGCCCTCACAACCAACTACTGTCCAATCACAGGAAACAACTGAACAAGCACAAAATCCATCTCTACAGCACCCACTCCTCTTGCTTATTACAATGTCATCCAGTTGAACCAAAAGCTGCTGTTATCAGTGGGTTCATTTAGAAATAGATCTGAAAAGGACGACTTGTTGCTGTGCCATTCTCCAAAGGACCTCCCTACAGCAGTAGGCCTTCCCTAAATGAACTCCATTTCCAGGGACAATTTTTATTGTAGAGGATGAAGAGGTTGACACGTGAGGTCAGTTACTCGTGCAATTTTTACTGCTGAGAAATCCAAAGCGGTATATAATCAGCTGATGCAGATGTGTGAAGCCAACAGATAATAATCATGATAGAACTGTCCTAGATCGATGAGGATACACACAAAAAAACAATCTATTTTCATGCTCGATATTACTATACGACAGGAAACTCACTCCATGCTTCCCAAATACAAACTGGCTCTAGTTCCCAGCATACTGAACACTAAAATCACCACTCACAATGCAGAAGTACTTTACAAATGTCACTAAGTCAATTCAGCACAAACACTGGACTCAAAAAAAAAAAAAGTTTGACAGTTCTTCACTGCTTTACCACCTGGGAAATTAAAATATCCACACGACTGCCTAGAAGGCTGCTTCTCATATCTAAAAACTTCTAATTTTACATCTTCAGAGGGCTGCTAACTGCATAAACTTCTCAATTTATCAACATGGAAATAAGTCCTTGCCCATATAATGCTATGAGATGCAGGTGAAAGAAAGGAAAGCCCACTTCAAATGAGAAGAGTGAGAAGAAAGGGAGGCAAACACACCGCATCCCAGTTTCAGATCCGTGAGAAGAAAGGTAAGAAAACACACAATATCCCCATTCCAGACCCATCCACCACAGACTTGGCAGAAAAGAGGAGATTTGCGCCGCGAATGGAAAGACAACAAACTTGAGCTGTGGTGAAGGGTCAATGGGAACCAGTTCCATAAACTTACTGTGTAATATGGTTGAGCATCCACGGACAGAGAAATATAACTTGTGGACAATTATAGATGCAATTGCTGAGTTAGCCAGTATATATATATATATATATATATATGCACAGAGATCTATTTACACAGTGAAAATATTTGCATTTGGGACTTATTAGAAAGCTTTCATCATAAGCTCCAGTCAAATATTAGTTTGGAGCCAAGATCAAATTAACAGGATATAAACCTTTTAGTGGAATAGTAATACTTGATGAAGTATAGAAAACTAGAAACAGATTTTAAGACAAACCACTTTTTTTTTCCCCCTCAGATTTCATAGAAAGATTGGTATTAATTGCCAGAACTTTAAAGGGAATACTTACCTTTTCAACTGGGGTGTTTTCTTCACTCGTTACACTTGCTTTTCTTGATTCATTTTTTGTTCTGCTCAGCCTCCGGGACACTTTTTCTCTAAGCAAAGTGGCATATCCAATGTGTTCATAGATGGGGTTTGTTGTCATTTTGGAAATATACTCAGAAGCCTTTGTTTCTATATACAGCGTTATCAAGCCATCTGTAACTAGATCATGGATCGATTCAAATCTCTTCTCCCCAACGAAGTGCTTCCCATCATAGAACAGCCTGTAGTTTAAGGTCTGATTTCCAAATCTGCAAATGCCAGAACAAAAAGGAGGGAGAGAAGAAAGAAGGAAGAGTGGAAAAAAGAATTCATACGGGTAAAACACTCAGGAGGTGATTTCGCTGATGAGTCTATTTGGGTGACATATGGAATATGGACATGGTGGCAAATGGATCTCTGTGGACACACCAACTCAAGGTCAAGCCTAAATCTGATTGCATCGTGTGGACCAGGCTACAGAGCCAAGGTGAATACTCCCTAACGAGCCACACGACCCAGGCATATACGATTTAAATCTAAATCCTACGGGAACTACCACAGCAATCAGAAAGACGTGTTTGTATTGACAAGACCTTTTACTGGGATGTGTCATTGTGTTAAGGGCTTTTCCATCTCAAAAGGTTCCTGGAGGTGGAGAACCGAGGCTTAAGCCCCACAAGTGTATTTCCAATCACTGAAGAGTGACGGGCATCTCTAGCAAGTCATGCAAATCCTAAGGGTCTCAATCACCCTCTGGTAGGAATCCAGGGAGACTGAGCTCCTCATTCAGAGGCCCAAATTAAATACCCAAAATTTTGTGGGATAACTCTGGCCCTGTGCAGCTCTTTATGGCAGACATCATCTATAAGTTTTCAAAAGTTTTAAAAAGCAAAGTATTGTGGTAGCACATTCAGCGTATAACACAAGTAAAGGATTTGAAGATATGAAAAGGTCCTTATATCGCACCAAACGTGCATGTCTCTGCATCCTTTGTTGGGCATTCAAACTGTTTAAGCCTCTTGGGTTTTTTTCAGCCACATTTTCCGGAGAATTCCCAATTTACTATCAACTTTGGTTTATGATTTTACAAATAATTATTCAGATGGATTTAGAAATTACGTTGTTGTGTCAAAAGAACAGGCATTTAGCCATAAACCCCATCCTTTGGTAGTTCTTTTTATTCTTTATTTTGAAATCTCTCTCCATAACCCTAAAAAATAACATTTGTTCTTTTTCAGCTGACAAAAGTTGCTTTTAATTTACACCATTTTTTAGTTGGCATGACTCACCAGCTTTTCCAGCTCTACCATCTGCACATCGATACAAATTCTGAGCGTGTTTTTAGCACCATATATCACAGCTCCTTGGGATAACTCCTTAAAGGATTTTTCTTACTGGCTTACCAGCAGAAGGGTAAAAATTCAGACTTTTATTTTGTGTCCATCCCACAGAAATAATAATAATCATGCTAGAAACATTGTGAAATATTGCCAAGGAGTTTGTTTTGTCAAAACCCAATGGAATATCTGGTCCTCTTGCTGCTAATCCATAGCAGCTTTAAGACCGTTGAGAAGGCAGGTTTTGAACGGCACAGCTAAGCCAGGAAAGGCATTGATGGGGGGCACTGAGGTTATAGACTGGGCTGCCACTGAATTTTTGATTCCACTGAATAACAGACTCTTTTTTTCCTTCGAGCAGCAGCATCCCATGCTTCGCACTGCATTTATAGGACAAGCCTGAACTCCAGTTAGGGAAGAAAGATGAAGTCTGGTATGCTGCCCTTGACAGCTTGTCAGCCACCACATTTCACGGTTTTCCAGGTTTATCCGGGATTATTATCGCCCGTGGTTGCTGATGTTTGTGTATAACACACCACTGAGCTCAGAGGACAACCTGGCTGTGTCCTCTGCCAGAACACTCCCTTGTTCTGCACTCTCCCTCACATCTCTTAACACAGTTTTCAAGCTGGAACTCCATCTTCACAACAGTCAACTCTAGGTAGTAAAAATTTTGAAAACAGGCACAGTCTGAGTCTGAAAGGGGATTTCCCAGCTAAGTGCTAAAGGAGTGACAGAATAATGCAGTGCTGCCACTGTCAAACTGCTGACAAGAGGGTGTAAAAATCACTCTGACACCACGAAGTGGATTAAGTAGCAGTGGACAGAGACTTCACTCAAACGGGACTGATATCATCCCCTCCATTAAAGACATTTACATTTGAACTATAAGCCTCTATTAAAACAGCATTTACCTGAGAGCAAGAGTATAGCAGCCGGGTTGCCGCTGGCTTTCTCTGAGAATATACGCTCCTTCTACGCCAGCGAGTATTTCATCTGCTTGCTCCCGAGAAATGATCCCGTGAAACCTAAGGGAAGACATTTCAGTGACTGACAGAACAATCTGACCAGGAACACCTCCTCCCTCATGCCAGAAACCACTTGAAAGCTTAAAAAGATGACTTAAAATTGAGAGGTCATTTTTATTATGCTTGCTTAATTTTTGTATTAACATTGCTTCTTCAAATTTGTAAGGGAAACTGAGACCAGAAATGGCAACAATTATTCAAAATTCTATTTTGCATATATTGAAGCAGGAGATAAAGAGTAGCCTTAAGAAAAACTGAAATGAAGAAACCTCTAAGTTCCTCATTCAGCACTGGAAAACAGCAATACTTCTCTGTCTCTTTTTTCCTTCCTGTTTTAAGACAGACAGAGGCCCTGGGATGCACAATTAAGCTTGAGACAACCAGTATTTAGCAGTGATCTTTCCATAAGTACAAAAGCAATATTGACAACAGTTTGAGTCTTAACTCCTAGGCACATTTTCCCAGCTGATTAGTCTCCGTGGGTCTCCTCAGGTTTGAAAGTTTCTATTTTTGATGCTGTCTAAAAAGTCACTATTTCTAGATGATCTCCAGAGGTCCCTTCCAACTCCTACCATTCTGTGATTCTGTGACTAAAATGTACTGGCCTTCAGCATCTTCTCTCTTCTAACAGTACATACGAAGTGGCACATTTCTAACACTGCCTCTGGCTCAGTAGTGAAAGAGAAGAAAAATACATTGGATGTCAATGCAAGTGTTGTTCTGTCTTCTTTATCTTCTCTTTTCACAGCTAACACATGTAGAAAATACCAAGTTTAGGTGATTTATTCCAGAGCGACTTTCTATTCAAAATGATGTAAATGGATTCATACTTTCTGTCCGTACTGGTGGGGGACACACTGATTTATAGCCGCATCCAAATTGAGACAGGCATCCCCTAGATGACATAGTTTAAGCATGTCTTTACCAGTAAGTTCATGGCAATTCATAACTCTAGTTAAAAATAATGAGGAAACTATTTGCCATCAGAAGCTCAGTACAAAATATAGGAGGCTGTGGGTCAGATATTAGGAAAAAAAGCTCTCCTGGTCATCAATTTAAGAAATCATTAAGAGGAGATACTTCAGGCACCTGTGAAATTTGTGGGGGGTTTTTTCCTGTTTCTTTGCCCAGAAATTACTGATTCTCTTTCTAAGCACTCCTGAGCACTGAGTCAACTGCTTTTATAGGACTGTCCCAGTGGTTCTGAAATGTTCTTTCTCAGTGATAATAACTAACATAATCCTGTGCGGGCAGGTTCACCAAGGTGACTTCTTAAAGTTCCTGCCAGCCCTGCTGCTCCACAAACCCAGAGATGTCAATAGCCAGGCAGGTTCCTGGATAAAGGATTGCAGCAATAGTTTTACAAGTCCTGCTGTAGAAAGTGTGATGAGTTACTCAGGTAGGTACTGTCTTCAGCTCTGTCGTACTTAGTGGCTAGATCTGAATTCCCAGTTGTCAAAGATAATACTTAAAAAACGAAATTTCAATTATTAGGGGCAAAGTTATTGGCTGTCGAGGTTTTCGATGGTAGAAAATGATCATTAAACACAGATGATGTGTCTGGGATGGAAGAAAAAATAATAGACTGTGGGATCTACGTAATTTAGGATTTATTAGTATTATTTATCAAGCTTTTTACTGGAAAGAAGACTGCTGAGCCTAAAGGAATTATACTCTAGCGTTCCGTTATTTTCCTCATGACAAAAATACACCTCTTCTTTTGGTATTTTGGATCTCATTTAATTTTAGCAGGGAGAACAGCATTTACACACACAGTAGTACATACACATACTTTCACAACCACATAGGGTGCTGAAAACACAGGAACAAAAAGGCAATGTGAGAGGCAAGGTGCTTCTTTCCTCCCCAGGCCATTTCAGGACCACTGGGAGGTTTAGGCCACAAGAAAAATAAAAGAAAGAAATACTCCAGACAATATTTTTTCCCAAACTGTTCTGAGAAA
The DNA here is from genome assembly GCA_013396935.1 of Baryphthengus martii. Taxonomy (NCBI): domain Eukaryota; kingdom Metazoa; phylum Chordata; class Aves; order Coraciiformes; family Momotidae; genus Baryphthengus; species Baryphthengus martii. The sequence goes on from VWZK01013803.1 coordinate 82,158, forward strand.
GGCAAAATAAATGCTCAGGCTAACATAGCACAGCCCAGGGATTTTTAGCAGCAGTACTGGTCCATAACACAGCTAAAGTATTAGGCTTTCAATATATTTAGCTCCCAGTTGAAGTGAAAGGTAAAATAAAGTATTTTATCAGGTCTACATTGTGTCTTTTTTTTTTTTTCAGATTAAGAACAACTTTGGGATATATTCAACAGAAGAGGAATATACTTACTCTCTGCCATAATACTTCGGTCTGTTCTCCACCTAAATTTTGATAGAAAGAAATAAAACCCACAACATTTAAAACATACTTGATTTAAAAAGAAATGACATAAAAATAAATCATCCTTGATTATTAATGAGGTCTACTGCACTCATCTAAGTGACAACATTTTGCAGATTCAAAACCGTGACTGGAACATGACTACATAGAACAGAAAAATGAAAACAGAAGAGGTGGTATTAATGATGGATTTCAGTGAAGAATAACATATATCCATGGTGAAAATATAGAACTACACATAATTACATAAAATTTGATCAAACAGATAAAGAATAGTTTCTGCAGTTTAGTCAACCTAGTGTTTATAATATAAAGCAAGATTATTTTTGTTACACATACTTCAGCCTCTTAAAAAGATTTTTTGCCTCTATACAGAAACCAACTGAAGATAAAAATTTAATATTCTTGGGAAAAGTAAGGTTTCTGGACTTAGACCTGGTCTTAAATTCCTTAAAGTCTTGAGAACTTGCAGGCCTGATCCAAACTGCACTGAAAGTTTCTGGAAGGCTGCTACTTTGAAGAGCTGTGAACCAAGTTTTAGGAATCTCATGTTCTTATCCAGAAACTGTGGATCTGTCTGATACTCATTTGTTCCTCAGCACCCAATCTCCTGTCTCACAGAGAGAGCAAGCTCCTCTGGTAGCCTGCTCGTCAGACCGTCCTCGCAGGCAGCCCTTTCGGCCTAGTCTGTGGGGCAGCCCCACTGCCATGTTTGAGTGGCTGACCACTACATACTAATTCTCAGCTTTTTCAGGTGTATTCATATATCTCTCTCTATATATATATGTGCATTCATCAAAGTGTCTTGACAAAGAGATGCTTTCTCTCCAGCTACGACACTTATCAAGAGTGTCACCTTACTGGGCTGCAACTTTTTATGCGGAAGCACTACAGAACTTAAAGCGAGATATACATAAAGTCTCCTGATTATTAAGAAAAAAGAAGTACCTGAGTGAGTGCATATCTGAGTAAAGGGGGTCTATATCAATGGAATTACTGCTTCCCACATACCAATGCACAGGTAGAAAAATTGTGGTTTCAAAGACTGTTTCATCTTTTAGTGTAAAATTAATGAATTTTTACCACTTTATACGACTAGAAACAAGCGCCCTTGTCCTTGTTTTGATTATGTCTCCTTATTTCACTCTTAAAACCTTCAAATTGATGAAGGTTTTATATTTCTGAATAGCAAATACATAAATGTCACTTTTTTTTTTTGATTGAATAATCTACACGCCACGCACTAAACCGAAGCAGCTGACTTGCTACCCTGCAGTCACTAAGGCAGCGCAAGAGGAACTCAAGTCTGTACAAGATAATGAGAATCTTCAATGGAAGCCCTATGGGAGTTCAATCATGTCCTTACTGCGCTTCCTTCCCAGCACGGCATTTCTTTTCTAGCACAGCACTAACAATAGAAGTATCATACCCTTGAAACTACTGTCTAGAAATAATACCTTGATACAAACGCCTTTGAGCTCTGAGGGGCAGGAGTAAGAGAAAAAAGCAAACGCAGAAGTGAAGAGAGAGAAAAAAAAAATCATCACAGGAACTGTCAAGTGCAGGTGCTCTGTTTCTAAGTGCATATAAGGCAACGAAGAGAAGAAATACATTAATTCCGCTTTTCTAACTTTATATTTTTAGAAGTAAAAGCAAATCAAGAAAAAGCAATATTGCCTCACAGAAAGGAGGTTGTTCACATGTTCATTTTTAGCAGCGCTACATGACTTTATTATCTTGGAACTGTGCTGACTTCGTGTCATCCCTATAGACCTTAATGACCTCTCAAAGCATATATTTGGCCGAGAACTTAATTAAAAAAATTAGTATCAGAAGCTGGATTAAGTAAGATGCAGTCTTCTCTTTCATGGAAACAAAGGCCACTCAGTACACTGAAAATGGTGACAAGGAACAAAGAGAGAAACTTTCTTTCTGCAGCAAGCCAAATAAAAACTTTCATGTAAGATTAAGAATATGCTTCTATTTAAAAATATAATTTTGTCTTGATCGTATGTATATACAGGATAAATCCCAACACTTTCAATCTACCTCAGAAAGATAAAAGAATTGACAGTACTAGCACTCACCCTCAAAATCATCTGAGTATAAGTTCCCCAACAAATATAAATTTGCATATATAAAAAAATAACTATATACATAAAGTACAAAAACAATTTGGAAATAACTCCTTGAGCAAAATGGAGGCACATCTTGTATACTTTTCACAATACCATTTATATAAAAGTACAAATTTATCTGTGACATTTTCATCATTTCACTAGGTACTGACGGAAATGCCCTGGGCACCGTGATTTCCAATTTTCCTGCTGTTCATGAGCTATAAGATTTGCTTTTCTGAGAACCCACAAAAAGCCCATCAAATCAGATATTCTTCCTCCTCTTCCACAAATCAGTCTCCTTCCCTCCAACAACTTTTAGCATCCATGTGTCTAAACCAGCCACAACTTCAGCACTTGGCTTTAGGTAAGAAAGACACTGTAATATTTCCTGAAATAAAGCTCCAGATCTCCCAGATCATCCAGGTGCCCCAGAATCTAAAAACCCTCTCTTGTTCTCACCTCAACCTTTAGCCTGAAATTATCATTTTGCTCCTAACCAACCTCCCCACTAGGAACAAACACAAGAAAACAAAGTTACAGCAAGATAAAAGATCAAAATAACATCAGGGTCTCCAAATCAAAACCAGAATGTCAGACCAAACTTGGAAATAAACCAAAAGCCGCACAATTGATGGAGCAGCAGCTTAAAAGTATCAAAGGAGCCTGTAAGGTCTCCTTTTTTTTGTGCCAACCACAAACTCTGTACAAGCTTCAAGGGAAATTCTATATATCTGAGAAGGCAAAGGTGACTGAAATTCAGTTGGGATTAGGTTTCCCTCTCCTGCTATAAATGGGCTTGCACAAACAAAGTCAAGCAAATCTGCCTAAGAAAATCTTTAGTGGTAGAAAGAACAGAAAATCCACAGGTAGAAAAGTGACTGTTCCCCAGTGGTAGGAGCCCAGAATAATCAGCCTTATTCTGAGACGCATACACTTCAGTATCTTTCATAGATAACACCTTCATCACTTTCTCTGAAGCTCTCAGAATCTCCTTGTTGAAACAAGGGCCACCTTTCTCAGGTGACCAGTTGTTTTTTAACACCACTCTGCCCCATCTCCCTAGTCATTAAGCAATGGAAGAGATCCCAGGGTTTGAACCATTCAGGACTCTTATGCTAACAGACAAAAATCAAAGTACAAACCCAAGGAAAATTATGTAAGGCAAATAGATCTTTACTAGTGAAGATATATATTGCCTCAAAGAGCTCCACAGTTTGCTTTTACCATTCCCATACAGAGGATAAATTAAATGGATTCTCCCTCTTCCCTAAAAGTAAGTGGCAGCTTTCAATTCAAATGTGAGATGGTAATTTTCTGGCTTAGAAAAAGGTATTATTGCCAATCTGAAACCAAAAATGCTATGGCAGAGTAGGCATTTCTAGCTGTTGTTCCAGAAACCATGGGGAAAATGCTGAACGCTACGACTGAAATTTATAGTTGTATAAATTATGAATCAGCAGTGAATGACAAAATTGTTTAAAACTAAAGTCAAATTGATTAGGAAATAAGATGCATGGTTAAACAGCCTAAATCACTACTAATCCAGCAACATTCAACGACATCTAATCCTGAAGAGAAGTGAAATCCAGCACAGCTCTTCCAGCACTGTCCAAAGGCCTGTGAAAGCTCATGTTTGAGAGACTCTGCACACTCCAGCCTTCGGTCCCAGCCTGCCAAACCTGACTGTCTCTCCCCACCCCCAAAAAAACCCTCTGACTTCTACACTTAGTCTAGTTTTACAAGTTCTTTTACAGTGTTAACAGCATATTCTTCAAAGCGTGGAGTTAGTTGTACTGGGGTTTGAAGCAAGCACTGAGAAGGAAGAAAGTCTTCTTCAAAAAAATGCACTAGCTATTGAAGCTAATTCAATATATTACATCTACATAATTTTGAAGTTTACTGAATTTTAATGCCCTGGGATTTGTGGCTTGTCTTTTGGCCAGGACGGTTTAGCCCTGGCATGACATACTCCTGCTAATGTACAGATTACTGTATTACAATCCTACACCACTCTGCATGGTAACTCATCACAAAACTGGGAATCACGCAGGCAGGAGGTGAGCATCCTCTAATGTGACAGATTTTCATTGCAGGCATTGACATCCCAGCCACATTGCAGTGAAGATTTGAAGACACCCTGAAGAATTCTTTCTGTGTATGTAGCATCGCAGAAATAAGATAACCCTAATTTCCGAAAAATTTCATGTCTCTTTAGCTTCATTACACAAGACATATTTCCCTACCCAGTGGCCAAAGCTGAAATCTAGGAAGGTTGGAATGAAAAATGAGAAATCCCTCTAGGACAGCAATCTGTCTGTAATTCAGAAGGGCCAGCACAGCATAACATTGTCTATCTGCCCATTTCAACCACTGCCTTAATACAGTCATGAAGAGAATGAATTTAAAAGGGGAAGGTAAACAATAAGGCAGGCAGCTGCACCTGGCTCTCTCTTCCTCTCCCCTGTACACAGAAAGAGCAGAGAAACAAGATCCAAGAGTTAATAACATCGGTGTGCTCACTGAGAGCAGGCAGTGAGGCGGTTTCCCAAAGGAAGTTTAATCTGATATTTTCTGTTTGGAACAATCCTAATTATTTTTTGGTAATTCTAGTTGGCTAGATATAGGGACGTTTTTCAGCTCGAGTTGGAAGTGAAGCTTCCAAGACAAGCCCTGTAAATGCAGACTGTTCAGAAAACGAGTTTATTGTCCGAATTGTTTGGTTTTCAGCAGAATTGCCATAAATCAACTGCAAACTTTAGTGAACCAAAAAGGATTAAGGGAGACTGTAAACCCCTATTAAATTGAATGAAGTAAAAAAAAAAAAAGATGGTGTATTTCATTACTTCTGTAATACAATTTTATTTCCTCCAAATTTTTCTTAGAAGAAATTTCTACTTAGATCAATTAACATGTCTAACTTTCCCTTCAAATAGGGCAAATTATTTCACATCACTGACTCTTAAGCAATTTAAATTAAGAGAACATTCTTTTTGAAGGGAAATACTTCTCTACCTTTTTCACTATCTTTTTACCACTTTCTTTTTCTATTACCTTATGGGGCTTTCTGGCACCAATGTTTCCAAAGAGAAGCAACTCTTGGTTTTGCAAAAAACATGTTATTGTAAGGCCTGTTGCTAATTTTCTTACTAGGAGTAGCAGGAGTGTAACATCTGTACTCCCTGGGCAAGGACAGATCAATTACAGACACTGTCTAAGTACATACATAATAAAAAGATGATATTCTCCCCTAAGATTTTCAGTCAATAGTATTCAGTGACTGATGGGACAAGCTTCATACGACAAGCCCATCCAGAACTCTTCATGAGTACGTTCATGTACTTTGGCTGCGTGAACTAAAAAAAACAAACCGAACCAAAAAACAACAACGCACAAGACCACAGAACATATTTCACCTGTGCTGCCCACACTTCTGAGCATCTCCAGGAAGGTGACATGAATAGTTTTGGAAGTCTGCCACCTCTTTTTGTCATTCAGTCGCAGACCCACGGGGCTGCCAGCGTTACAGCCACTCGACGGACGCGCATTGCGCCAAGTGATGGTGAGGGACTATGGTGCCTTCAACAAAGATGTCAAAACCGTTCAAAATACCAGAGGGGCAATGACTCTGCAGGTCTCTGCAGAAAAAAAGGATCCTGGCATCGCTACATGTCAGAAAATGAACATGAAACACTGATGATGTCTGTTGCAAAACCTGCGCAAACCAGAACTTCATACTGGGGTACGTAAAGAGGAGTGCAGCCAACACAACACCTTAGAGTAACCCTCTCCATGCAACGTCCACTCAGAAAGCCTCTAGTTGGAATACTGAACGTGGATTTGGGTACCACATCTCAAGCAAGACTGGAGCAAATAACTGGGGTGAGCAGGGATTTAGCAACTGTGAAAAGCATAAAAAGAGGCTGGCCTGAAGAAAAGAAGATAGAAAGGGGTTGTAGTAAACAGGTAGGAAAAACACTGCTTTCAAGAAGAAATAAGAGATTTTGTTTTTCTCTGTGCCTTTACTAGACAGGACAAGACGATATAGGCTTAAATTGCAAAAAAAGAAGATAGATCTTAGGTCTTAGGGAAGCGTTAAAAACGATTAAGCACTAAATAAATAAGCAGAGGTGGTCATGAAATCTTCAAATCTTGGAAAGATTTAAGAAGAGGATGTGCAAACATCTCTTCTTGATGCAGGGATGACAATCATTTGAGTTTCTTCCATCCCCAAGATACCACAATCCAGCCTATTCCTCATCTCTGGCTGGACTGGTCTCAATGATTAGCAGGGAGCCAACTGAATAGGTTGTATAAATTACATATAACACCACAACAATATCATATTTCTGTCCGCCTCCGTGAGGCTCTCAGGAGAGAAGGCAGCAGAGAGAAGGCAATGAACTGAGTGAACTGTTCTAGAGGAGAAAGCCAAACCTTCAAGTGATAAACTGGTCAGTGCTCACTTAAAGAGCAAAACTCAGATTCAATAGCAGAGTGCTGAATCGTGTTTGATACCTTTCACGAAAACACCCTGCAGTCAAATTTGCAGCAGTGGGGAGAGGGTAGGAGTGAAGTTCTTCTCTACTAATAAGTATAGAAAAGGAAAGACGAAAGGGAAGAACACAAAGAATGCTTTCCCTAACTGCTGCTCAAAGCTGCACAACTTCTCTGCTCTGCTGGTGTGCTGTAACCAAGCCTTTCACGGAAGGATAACGCATTGCGAAGAAATGCAGGAAATTCAGCAGCTCTGACAGTTACTGTGGCGCTTACTAGAGGCTGATTTCCACTCAATCAAGGTTATTGCTAGCATTTTTAAAGACAAAATAAATTAAAATGATTGGGGTTTGCCTGTTTGCTTACTTACACCAAACTCTCAAAAGAGCTGCTCTAAGGCATTCTTTCTGAAGATATTTTTAACTCGGGTTGGTTTCCCATCTATGACCTTGAGCAAACTGTCCAGCAGCCAATAATCAATACACCAGACAAAACACTATAAACTCCTGAAGGTAACAAAAATCTACCCCAACGTGGACATTTGCCATTGCTACTAAACCAGAATATATTTCTGGATACATTCAGCTCTAATAGAAAAGAGCAAGATTGAACAAGAAAAGAAACAACACTTTTTTTTTTTCCTCACCTAGTAAAGAAAATAATGTGCTCCTGGACATGAGCTAAAATAAACTGAAATAAATCTTAATCAAGAAGGCTGCTGCTAACTAGTCAGGGGAGACAGGGTCAGGTTCAAAAGAACTTCAGCAGCAAAAGCAGGATTCATCTATTTTGTTATGCAGCTCCCATTCACACAGTAAGGGCATCATTAAATATAAGAAGGAATATCACCGTTACGTTGAATATCAGATGAAAAATTTGAATATAGCATTTAAACTGGGCTCCCATTTTTTTTTTCCCTCCAAGAATGATGTGTTGAGTCATTTAAATGGAAGGAAAAATATCCCCAGCAGCAGCAGATAAATGCAGTAAGCCGTATCAATGTTCTAAATGCTGCTTGTAATTGTGTAACCAGTGAGAAGCACTAAAACATTTCTGTGACAGACGACACAAGGGTCCACAGCACATCCGCACAAACCTACTGGTGCTGTGTCACCTCCCCTAATGTGTCCCCGAAAGCCACGCTTCTGAACCAGCTCGCTGCTACTATCTGATGTAAACATGTAGCCCTCCAGCAAGGTGCCTAGCGAACGTACTTGCAAAGTGCCAAACCAACGTTTACAGCCGATCTGCTGGATACTGGTTAGAAACTCAAGTACGGGCTGGAGCTATGGAAGGAAAATCAAGCAATGACCCATCAGAACCGAGAGTGGATGGGGTAGGTGGAAAATGAGGAGGAGGGGACTGTAGACAAGCCCCTGTGCAGCATTGTAGGGTATGAGATGCACAACAACTTCATTACATACGGAGAACAACTCTGCGTGGAGACAGGGGAGGGATGAAAGCAAAAATCCAAGGAGGAATAATACTATTAATTAATTGTATCTCCTGATGTTGGTTCGATGACTACTTCTGCGCTGTACTCAGGAATCATAGGTGTCTTAAGTCAGGCTACCAGTAAAGCCTGAACAAGAAAATGGGAGCTAAGATAGTGCCAGCTATTTTCCTGAGTCTGGAAAAGGTGGAAATTCTGTTGGTTTCTCTGCAAAATACCAAGTAGGAGAGAAACTACTTATTTCCCAAATGATGAACAATATGGTAACTTACAGATGCTTTCATTTCAACATAGCCAAATATTTTGATAACTATTTAAGAGCCATACTATTCATAAAAACATCTTTACCATGCACACACTCTCTCACTAATTAGCACAGGGCAGTTAAAATGTGTCAGTACATATTAGTTAGTCATGATGGTATTTCAAACAGATAGGCAAATATTTCGGAAGCAAAGGAGAAACAGAAGCCTACACTGCAAACCTGATTTTCACTCTGAGCCTTGAAATTCAAGAGTCCTTGTTTGAAAACCATAAAACTCCGCCATATTCAGCCTACTGCTCTTAGGTGTTCCAAAAAGATAAATGTAGCTGGCTAATTTGATAATTCTGTGTGTGTAGCTATCTACGTACACGTACAGTATAGGAAGCAAGACAGAGAGATGTGTGAAGTTTCTATATTTACTCACATTAGGAAATGCAAATTCATCAGCTGCCCAATACTCTGTTTCTCATCTGGAATCTTGAAAAAAAGACACCAGACACCTCACAAAGCACCAGTCAGAAAACACAGACAGTCAGACCCCCTTCTCCATATTGTTTAACCAGACACAAAAATACTGGCCTCAATTGGAACAGATACGTAAATCTATACAAGCACATAGCATTTTTATCTAGATATATGCTTGTTGATAAACTTTATCTAAGTTGAGAACATGAAACAGGCTTTCATTTATTCTGACTTGAAAACTACTTACATTCAACATCATGACGAAATAAAAAGCCCTAAATTAAGACTGATATATAACGAGAATAAAAGGAAATAAAAAATTATGAGAATAGCAAAATCACACACACAGACACACACATATAGACACATATTACCCACTTCCAAGGAAAAATGGAGAGTGAAACCTCCTGAAGAAGCTGTCATGCAAAGCCAAAAAGGGATAATCAGGGAGTTCATTGGTTCGTAAAACCAGCTACATCCAGTTTGTGCTCATTAGTCAGAAGTTGCCATTTTGTCTTCCAAAAAGGTGGCTTTATCTTTTCCCTTTTGCACTGATCAATAAGAGCACCACCTGGTTCATACCATATTCCTCTGATGAAGATGAACACCAGTCTAATTTGCAAATCCTAACCTAGAACGTTAGTAAATTACACCTGATGAAACCGAAGTGGAACAGTCAAGTCTCTTCTAGTTTTGTTTAGCTGTAACTACATAAATGAAATATTTACTACGGTGTCTGCAGAATAATTAGAAAGCTTTCTCCTCCATTCAGTAGTCAATGGACCGTTAAAATGAGGAAGATGTGGCTTTTATCTAAGTGCTCCACCACTCCGCTACTGCGACGGGGTGAGACTTCATGGACTCATGAATGAGATTTCCCGTCAGTCCTTAAAATGCCTTGGAAAAAAAAACAACATTGGCAACTTTCTCCGATGTGATGAACACAAGGGAATTTGGGACAAGCAATATTCCAGCCTCTCTCTTCCATCTGCTGCTGCAAATCACAGGCATTCTGTGGGACAAAATTCGCTATGGAGATACCACAGAAAAATGACAGTAGGTGTAATCCCACATTTTAAATCTAATAGGAAAACCTGCATGTGGCCAGTTTTGAGGCATGTTGGGTACAATATATTTCGACATTTCATGAGTCCCCTGCACCAATTTAACCAAAGACTATTCCTGGCCTTCAGCTGTTTGCAGCCCCTTCCAGTGCCACCAGCCTTTCTACTTTAGCTACGAATTTCAGCTGAAAAACTTTCCTCCTTCTGTCAATGTCTATTCAAAATTGCCCTTCAGCTTCATTTGCAACCCACAGACTACTGCTGTGTCCTCGTTTCCTTTTGTTCCTATCATAAAGCCAGGATTATAAACACACAATTAAAGCAGCAGCAATATTATAAGAATTTGAAGATATAGGCTCCATTAAGTCTTATATGTACAAACATTTTCATTAATGAAAATAGGTTTCCGAAAAATTCTGCTCATTTTCACTTAATTGCTGGGTAATGAGGTCTCTTGGAGTGTCACTGTGTGTGTTCTGAGGTTTCTTGCTCAGGAAAAGATAATTTAATATTCTGAATTATTTTAGATAAGCTCTCAGGACTGACAGTAGGAGACATCTTCTCATGGTAGTGCCTGACTTTTTGCAGCAGAGCGATCTGAACAAGCGCCATGAAAATTCCCATTTTACTCCCATTATTTACCACCAATTTTATGGCCAATTTCAACGCCTATTAAAGCTCTCTAGTACTTTATCACAGAGTAGACATCGTTCTTAGAAAGACGAAGGGAAAGAGGAAATACTCCACTTGTAAAGGTCACTAAGTGAGCAGAACAAGGGAATTCACAGAAGACTTACCGCATTGACTAAATAATTATCCAGTGAGATACCCTCTGCAAGCATCTTACTAAGGCTTACTTTTAAGAACCTTGTTCGAGCTTTCCTAATCACAAGCTTTTCCTTCAGTACAAATCTAAAACATTTTGCTTCAGAAGAAACTTTGAGGATAACCGAGTCAAGAATAATTTGCGGCGGTTTGGGTTTGGAGGCGCGCAATGTAGATTCTCTGCTAGTAATGTACAAGATGGCAATGTCATTATAAACCTGTTAGTGATCATTTCAACAGTTACACTGCATGAAATGCCACTCTCTATACATACTTGTCCTGATGAATCTGGGTAATGGATACCCAGAGGGTCAAAACAGTTCCTGACCCTCCGGATGGTTAGAGTGACAGACTCTCAGCAGTACACTCTGAAAATGCCATTGTTATTTCAGTCTCTTACAATCATTTAAGCAAAAAAGAAAGAAGAATTTTTCTACTTTTTTTTTTTTCCTTCAGAGAAAAGTCTCCCTTTTGTAATCATATTTGCTTTTAATCAAGAAACCGTAATTCTGATGCTTTAAAGGCAGCAATAATAATTTCTACCCCTTCTGACACCACCTATTTGGAATTCAGAACGACAAGGAAGGCAATTAACTGACATTTTTCTACATGATAATATAAGTTGGGGCTCTAAGGCTTTGTCTACACTAGGGAAATTTAGATGAGTTTCTCGCTGTTGCTGACACTGGCTTGGCCAAGGCCCTGTTAGGAATACGCAAGGTCTAATGCTGACAAAATCACCAGCCTCAAGAATTGCTGTCAGCAATTAAAGCTTTCTTGGAACAGAACAGGCATAGCATTCACAGGTATGAATATCTCTACAGAAAAAATCCAAAACCTCATGGGTAAGACTCAGTCCCTCTTCGAAAGAAATTTCTAACAAGTCTATTGTTTAACCAAAAATATTCCCAAATAATGTCACCATCCTTCCTTCATTCTTTTACATTGTTAAAGCTTTCTCTTCCTCAAAAGATATTTTAACTTTGAATAGTCTACTCCTGAAATATTTCTTCAAATTAAGAATTTTTTAATATGTTACTGTTGAATAAAACCAGGAAGTGGAATACTTGAAATATTTCCTGAGAATGTCATTTTTGATTAGCATTTCTGCAGAATAAAGCCTTTATAATAGGACTTCCTCACAATACAAATCTGATCCTTCGGTGCCTATCATCAAGCTTGCACAATATTTAAAAGCTACTCCTCCACCTGAACGCTGCTTTTAAATGAAACTTTTTTCTATTTAAAAAATAAATCATTAAAACATCGCTGGAAGGAATATGGTTACAAACGAGGATATTGGCAGAAATCCAATGTTACTGGGAAGGTAGGATATTCACACTAGTCCTGCTGCCAGTGGTGATTAATTAAAAGCTGTTAGATACCTGAAGCCCTAACAGTTCATTCAATATGAATCCTACTGCAGGAACAACCTGCTTTCACCGACAAGATATTTATGCAGGCAAAAAAAACAAAAAAACAAACCAAAAACCACAACCAGAAGAAAAGGAAACTCATGATAGCAAAGCTCAAAGACAAAAAGATATAAGTGTTCATGTTTTATTTACAGTCCCAGCTTTTAGTCTGGTCGTTTGCATATCAGGAGGGGTGGTTTCTGTCTCCACTGTGCAGTTATAGTCAAGAAATCCGCACAAATCAGATGTAGAAATGCAGAGATCTGAGGCTAAAACCCCTGTGATTACAGAGTGACAAAGAGGTAATGGAAGAGCAAGTGAATATGGAGAATGTGCAGAATGTGGAAGAAGGCAATGGAAGAGACGGACAATGATGAAAATGCCACATGGTGAGAGCGAAAAAATCTTCCAACTCCTCACCAGTTTATCTATTGGTGTTAGATTTGTTTTAGCAGATGCTTCAATTTCCTGGCGAATGGTACAGAATCCGGCAATTATGAATGAAAGATATCTTCCCGTAAGCATGAAAGATTTAAAATTGTTTGCAATTTTCATGTTTGTCCGAAGCAGCTTGAATCGTAAATTATACGAGAGAACACCCTCAACGAAGTCCAGATCCTATGATAAGCAACAGAGAAATCTTTTCCCGCCATCAGTCACACATGCTGCTGACACCTGCTCTCCAGATGCTGGATGAGCATCACGTTGCATACTAAATAACTGTTGTATCACCAATTAATATATTTCCACCTACATAACACAAAATTAGATTTTGAGATCTTTCCATGTAACTGCCAGAAATGTAGAGCTAATAAGACACCACCTTTAGTGAGGCAAGCCTGTACTATCACCAGATCACACTGAAGCCAAACTAGAATCAAGAAATACAACCCCAAAACCCCCACCTTACAGTCTGTGTGTCAAGGAAAAGCTAATAGGTCCCATGGGCAGGGACACCTCCCACTAGAGCAGGCTGCTCAGAGCCTCCTCCAGCCTGGGCTTAAACACCTCCAAGGATGGGGCTCCACAGCTTCTCTGGGCAACCCCTTCCAGGGTCTCATCCCTCTCAAGAGTTAAGAACTTCTTCCTAATGTCCAATCTAAGTTCACCCTGCTCAAATTGTAGACAAGGGTTCCTAAGCATTCAAAGCTTACTAATCAGATTTTCAAGATAAGTTCTTCCTCAAAGTAGTTACAGTATGAAGTAGATAAATAAAATATTAAGTAAACTATTACCCTCATGCAAAGTGAGAAACTCCTCTAAGGCCACAGTGGAAGTAATTTGTTTACCTTCACTATTTTCAACTCTACCACTACTAGTTTAATACCTGTCATGTGATACTCATCCAGTAAAAACTTTAGTGTCCTCTCCTTTAGAGAATACCAGCCACAGAGACCTACCTGTCAGCGGTTTTGTATGAGAATTTTGGAGAGGAAAGTCTTGTTAAAACCCTGCAGCACACGTGTACTGAAGTCCCACAGGGCGACAGTGTGCTGCTCCTCCTCAAGCCTTGTCTTTGACAGGGAGAAAGGATGACACAAAAGTTCACCCACTCTGGCGTTTCGCTTGCCCTTCTTAGTTTCCTGCACATCTATCTTGGGACCATTCTGAGCTGACAGGGCTTGAAGATTTCCAGTTTGAGGCCAAGACCCTGCTCTCCCTGCTCTCAAACAACTGCTAGATGGCACTTGAGAGAAAAATACAATCGCCTTTTAGTTAAGGCACTGGGTGGACTCAGGAAAACTGGATTTAATACCTGGCTTCACAGTGGATCATCTTCTTGACTCAGGGCAACTACCCGTGCCTTGGAATAAAAAACTTCCTGCCCCAGGCAAAACTCTTTTGAGACTGTATCTGGTAATATTTCACAGACCCTGTGCTGGGGCTTTATTTCAATGCATACACAGCGTGGGAAGCAGATCAGAGCTCAGGATGATACTTGAGAGTAGAGCTATGTATCAAGCCAATGAACCAGTTTTTATCTCCCTTCATATCATCTTTCATACCTCGTGCAACACTTCACGCATTGAGTATTTCTCTTACTAGTATTACATGTCTATTTGCACAAAATTTGTCCCTGACATTACAGAAGATAAAGTTATCACAGTTTTATTGATTGAGCAGAGACAGCTACATATGTTTTCCATTACTATTATGCCATGCAAGTTGAGGGACTGATATATTCAACTAAGCAGAAATGGAGAAACACAGGAAAAGAAAACAGGAGACGACTCAGCCAAACCTGTAGCCCTATAGATTTCTAAGCATCCTACAATTTTTAGAGTTTCTGTGACAGAACCGAGCCCTCTGGCTCTCGCTGCAGTATTTTAACTTGAGCATAATCCTTGGCAAAAAGCATTCAACGAACTGGAGCTGCGTGTACCGTGTTGAAACACATCAAACAGACATTAATATGCAGATGCAGGAAGAAAATACACTTTCATTTTGACAAGGAAACACAAAACTTGAGATAGGACACAGAAAAGCACATTAAGCAATGATTAACGAGCATTTGTCTAATGAAGGTGCTTCTAGTGGTAGAATAAGGCCTCCATACCTAATGAGCAAATATTAATCTGCTTTAATCAACCTTAAGAAAAATGGTGACATAAAATAATGGCTTAGAAAAAAATTAAAGCAAATACCACCCACGGTCTATACAAAAGATTTTTTGGTAATCATATGCTGCTGACAATTCATCAGATTTAACAAGGTAGAGCCAAAGAAGAACTGACCTCCCGAGGACAGATGATTCTCTTGGGACGTGGGGCCTCTTGTTGCAATTGATACACTGTCAAACACAAAAAAGGCACAGATCATTAGAAGGTGGCCACATATACAAACTTTTATTTAGATGAGTCTTTTTAGCCAGGGGCTGCAGAGCAAAATGCAAATGTGAAGGACAGCAAATGGAGGTATTTCAGCGTAGCTAAGTTACTCGTAGGAAAATTGGTCATTGACCTGCAAACCAACTAAAGTGATAATTGGTTTCACTTTTAGAAGTATTAGCTTCTTTTGCACTTGCTACTACATTTCCATACCAGGGAATATGAGCTAGGAAGATTAATTAGGTGTATCTCACGATAAAAATCTCACTTTTGCTTGCACCATGCTGTAACGGCCCAAGAACAGATTGCTTACCAGTAACACCAGCGGTTTTTTTGGATAGGCCAAGAAAAAAGATCAGCACATTTGAAAGGGTTCCCCACAATCTCATCATTTCTTTCGAGATTTGCTGGCAATTACTGACGAGCAAGCAAACATTCCTTTCAGAGCAATTATGCGCTATTCAAACGGCCCTAGATCAATTTTGCAAATCTTCTGAGGGCTGGAGGAGAGAGACCTGAGGCTCGGGGTAGTCACTGAACCCTGCCCCCCCTCCCAGCCCCTTCACTGCATGTATTTAATGAGATCCTCTCCTCCCTTTCCACTCCAGAGTCGTGAGAAGAAGCTGACATGCAATGACAGTAATCAATTCCAGCGCAGACAGACTGTCTCTCTGTAACTCCAGTAAAAATCCCAGAGGTTTGGATTGCCTCCCTTGAGAAAGGCCTTCTGTATGCTGACCTTCTTGTATTTAGAAAGATCATGTCGCATGTCTGAATTTTTTTAAAGACCAAGTTTCTAGGACAGGGTTCTTCATGATGCTTGTGAAGTTCAGAATTATAGGACCATAGAATTGTCAAGGTTGGAAGGGACCTTCAAGATCATCTAGTTCCAACCCCTGTGCCTGTCCCCACAGGCAGGGACACCTCCCACTAGAGCAGGCTGCTCAGAGCCCCATCCGACCTGGCCTTAAAAACTTCCAGGGATGGGGCTTCCACCACCTCTACGGGCAATTATGCCCTGAAAGGTGGTAGATTATGGGAGGAATATAGATATCTGAAGGTTTGATAAACACAGATGCCCTGTTGCAGAAAGTGAATTGAAATGGTATGCGTTAGTCTTCAGCACCTTCTCCCACCTTGTGTGCCTTCTCTCTCAATGGGGACAGGAGCCATGAAATCTAAGAGATGGGGAATCCTCAGCTTGCACCCAAATTTATCTCTCGGGGGGTGTGAAAGTTTTGGGGGCTTCTGTTCTCTGCTAACATCAAACTGTAGAAAACCATAACCTCCCCTTTTCCCATCCCAGTCTTTATTCTCGGAGGTTCCTTGGGGAGGCACAAAAAGAGAGTTCATGATTTCTTATATTCCTTATCGGTTTTAACGCACGTGGATGTGATCCAGCCCTGAATTTGTGCTAGGGCTTTGGATTAACCTGCATCATTCAGCACTGCCGTATCTCCCGCTACTTTTGCACAAGAGTCACGATAACTGATGGTCTTCCTTACCTCTTGCAACTGTGTGATTAAGATTCAAAGCCTTCCTTTTACTCCCGTGATCAAATGACTTGTGTACCCAAAAGAATTACCAAGCAGAGCAGGAAAATTTTGCTTCAAAAATCACAGATTGTTTTTTAAAACTCTGATTATTCTGGAGCCAAATATCATGATATTAGAAGATCATTTCTGAATGTCTGAAATCAGCACAGCCACTGATTCAGCAAGATACTGATGCTTAATATTAAACATATCCAAGAGGGGAAATATTAACTTTTACTTTCCCCATCATATCCAGCAGAGAGAAGGAACTCTGAAGGTTTAAAATACTGCAAGAACACGATTACTTCCTATTTAAAGTAAAATATCTATTTCCCTAATTTATTAATCACAATTAAATAAAAAAATCAGTTAAAAATATATTTTTCAATAATCAAATCTATTAAATATTAACTGATACAGTAAATTAAGCTAGAGGAGCTGTTTCTAAGATAACCTTGCTAGTTGTGGTGCAAAGTTGGCCTGAAGGGAAGTCTATTTTGCGATGTGCTGCATTTATAAGAAATGAGAAAAGCAAAGAGCTCTCTGAAATGACCAAAAGGATCTGAGGCTGACAGCATTGGAGAAGCAAGGGTGGGGAGAGGAGTCGGCATTTCACAAAAGAAAGGAAGGAATGACCAAGAGGAGGAAGCAGATATACGAAAGACTGAAAAGAAAACACAAAAAAATGAATGCTGATAAGATGCAGTGGGATGAATCAGTGCAGGGATTCATGATGAATGCAAGGAAGACAAATCATCTTAACAACTGTATTTTGAATGGACTGGAAAAGGTTCCTGTCATTCTTAGAGAGGCAAGGATAGATAATCTACACAATAATCCAAACTGAGAAAAATATCTGATTTAGAAAAACATCAGAGGAAGATGTAGTGAGATTATGACTATACAAATAAATCATAATAAATTATATGCTGCCTTAAATGTGCAGGATGAGAAAATGGCCCCAAATAACAAGCATGACTGAGATTGTGAATGGTGGTAATCACAGAAAAAAACATCACGAATAGGAAATGCTTTCCTGGGCAAGATAAGGAATTCAGATTTGGCCATATTAGCTTTAAATTGAAGGACATTAAACTGACAGGAAGACAACCCGCTGGAACTACTGGAGAGACACAGAACCATTAGATAGAGGGAAAGAAGACAGATTGGGAACGGAAAGGACGAAGAACCAGCAGCAGCAGCAGCGTGGAAAGGGACACCAAGAAATTCAACAAGACATAAAGAGAGACAGGTAAGCACAGAGCTGCCAAGGATACCCAGGAAAAAAAACCAGCCAGCAAGGCAAGGGTGAAGGAGGTAAAACAACAGTGAAAGTGCAGTTAAGTGAAAACCTAGGAAAAGGCAGCACCTCACAGACTGAGGTATTACGGAGCAAAGCAAGCACGACCCTACCAAAAGCTGTGTTCTTCCTTAGAAAGGTTCTCCCTTGTTTCTGCCCAAATGATTGCCAGCTGAAAGCCTGCTAATGGGCTAGGAATACAAGTGCAATATTATGGATAAAGTGACCTCAGAAAAATGTGCCCTACAGCTAAGTTCCAATGAGTGCAGACACCTCATTAAGTGACCTCATTTTCAGAAGTGCTGAACATCCTGCAGCTCTGTCCGATTTGATTACATTTTTTATTTTGATTTTTTTTTTTTTTTCCAAAAGTGCTGGGCACTCCACTCTGGCTGACATTTCTGAGACCCCAGCAGAGTCCAGGGGATTGTCAGAAGTTGAGAAAACCCATGCCCCTCCGCTTGCTGGAATGACAAACAAGTCTTGCCTTTCTGCCTCACTTCCTTCCCCCCACATCTCTGAAAACCTTAAAAGAAGAATTCAGTGTATAAGGATATGGTTAACTGAAATAACAGAAAAATCACACTTATTTAATAGAGTGGTAGGCAGTTAACATCACCTGACCCAGTCTATTCCAGTAGTTAGAACTGACAGGCAGGTTGGAGACAAATCCACAGTGATCATAAAGATGACGCTTGAACATAATGATGCATTACTATTTTAGCCTTGAGAAAATTAACCTTATAAAAAGTAAACTGCACGCAAAAAGAGAATGGATTATTACTGCCTAGAAAACAGCATCACACTGGAAGTGGCTTTTTGTTCAGTATCAGATGCAAAGGAAATGCACAGTACTAACACACACTAAATTTCAGGCTAAAACACAGCACCGCAATAGAAAAATGCAGCTTTTAATTGGCCCTTGGACACGTTTAACAGTTTTATAATCTAGACAGTTTGCCAGCATTCATAGCAGCAAATCACCTGGGAACTTGTGAAGTTAACCAAACTTTAAGTTATTATTGAATTCCTAGAAGAACATTTTTTTAGGATGTAACGTAATCAGTTAGAAACTACATCTTTCTTTTGTTCCTGCTAAAGGGGAAGTCTTGTAAAGGACTGTCTAATTCTGAAATCTGATCTAAGAAACAAAGGGATGACGTGCAAAAATCAACACCTACTCCTTTTCTGCCGGGGAAGAAGGACTATCACCGATTTCTTCATACTTTTTTTTCATTCTGCAGTGTGTCAAACTCAAGCTTTCTCCTTTAACTTACCTATGATTAGCGTTCAGGGATGCTCCAGTGGAGAGGAAACCTTCCTACCATCACTTTTATAAAGCAGCAAAGAACCATACTGGCTTCCCTCTGAGAATGTTTCAGAGAGTTCCTTACTTTTACCTCCCCGGCCTCATCTCAGTCAGGCATTTATCCACGTGCTGAGCTTGAACAATATGAGCTGTCCTATTTCTGCAGGATTACTCACATGCTTAATTAGGAACCTAAGTGCCTGGCTGAAATAAAGCCTTAATTTCTAACCAAACCGAGTCTCAGACACTGTGCTTATTATTTGCTGAAGAGCAAAAGGCAGGGAAACTTGCTGAGGAGCTGAAGCACGGCATCAGTTGATGCTCTGAGCCCTGCCACATTGCTTCATACCAGTGTACTGATCTTAAATAATGCAAATAAACATTGAAATGGCATTGATATTAGACTCGCTTAGCACATGCCAATCTCAGCAGTGGCAAAAGGAGGAAGAGAGAGGTTTTACATCTCTTCAGAACTCAAGCATGTACGTGCTGGAGCTGGGAGTTAAAAGTGACTACAAATTGCCTGCTGGTGACACGAAGCTGGTAAGATCATCGGTTCTGCTCTAAGAGGGCAGTGCAGGACTGGAGCAAGTTACCCACAAAGGTGGCAGAGGCTCCATCCCTGAAGGTTCTCAGGACTCAGCTAGGTGGAGATGTGTCTCTTTTCCTCTAGAGGTGACAACAGTCGTGCTTCGAGTGGGAAGTCGGATCAGCTCACCCTCGAAGTCCCTCCCAACCTACATGTCTGTGATTCTTATCTTCGCTTCTTTCCCATCTCCTCAGTGATGGTAAAAAGACAAAATGCCACTTCATGTAACATTCCTAACAACTAGCAGACTACAAAAAAAAATCTGTTATTGGATTTATTTGTTGATCTGTTACTGCAGTATAAATGCAGTCAAATTCATCTGCCTAGAGACTATTGGCTGCCAGCAACTTTCCTTTCTTCCCACATCCCTTCCTGGTAACACAAAAATCTTTCTTGCTGTTTCTTTTATTCTCTGTGTCTCAGGACTATCAGAGAAAGTCTGAAAAACCCCAGAATCTGTGAAACCTATGTGCCTTCTAACAATGTTTCATAAGCAGTGAAGATCTTTTGCATTAGAAGTGTGCATCTTTTCCAAATACAGCTGAAAACAAGCTTGTACATTATGCCAGAGTAAGGTTTGGATTCTGAAAGCTGTTCCACTTGCCCGTAGATATGTGCAGTACTGTTTATTTGTATACTTTGACTGTATCAACAGGAAAATCTGCCTTTGTTGAGAAGCTACGAGGATTGAAGCCTTCATCATGACGCCAGTAAAAGGCAACACAGTGCACTTCAATATAGCCAGGACTTAAAAAAGAAATCAAAACTGTATGTAAAGTATCTTAATAGTATGTTAGCAAACTTTAAAAGTCAGTAGCTAAAATACACTGAAAATAATTGTTAGAAAGGAAGCAAACAAATTGCTAAGAGTGAAATACATAGGCTGTTTAAACTGTGATAAAACAGGACAGTAGATTGCACCACAGATTAATGCTTTTGTTGGACATAACCTCTATAATTAATTTACCAAACAGAGATTTTTCTAGCAGAGTAAAGAAGCATAGAGTACCTAACATCGTAATGAAAAACATATGTCTGTGGCTAAGCAGCCTCAGCAGTAAATCTCCGTAATCTTAAACTATTTTCTGCATTTTGGAGCTGTGTAACATTTTCCAAGATCATTCATGCATGAGGTTCAGATGCTGAGGCCATGACTTTGTCATTACCACAGTACTGGCATCCTATAGGAAATTATATATTCGTATCCTACTAGTTCATTCTGTTGGGTTTTTTTAAATTAAAAAAAGTTTCCTTGGTCTATGTGTAAGCTATCAGGCAAAAGTAACCAAACTTTTTCACTGCATGCATTGATCAGTGGGACAACTAAGAGAAGGGAAGTAAAGGCAAGTGCTTATTCCCTGACTTTTTAATGAAAACTTCCTGCAAAAAGGGAAACATTTCAAATCCTAGGCTCATCACAGTCAATGGAAAGCTTTCCATTGATTTGAATAAGCCAGGTTCCTCTTCTAAAAAAAAAATCTGCTCAAGTGTTTGCTTCTTTCCAAGAAAGACGGTCAAACTTAAACCACTACACTCTTGCTGACTTCTAAGGAGGTTTTTCTTAAGCATTTTAAATACTGCAGCAATAAACAACAACAAAAGCATCTCTAGAAAACAGTATTTTGAGGAGCAATTTTTGTAATTTAATGGCATGCTCCAGTTTTGTTCCCAGTCTGTTTGGAGACAAATTGTCATTCTCAGATAACATTAGAGGTCATGTCTTTGAAGTCAGCGAGGTAGTTTAATGTGCATCTAGGTGAAGTGAACAAGTTTATTCCAGTCTTTAAAATTAGACATGTACATGCATGTAACTACTGTGATCTTTGTCTTTTTCTGTAGTTCCATTTTGGTAATGGCACTGTACTGAATTTGAAGTTGCCACAATAACAGAGATCATTTTGCTTAGGATAGTTTAGTATCTGAAAACAGCAAAAAACAAACACCAAAAAACCAACCAATCCACTCCAGCTCCAAAGCTACAGTTTCTTGAAAGTTCCAGTAAAGGTTTGCAATAAAGAGATCAAATTTATAGGCCATCTTTAATAAGGGTTTTAAAAGCCAATATTTTGTCTTAGATCTGTGCTGCTTTATTAGAAAATACATTTGGAACAAAGCAAAAAGAGCATAAAATATGCACTTCCGCACTGCGCTCTATGTAAATGATTTTTTTCAAGGCAGACAGGAAGGTTCAAAGAACTGATAATGGTGTCTCCAACTTCTAAACCACTGCTTCAAAAATCACCTTCTATTGCTGAGGATCAAAAATACTATAATCTTAAAGTGATTTGGTGACCCAAATAAAAAGACAAGTATACTCAAGCCTGACCTTTAGTAAACACATGAAGCATTAACCTCTACCTCTGGAATCCTTCCTGTAAAATCTCAGCAGAGAAACCAGGATTTGCACACTTGTAAGGCAACCCAGAGAGTCTGGCACTCATAATCTTGCTGCACTTGCCCCACGAAGAACCAAAAAAGTTCAAGTTTTGCTACAGCCCCACAAAGAATTTCTAAAGCACTCAGTACATTTATGTCTTTTTTTTCTCTAAACAAAGAAAGGGAAAAGATCTAACGGTCTTTTCTTGGTCAGGTATTAAGATTATTCAGATTATCTCATATACTCACAGTATGATTTCCATATTGGTGGCTGGTATTCTTCAGCATCTAAAAAAGAAGTAAAAAAGGGGAAAGAAATCAGTCAGTTGGCCGCTGGGTCAAACTGTCAACATGCGTTTTTCTGCCGAGAGACCTCAGCACGTCAGCAAAATTCACATTACTCTCCCAAGAGAGAAGCTAGTTCATTTACAGTACAGTTTCCTATATGAGAGAAGAATATAAATTTCAACCACTTCTTGGTCCAACATGCTTTTTCCAAGTTATTCAAATGTAACAGGAATTAATTTCTTACTAATTTGCATATTGTTTCCTGACTCAACAGTATTTTTAAAATAATTAGCTAGAATAGTAGCTCCATTATTTATTTACTTGGCACGATAAACCAACAAATCACTACTGGTTTTCAAACAGGCTTCTAACCCCACTATTAAGATTTTAGAAGATCAATGAATAGCACAGTCCTTAGCTAAAAAAATACACAGCCCAAGCTGGACTCCGATGCACAGGCCCAACAGTTCCAGCCATGAGATTCAATTACACTTCTTGAACCCACTAGAATATGTCATTGGCATATTTTCTACAAACTGCATCAGCAAAAATAAGAATAAAAAGTTAGAAAAAGGATAGACCACAAACAACTGCAGAAACAGGGAACTGTCACCCTTATTGACTGCAAGGACACAAAAAGAAGTGATGTGTTTTGGAGAAGTGGTATGTTTTGTTAGTGTGAGAGTTACACAACGGTGCTGGGCAAATTTTTGGCAGAGGGAGGAGAGCTTCTGGGTTTAAAAGTAAAAGTTGGTAGAGCCTGAGCTAACCTGCCCTAGCCCGTGGACTCGATCTCCAGAGGTCCCTTCCAACCCCTACCATTCTATGATCCTATGATTCCATTCTCCAGGCTAGGAGGCAGACAGGCACAACTGGAGGGCATGGTGAGGGCACAGTCCCATTCCTCAGGGAGGTTTCCAGCTCTCCGCAAGAAAAGCTGTTGCTTCAACCTCGAGAAAATCCCACCAGAGGTCGAGCTTGAGCAGTCGTCGTTCAATAATCCACCAAGCACCAGCCAGCGAGGGGTGGGGTACTGGGTACTAGTTTGGCTCCAAAGTGCCATGTTGCTAAACACTTTGCAGAGTCATTTACAGAGGTATGTCATTAACCTTCTCGTCCTGCGCAAGTTAATTAAGGTGTTTGGTATTTACTAAACTTCTTCTTAAGTTATGCTAATCTCATTCAATTATAGTTGCATAGCTCACGCTCCTTGTCTATTTATATACGCACAACCACTTTAAATACAGCCCTGCAAAAGTTTGTTTACTAGGAATGTTAATCATTAACTACCATCTGCCACCTTTAACTCTATTGTTTTTAAAAAAGGATAAATCTGCCAGCGATCACAGTTACTGCCTGGGATGATACTCTGCACCAATTTGCAGGTATATTGATCTGGAAACCCATTCAATTCTAGTTTCAACTCCATCCACTTCACAACTTGGGCAAAATTCAAAACGCTCCCCGATCGACAGAGTTATACCGTGCTGTGGCAATCAAAGAATAATTAGCTTGCAAGTTCATTATACTGCAGGATTATTTTAAATTATATGAAGCTATTCATAAGACCAGTGAAATTTATTCATGCAAGAGCTGACTAATTTTTCTCCTCTCACATTACAACGGCAATATACATCTGTTACCCCACGTATAGTTTACCATAACACTGTGTAGAAAATTCCTCTGTCACACTTCTGAAAAAGAATTTCTGAATTTTCTTGTTCACTTAATGTATTTTTCCAATAAAAGAAACATTGAGATAACGTAAATATCTGATTATCTATACTTGTGATTTCAGAGAAGGAAAGAAAAGCGGGAGAAAATGAAAAGCCAATGTCTATCAGTTGTCGCTTTCATCTGCCAAATTAATTAGAAATAGAACAGTAAACTGAACAGTGAAAGCTGATCTACAAGTGGCCATAAAGTGCTTCATTAGCTTGAGACAGACTGATGGTGTGGAAACACTGCAGCCTAGGTGGAGGATAATCATCGAGGAGATCGTCATAAACCAAAATTCCTGATGATTACGTTAGATTTGTCACAGTTATGAATCTGTCAGCCCAGGAAAGAGTGGACAGAACCATTCTGCAATAGCTAAAATAATGCTTCAGGACAGCAGGAGGAGGAAAACCATGGGTCACTGCCTCCCTTCCCAGGCACCGCAACATCCTTTACGATCCCTTCAGCTGATCACATGTCCCTAAATCATAGGGAACAAAATTCCCTATAAGTGATTGTACTAGTGCTACTTGTTGTCAATCCATCACGCATGACATTTGGTGGCATTTGTAGGGAATTAAAGAACAATTAGTTTAAATACAACCTGGAGACAGAGGTCATGTTTAAGGATCAGGGAGATGTTTCATGAAGCCCACATATTGACCTCTTGCTCCCTTTGGAACAGGAGACCACTGTGCCCCTGTCTAGACAGGGGCCATGTATGGTCAAAGATGCCATTCTACATGGCTACTGGCATGGAAATTAGCCCCAGGACAGCAATAACAACAGAGAAATATATTGACTCTCCTCCTTGTACGATACAGTCTTAGGACTCCCATCCTGGATGACTAGATTAGACCAGACTTCAGCCCTTCTGAAGTCAGGGGTCACATGACACAAATTCTACCTGAGCAGACTGGATTTCCCCTTTTTTTGAGATTTCTCTTGAGCTTCTTTTTTTATGAGTCCTCTTTTATTGTAAGGTAGCTCCACTCATGAAATGAAGCTTCACTCTCCATCACTAGACTTAATACAGCAGGTTCAGAGAAGTTGCCAATAATATTTCGGGTCGTTGGCTCAGCTACTGTGTGACACCAACTCCCACAGCTTCTGCCTTCAGTTGTGCACGTGGCAACGGCCTCAGCAAGGACCACAGACCTGTTTTGAGCCATTTATCAAAAATCAATCAATCAGACTTGGTACAAATGCTCTGGATAGATCTCTCATGAAATAGTGTTTCTAATATGAACTTTCATCATAACGCCTATCACAACTGCAACCGGCAGCATGGGGAAAAGGGCTCGCTGTGTTATTTCTAAGAGATAAGACAGGGTCTCTCCTCTTGCTGTTTTCTTGAAGGGTTCACAATTTCAACAGTGTCTTATCTAAATTCAGAAACTGAGCCAGCTAAGGTTGAAAGCAGTTGTCCCAGGAGAAACTTAGAGCACAAAATAAATATTGGTTCTGAAAACCTCAACAATATATCCCAGAGCCAGTTATGATACACCCTTCTGAGTCTAGAGAGACTCAGAATTACAGAATATCCAGTTTAGGTCTTTTTTTTTTTCCTGTTGTTTTGAGTCTTACCAGTACTGTATCAGAAACAACCTGAGCAAAACCAGAAAATGTAAGGAGTACTCATGGCACAGACTAGAACTGCCAAAAAAGCATGAGAGTCTTCCACATATAACATGACAGGCAATACTGGTAACTGGAAGCATTGAAATATGCCAGTTGAGAAGGTTAATATCTATTAGACTTTAAAAAGTAACAGGAAGTTAGATGAATGTTAAACAGAAGGGCAAAAGGAATGGTGAATGCTGACTCTTGGGGAATATTACGGCTACCAGAAGGTTTCTCCCTGCGTGCATAATTGACTCAAAAAGATACTGAACAGAACTGTCAAACCAAAAATGATACTGTAGAACTGGAAAGTGGGAGTAAGGAAAAACAGGTTAGTTCTTAGGTTTGTTTGTTTTACTCTTCACTGAGTAGAGAGGATGAAAAGCATTTTAGGAATAAAATATTTTCCAAAAGCTGACAGAGCGCAGTAAAGCTGAACAAGTGTAAAAAGACTACACTAAAGGGAGCGCTGAAAAAGCTGTCAGGGCTTTAAGCAACCAGACAAAAGGTAAAGCTATGTGAGATTTATTTTTTTTTTT
>VWZK01013804.1:0-32327 GCA_013396935.1 Baryphthengus martii
AGAGACAGCCAATGCGGCTTCACCAGAGCCAATTGTGCCTGACCAAACTAGTCAGGGATGAACATATTGTTTGGGAAGGATAAGGAGGCTTCTTGTTTGCTCTCATGAGTTTACAGCCTATGCTCTCCGTATCTTGCTCTCTGGATGCCTAGTGCCTGGATGAGTTATTATCTAGCAGACAAATTCTAAAAAGAATTGAGCTCCAGGTATGACTGCAGTTGCATTGAAGCTGCATTGTCAACCAGAAAGCGATGCAGGGGAAGATGATTATCACCTGATTGGTCAGGCATGGCATGCAGACTATCACTATGTCCAGACCTGAGGCTGGTGGTCTCCAAAACCTTTGGCTCCATTCACCAATAAAGCTTTCAACTGAGACCCTGCCATTGGAGCTCTTCAAGTTTTTTAGGAAGAGCTGTGGGTTGACAGTAGTGCCTCAATCAGTGTGTATATAAACCACTGTCCTAGCATAGGCTTTGTCTCTGAAGAGCAAAGTGAGCTTCCAGTGAGCTTTGGTTGCTCTGCTGGAAACTGCCAACCAACAGCTTCATGTCTGTATGACTAAAATGGAATTATCAAAATTAATATTTAATTACCTGTCTCCAATATGGAAACTGGCCAACATGCCAGTAATTTTGAGGTTGTCCTGCAGCCAGTAGTGAGGATGAGAAAGCAGAAATCCCAGGTGTCGCTGTAATTGCTATATAAAAGAGTGATAAGAAAGAGCTTTTTCACAGCTGGTAAGGTTTTAGCCACACAACGCTTAATAATTCCATATAACACACAGCAGTGATGATAGCCTAGCTCTTCTTTCCCATGAAATGTTAGAAGGCTTCCTACGGTTCCCTAGTAGACTTCAGATTTCTTTCACTCCATTTTACTCCCTGCTCTCATGCTCCATGACACTGATCAGCCTGACTCTCTTTCCTGATACTGTCTTTGCCATCAGTTTTTCTTTCACTCCTGAATTTCTGAGCATCTTCTCTCTGTACTAAGATGGATCAGTTCCTTAAATTCTCCATTACTGCAGAGCAGAAAATATGGTTTCTTTTTCCATTAACAGCAAAAGGCTTGAGGGTTTGTATTGATCTGACAGTGCACTGTCTTAGGACTTGTCTAGGCCTGAAGTGGTTTTAGGTTGTTTTAATAACTGTGCAGGAGTCAAACAACTATTACTAAACCCATTTTAGATTAAGCTTTGTGAATACCACATATGGTAAACATCTGACAAGCCTTGGGGTTCACTGCATAATAAAGAATTACATGTCATAACTGAGGCAGGGGAAGCTACTCTGCACCTTTTAAACTTCAGTTGGAACTAGTGAAAGTGAAGCAGACTGATAAAGAAATAGATAAAAATAAGCCCAAGCAAACCCAAAACCACATAGGAAGAAATCCCTTCTATATTTCTTTCCCATGAAAACTTTCCCAAGTTTTCATCCCATATCAACGGAATCTTGTTCTTGCCTCCTCTTGCTGCAACCCATAAGTTCACATAGTCCTTATCATCCTCTACTCCCATGCAATTGTTCTTACTGTTCCATCTGAGGACTGTGCAAACCTGTGCAGTCTCTGGGAATCAATCCCATATAATATCCAACCTGCCATCCCAGGTGCTGAAATACAGGATGGCATCAGAAGTACTAGCTAGTAGATGTAACCATTCGTTAACAGTGGTTCAAATCACCAAATCAAGCAATTCGGGGTACATGGCTTTCACATCTGACTGGTCTGCTAAGTCAGCTGTAGTTGTGGAAAGGCATAGCCTTTCAGGATGTCTACCTTTCGAAATGGTTTCAGTGAAGCCCTCCCAATCCAATACAGACAATCTTCCACTTTAGGTAATACATCCAATTTTGATATACCAACTCAGGGGTCCATATAAAGTCCCAGATATTCCTCAGAACTCCCAGTTTCTATGATATTTAAAGCAGTATCATTGACCATTCATGAAGAACAATTGTTGATCGTATATGAATCTTTAGGTGGCTGTATATAAAAGCAATGACATTCTTCCCACTGCATTTTGAGGCCAGTTAACTTGCAAAACACCTCAAAGATCTCAATATTCTTTTCCATTCCAGTCCACAAGTCACTTAACAGTACCAAATTGTCTGTGAAAGTCATAGCTGTTATCTTTTACGAACTGTGTTGGAAACCATTTCCCACCAACACCAACTTACACAGCAGAGGATCTACACCCAAGTTAAATGGAATCGGTGACATGAGATCACCCTGCGTCACCTCAATCTGAATACTTGAGGCTTGAATCACTCATCCTTCATATCCATATAAGTAGTGGTGTTATGATACAGATCTCTAATTAAGGCAATAATATGATTGTCCACGCCCTTTTGGTTTGGAGCCACAACGATGTGCTAATGGTTCTATGCACTCTTCCTAGATGTTCAGTCTGCCCTGAAATTTTTCCTTTCTGAGTTCTGCAGTAGGAACAAGATGGATTTTTATCCAGAAGTTTCACCACTGGCGTTCTGTCAGGTGGTAGCTCTTTGCTTGAACCCAGAACAGGTATCACTGGCAAGAATGCAGATCACACCATGGAACCCAGGGACAAGTGTTCCTCCTCCTCTTTGCTTTCAGCCACCTCCAAGCTTGGGCTGATATTACTGCCCTGAAAAGCAGTAGAGGCAGGTACCTCATACACCTCAAGTGACATGGCCAATCTTTCACTGCAGGTGGAAAGATGGTACCCCTCAACATCCACATTCTTTGAGTTTACAGACTCTAGCCCTCTAATATCAATACTCGATTCCACTGGATCACTGTGGTCTAAGGTGTTTTTACAGAACAACTGCCCTTGAAAGTCCTTGGGGCTCTTTTGGTGCCAGCTGACACAACCTGACTTTGCATTAGCTGACACCTACATGAGAGTAGACACCAATCACACAGCAGCCCCCTAGTGGGGAGCTCAACTGTGCTCAACTATACACACCACGGGCACAGGCTAGGACAATAATTCCAAATTACTCCTGCATTTTGTTTCACCTGTTAGAAACAGTCTGTGAAACCATTCAATAGGGAGGAAGTAATGATGTCTCTGATATCCTGCACCTGGGTCAAGGCAATCCCAGCACAAGTACAGGCTGGGCTGAGTATGGATTGAGAACAGTCCTGCGGAGAAAGACTCGGGGGTGCTTGTTGCTGGAAAGATCAATATGAGCCAGCGATGTGCAAATGCAGTCCTGCACCAAAACCAGTGTGGCTAGCATGTCGAGGGAGGTGATTCTGCCCATCTACTCTGCTCTCATGAGACCCCACCTGGAGTACTGTGTCCAGCTCTGCAGCACCCAACACAAGAAGGACATGAACCTGTTGGAGACGGTGCAGAGGGGGCTACAAAGACGATCAGAGGGCTGGAACACCTCTCCTATGAGGACAGGCTGAGACAATTGGAGTTGTTCAGTTTGGAGAAGGGAAGACTCCAGGACTTATTGTGGCCTTTCAGTATCTGAAGGGGGCCTACAAGAATGCTGAGGGGGGACTTTTTACTTAGACTTGTAGTGAGAGGATGAGGGGTAATGGTTTGAAATTGGAAGAGTGTAGATTTAGATTGGAAATAAGAGGGAAATTCTTCACTCTGAGGGTGGTGAGACACTGGAACAGGTTGCCCAGGGAGGTTGTGAATGCTCCATCACTGGATGTGTTCAAATCCAGATTGGATGGGGCCTTGAGCAAACTGATCTAGTGGGAAGTGTCCTTGCCATGGCAATGGGGTTGGAACTAGATGATCCTTAAGGTTCCTTCCAACCCAAACCATTCTATGATTCTTTGATCACTGGGGCAGAGACCAACTCCATTACCCATGTAAGGCATCTAGCAGGACCACGTGGAGTTGTGACCTTTGCAGCAAAGCCCAGATAGTAACTATGATCCTGTCTTAAGAGAGTCATAGTTTCTTACACAAAGACATGGATCTGCTCAAGTAAGTCCAGCAGAGGACCATGAAGATTATAAGGGGGCTGAAGCATGTCCCTTGTGAGGACAGGCTGAGAGAGCCGGTCTGTTTAGCCTGGAGAATGGAAGGCTGTGGGGACACCTTATAACAGCCTTCCAGTACTTAAAGGGGTCCTACATGAAGGATGGGGAGGGACTGTTCACCAGGTAGTATAGTGATAGGATGAAGAGTAACAATTTTAAACTCAAAAAGGGTAGAAAGCAGTTTTTTCTTTTTTGGAAGACTTTCTAAGATAACCTTGTATAGAAGGTAAAGGACAAAATATAGGTGAACCACTTATTGGAAATGTGTAAAATGACTTAGCAGATCCTTTCCCATCTCAGGAACTAGCCATACAGTTTTGAACCCTGCCAGTGGATCTAAAATCTTAGGATGTATGTATGGAAGTTCTACCTCAGCAGGACAGCTCCAGCCTATAAATGGAAGCCAGAAGAAATCTGGTGTGCCCCTTTTAGTTGCATATTTAAATCAGGTCTTAAAAATTTTTCACAGAGCCACCATCAATAATATTTTATATGTGCCCAGTGGAAAAATCTAATCCATTCTGAGGTATGTAGCACATTCTCCCATACAGCATGAGCAGTGGCTGTACTATCAGGAGCCACATGCTTGGTCTCTTCTTAGTACTTGCACAGAGTCTTTTGGAGAGACAGATTGTGAAGAACCTGATTAGACAGATAACTCTTGACTTAGCTATGCTTCTCTCTTAGAAACCTAGGCTGGAGGTAGGTGACATTCTGTATCTTAAACTGTGATGCCAAGATAACATGTCATGCACCCACACAATCAATATTCTCACCCCAGTAAGATTTTCACATCTTACCTCCTTATCCCAGGTTGAAATGGCACAAAACAAGATAAGAGCCACTGGAGAGGACAGCTGCAGCCTAGAGGCCCAAGCCAACATGGTGGGCAGCAGGCAGGAACGTAAATACCAGATTTGTGGAGGCTGAACCCATGGGGTTGAGCACAGGCAGGGGTTGCAAGGGAGCTGCCTTTCTGCTCCCTCCCAGGTGGAAAGGCCCTGGGAAGATCGTGGGTGCCATGAGGCAGTGGCCAGCTGCCTTGTGCTGACAGCTGCCCCAGGCAGTGCTGACATGTGAATAATCATAGTCAGCTGCGGCGAGCCCCCGGGGTGGGTGCTGGTGTGGGGCCCAGAGACATCATTTGTGATGGTGGCTGTGCCTATTGCTTCACCATTTGGGCTATTGCTATGAGGGCACAGACCCCACCGGATTTCTTCTCTGCTTGTGGCTCCAGCAGGCTCCTGCCAGCGACAGGGAGCTGAGCCAGGCAGCAGCCTGAGCAGGCCCCCTGCTCAAGGCACCCATTGCCAGAGGGTGGCAGCGTGGAGCCAGCAAGGTGGACCCTCTGCCTGCATGGTCTGCTACAGACCAGCAAGTAAGTCTCACTAAAAAGGAGTGATTTAAAAACTAAGGAAACTTCCCGGCCCACTTCTTATCACTGCCTGACATCTGATGGGTTAGAATCCAAGCAGGTGTGTCAGCCAGTCTCCTGCGTTCACCACTGGGACAGAACAAAGACAGGTGGAATGGGCCAAAGAAGGCCTCATTAAGGTCACCAATGCTGAAAGAAAAGACCCTGAGCTGGCAGAAGCAGCCACCGGTGAATTTGCACTGAGCCCTCTGCCCAGAAGTGGCACCACAAAGGTGACTGGAAGCGTATGACAATGGAAAGGCCAACAGGAGGAATCTACAGCCCTGCCAACTCTACTGCAGACCTGGTAGAGCAGCCTAAGAGAGGGACTGCAGCACTTCTTTTAACACCAGTGATCTGGCTGAACCTTCATAGGGCAGGTGAGGAAAGGACCAGGACTCAGGATCACCCTCGCTCATCTTAGGATGACCATGACATGCAGCCTTCACAGATGAAGACCTCCTAGACTTTTAGGTCAGCAAGAGCAACAGAGAAAGCACTTTGTAGATGAAAGCATAGACAAATCATTCCCATAGTCCATCTTCATGATATCTCAACACACACCAGTAATTACAATATTGTTCCTTGTGAAGTAGATGTGAAAATGGCACTGAGAACCCAAGCAAAGCCCACCCAGACCCTCACTGTACAAACTCAAGAGCAGAGCAGGGCTGTAGTGGGAAGAAGAAACTGTGTCCCTCATGTCCCTTGTCTGCCACTCCTCTCCTGAGGCTTCCTCTTGCAGAGGAAGCCTGGGACTGGGGTAAGAGCAATCACGTGTCGGCTTCCCCTTTCCCTCTGGGACATACCAGCAGGACCAGCTCGCTGGGAGACAGGGCTGCTGTGAGAGGCAGAGTCAGTCACTAACACACACTCAAAACACAGGTTTTGTCTCCCTCAGTGAGTGGCGTGGCAGGATAGCAGAAGATCAGTGGGGCGGAGGAGCAAGTGTTGACGACCTGGCACCTAGACTAAGTGGGTTTCAGGGGAAAGGAGTGGGAGTACCAAGAGCCAAATGCCAGTCTGAGGTGGGAGCATGTTAGTTGTGTCCCTGGAGCACACCTGCCGTGCAAGCCAAAGTGTGAGCCAACAGGAGGATTTGCTTCAAAAGTATTTTCCTGTTTGACACTAAGCGTTAATGAAGACGTGCTCAAAGACTCCATGTGCAGTCGATGCCGATTGCACCATGGCAGCATATTAGGACTTGGGCTTGGGGAGGAGTGACTGGAAAGTTGCTCAACAGAAAGGGGACTGGTCAACAGCCTCCTGAACATGAGCCATCAGTGTGCCCAGGTGGCCAAGAAGGCCAATGACATCCTGGCCTGCATCAGGAATAGTGTGGCCAGCAGGACTAGAGAAGTGATTGTCCCACAGTCCTCGACACTGGTGAGGCTGCACCTTGAGCATTGTGTTCAGTTTTGGGCACAGCAGTATAAGAAAGGCATTGAGGTGCTGGAGCAGGTCCAGAGAGGGGTGGTAAAGCTAGTGAAGAGTCTTGAGGATAAATCTTATGAAGAGCAGCTGAGGAAGCTGGGCTTGTTTAGTCTGGAGAAAAGGAGGTTCAGGTGAGATCTTCCTGCACTCTACAATCCACCTGAAAGGAGGTTGTAGAGAGGTGGGTGTTGGTCTCTTCTCACACGTCGCAACTGATGGGACAAGGGGAAATGACAGCAAGTTGTGCCAGGGGAGATTTAGTTTGGACATTAGGAAAAGCTTCTATACCAAAGAGATTATCAAAGACTGGAACAGGCTGCCCAGGGAAGTGGTTGAATCACATTCCTGGATGTACTTAAAAAATATCTAGATATGGTGTTTAAGGATATGGTGTAAATAGTGACAATGGTAGAGTTAGATAATGGTTGAACCTGATGATCTTAAAGGTCTTTTCCAACCATAGTGATTCTGTGTATGTGATATAAATGAAAGTATATTTAATTTCTCATGTATTTATAGTTTGATGCCATACACTGAAGATTAGAATCAGGTTGTATAAGCACCCTGTGTAGTCAGACCGCCTAGCTGGTAAGTGATGCAAAAGTCACTGACCTTGAAAAAGTATCAGTCCATAATTACCACAAAGGATCATCTCTGAAAGGAAGTTTAAAATAGGTGCAGCTGGTGTACTTCAGCAGAGCTTCATGGGTTGCTAAAACTCTTAGAGCTATAATAGTCTGGAGATCAGTGATGTGTCTCCTAAGTAATAAGCACGGTTTAGCACTAACTGAAAATGTTCCTGTTCTGCAGACAGAAACTTCTACTTGTTGAATTCTGACAAATCAAATTTATCAATTCAGTTCTTCATCACTTAGAAGTCTCTTCCAACCCCAGAAGAAACTACTAGCTGAGAACAATCCTGTCTTTCTCATGGAACTGAGAAAGGAATAAGTTTGTTGAAGAGTCTTATTCTGCTTACTTGGATAGCCCTTTGAAAGACAAGCTAATACTGCTGGGAGTATATGATACAATACACAAAGACACTAATAGGTAAAGTCTAAGGTCAGCAAATGTGCAGAGCGAGAGTGCAGGGCAGAGCACTGACATGCTCATTCCAAGGTAGCTCTGCCTGGAAGCCCCTAGAGGTCATCCTGCTCCAGGAGAACACAGGCTACTTGGAGACATCCCCGAAGTGCCATCAAGTTGTCAACATGAAGGTGAAGGTTATGCCTGCATACTTGGTAAAGCAGTGCCTGAGTGAACCTGTCTTTACAGCTTAAGATGGATAGGAAATATTCACGTGAAGTTCAGGCAAAACATAGTTTAGTTGTACTTTCCATTTATAGTGTCTGAGAGTCACACATTAGGGTTATGATAATCTGCCTGCATCGTAACACGTCTCCGATTCTGTGACAGATGGAAGGTTATCTAAGGAACATGCCACCTAATCTCTTTTTTTGAGTCATTTGCATCCTAATAGTAATATCATGCTAGCAATCCTAATTTCCCTTCCATCCACCTCTCTGTCCTTCTCTAACTCCTTTTGCCACCTGTTGTCCCTCTGCTTTCTGCACTTTAGTCGGAGACTTTGAAGCCTCTTTAGTTCACTCACCTGAACTGTAACTGGAGTCACTCAGCTGCTTAAATTTGTGAAGGAAATGGCATTCAGAATGTCACCGAAGAGTTACTTGGAAATACGAGGTATGTGCATTGTTCGCCTTGGCTGCACTTTCAGTACTGCCCATTTCCAATCACAATTTGCACATTTACCTACCTTCCTACACTCAGTGGGCTGTTTCAGGACCTTTCCAAAGCATTAAGTTGCTTTAGTCTACGGGCAAAATAGTGCATTATTGCTGGAAAGAGAAGACTTCACATGTTTTCCAAATTCCCTGTGTGGAAATATGGAATGTTTGCTTCTCTTTTTATGTAGTAAGGCTAAATGCATTGCAGGTACTCATTCCTGGAGTCAAGAGCAGGATTAGAGAAGAGGAGGAACTGAACTACAGCACAAGCTACATCATCAGTATTCTCGGGAGATTTACATTTGTCCCAGGCATTGCCTTTTACATAAGCACATGAACTTTTGGTCCCAACTCCCTTTCTTCCTCAAGAATTACTCCACTACTCACACTAGTAATGGTAATTATCGGGTTATCTCACGAAATGCGTTCAAAAGTACATCTCCCCCTGCCCTGCCCCAGCATACAAAATCATTGTCAGGAACATTCAAGCAGATTCTTAGAGGACATTTTAAGAAGGTAGCACAGCATGTTAAGCTCCATATTTAACAGGTAAGTTTTATGAGGAACATAGAAGGTATTCCCTGTAATTAATTTAATCTGATTCAGTACTTATCTAATCAAATAAAGAAAGTGTGTCCTTACCATCTCCAGGTCCTGTTCACAGCAACATGTTAGTTAAGTGTAGCGATGAGAAGATTTACTCTGAAGGATTAGTGTTCTGGCATTTCTGCTTATCATCTGCCAACATTCCTGGGAGCTCTCCTTTTACCCAGGGAACAGCAGAATGAGACTACACTTCCTACATCACTCCGCATACACCGATGATTTACAGGCCATACTGATCTTTCCAAGCACACTCTTCTGATTTGGATAGCATTGCTGACAACAGTATTTGCAAGTTGAAGATCACGTGAGGATTGGGGTTTTTTAATTGAGTTTACCAATCACCTCAAAAAAATGCAGATTTTGTTCCAGATCATTTTTTTATGGAAAAAATAGTAGGCCACATTTGGTGGATGAACCACCAGAAGCAGGAAGAACTAGTACTCTACACTCAGCTGACTGATCTCTGAAACGTAATTATCTGTTTCATCCAGAAAGAATTGTGTTAAACAAAACTCATTGTCCCATGTCAGTGGTAAATACAGATTAACCTCCTGAAAATTCTTTTTTTCAATGTGATTTGTCAATAGTCTTAAACTCTGGATAGAGAAGTATTCTGTTCTGTCTAGAGTGATAAATGAGCCTATTTTACATATAGGATACTGACTCATTAAGTTTTCTGTAGTCTGCTCAAAACCTTCATATCCTGTTTTTCTTAGATACCGTAATTAATGAGGAAGCATAAAGTAAGTACACACAATATCTAGTTCCAACATTCTTTACAGAGCTATTCTCAAAATCACCTTGGGGGATACACTTAAATGTCTGTTGACTGTCCCTGATCAGAATAGCATGAACCTCTGATCAAACCCGGCTTGAGAAAAACCTGTCTTCTGATCCTTCTGCAAAACCGTTTTTCATTCTGTTTAATTCTTCTTCAAACCATAAATTTATGACAATTTCTTCTGAATCGTCAGTACACAGATCTAGCAATGTCTGTTTCCTGTAATACCTCCTTACTGTCTACTCTTTTTACCCCTGCTACAATAAGGTGCTAACTTATTCATAAAAACCGAAAGACCTAGCTCTGAGGATTTTTAATATCACAGGCAACATTTTTTACTTATTTCAACCTTCCCCTTCATATCCTAAACCTTCAAATTTTCCATTGAAACGAATACATTCACATTTTTATAATATTCTTATATTTTTATCATAAAACACTTGGAACTTAACGGTCTTGGGCACATGCTGCTGTACCAGTTCCATTGTGAGTTTTAAGTCATTAAGTAACGTTTGAACGTATGTAATGACTCGATCTACATGAGACTTAGGACAACCTTCCCATAAATTGCCAAAATCTATCTGACCTTGCATCTTTTCAAACATGTGGCTAATCAAATAGCAGAAACTCACTGATGAATGAACAAAGAGACCGCCCTTATACATATTGGCTGTCTTCTTAGCTACAGTGAAGAATATTGAACTGACTGTTTGGGAAGAGTAAAATAGTTCCCCACCAGTAACAGAATATACTCTTCTTCCAAAAGGAGTTCTCCAACTTTAGTACTGCTAGAGCCATGGTTAATGCAATTTTTAACCTTTCTTTATTGCAATGCCTGTTACTTAAGTTTTTCTGAGAGTATATCCTGATTTCAGATCTGCCCTTCTCTCCATGAAAACACCTGGGCTCCTGAACCTTTTCTAGCAGAGCATCTTGGCATTTACCTGGTTTTATGTGGATTTTAGGGCATTCTGCTGGAGGATAGATCAGATGTTTTAGGAACCCCTCTTTACCAGTAGACCAGCTAACTTTATGAGACAATCAAAGGTATAGTTTTATGGCCCATGAGTTTGCTTCAAAAGCTGGTGTAGAGCCATTCTTCATATACTTTGAAGAAATATCTGGGCATAATGACCTGCAATTCTTCCTTCAAAGATTTGTATCTCCTTTGATGATCTTTAAGTGGCTTCCTCGTGTCTTCAGCTATTTCTTTTTCCACCCTGTGCTTTTCTGACTTTATCTTGTCTTTTTTTTTCAACTATAGCTTTTGCTATTCTGTTTTTATTTTAAAAATTCTGTTTCCAGTGTGAGCTGGGCTGAATGCTTTCAACTACATGGACTGCCAGTGACTGGCCAATCTGATTTCATATGATTTCAGCTGGAAGTAATTAACAATTCCAGTCTTATTGTTAATACAGATCTGTGTCAGTAGACTCTTTCAGCACTTTTCAATCACAATGCTTTTTCGGTCTATGAACAAAAGCGTTCACATCCTTCTCTGCTGCTCTTAGAAGCTATACCAAACTTGTTTTGATAATGACTAGGAGCAGAAATTTGGTGACTCACTAATGAGTCTTGCCTGAGCAATTTCATCCTGAATATACTTATCTAACTACTTTTCTGAACAGTCTCATTACCGAGCAGTCTATGTTTCACAAAAACTACAACTACGTGTAAAGTTGCACTCTGCTCTGCTTTTGTGCTTGAAATCATTGTACTTCCTGCTATCTTATCCATCTAAAAAATGAATAGTACTTTGTCTTTCTTTGCTTTTCCACCATTCCCATCCCCAAATGCTTCACTTTATACCCTATAACACCCTGATTTTGTCACAAATAGCCTGGCTCAAGTTAACTGTCAAACAATCTGATACAGTTTTAGCCAATTGTACTGCAGCTCCAAATTTTCTGTGCATCCTTAGGGTTCAGGTCTCCCTCACAGTATCTTGCTAAGAAGTCACATCTTAGCAGGAAATGGACCCAGGTCTGCTAACTGCAGACTCAGGTCTGCCAGCTGTATTCTCTTGTCTGCTGTTCTTGTCATCCACAAATCTTGAAAGTTGAACACCGGTCTACATGACGTGATCTATATCCTAATGATCACAGTATTGTCATAGTATGTCATTTGATGGCCACTTAGGCTAATGAGAGCCCACAGTACAGCTGTTTCCCTATCTCAGCATGTGATATAATCACGAGACATTCCTGCACCATATATTTGATTGCACGTCCTGGAAAGAGACTTTTTAGACAGCACTCTGTCTAATCTAGATCACGAAAGATTTAAAAATCAAAAAGGCACCCATGTTGAGGCTGTTTGTGATTGAACGTAACACCTAACACTGGACATCTAACAAGCCAGAACTTATCTAGGCAGTAAGAAGTTTAATTAGTGCTACAGAGAAGGCAATCAGTGTTGCATTTAATATTACTTAGGCAGTTACCATTTTTCTCTACTTTTAATGTGGTAATAGCAGCGGGTGAGACTCACTACTTGTTCAGCACTCCTCTGCCACTCTTCCTCTGGGCCTGTTTTCTTATGATAAAGCTAACCTTTTAGCTGGCCTGGAAGAAGTACAATAATCCCTACTAAAGATATTTTGGCAGTGTCTCAGATAACTAGTAAATGACAAGCATGTTTGGAAAGCTCTACAGTCTGACTGGCTTGTAAGACATGAATCTTAGCTTTTCTCATCTATTTTAAACACAGTGATTAACCAGTCAGTGTTGACAGATAGGAAGCTCAGTGGAAAGTAAATCAGTAAAAGAAGAAGGGAGAAGAACCCTTCAAAATAGATATGATCCAGGAAGGCAAATTGTCCTACTTCTGAGCCTTACGTCTTCTTGTTGAATAGAGTCTGAGTTACTAAGGCAAATTCAGCGGATTTCAAAACCATTCCCTCAGGTATCGGTGCAGATGGAGAAGACATCTAAACAGCATTTGGCTTATCAAAGATACGTATCTGGTCAAGAAGAGCTCTTTTCTATCCAAGAGTCATTTTGAGCTACAGAAACAACTCAAGTAAAAACCTCATTAAATTCTCAAGCATTTTGTCTTGTGAAACAGAGAAGTTCCCAGATGCCAGTATGAGTCAATGTCTGGCTGATCTTGAATGAACTCCGTTTCTTTGCACAAATTAGTAGTCCCCTTTGAACCATTATTGTAACATAATTCTAGAAATATTCTATTCTATTCTATTCTATTCTATTCTATTCTATTCTATTCTATTCTATTCTATTCTATTTGAAATTCTTATCCACACATTTACGGAAAATCTATTGTGATTTTCCTAATGATTCTGAACCTATGGATCAGACGACTTGTTAAATAAATCTCAAGATGATCACTGTGAATTTTCAAAGGGCAATTACGCTAACAGACATTACTGTGTTCTGGCTAGAAAAACATACAAGATCAGCATCATGTGCCTTCTATTCTATTCTAATGACACAGCAGCAGAGAACTTGGCCACTTTTTGCCCGTCCTTTATTTCTTTGAGGAGGAGAGGGGCTATCAGAGTTGTTTATATTGCTTCTGAACTTCAAATTTTCACACCAGTTCCTGATCTTTGGGTCTTTTATGCATTAATTTTGCTTGTCTATTTTTTTTTTGCCCATTTTCACATTCCGTGTAGAATCTCAGGGTATGTGAGCCTGGAAGGCACCTCTGAAAATCATACAGTCCGACACCCTTGCTCAAGTAGGATGAACTAAAGCAGATTGCTCAAGATCTTGCCCAGTTGGATTTGAATATTTTCAAGAATAGAAAATAAACAACGTCTCTCGGCACCCAACTCCAATGTTTGAGAACCTTCACCAAAAAAAGGTCTTTTCTTATGTTTAAATTTTGTTATGTTAAATTTCCCGTATTTCAGTTTTTGCCCATTGCCTCTTATCTTGTCACTGGGCAGCATTGAGAAAAGGCTGTCATTTTGCAGGTTATAATTGAGGACACAAAAATCCAGTTTTCCACTGGACTTGGCCCAGTTCTTGGCCAAGAAATTTCTCAAAATTGCTTTAAAGAGGTAGTGTTTTAGCCCAATGCTACCCAGCATAGCCACAGTGCTGTGCAGTGCCTTTTCAGTATAAAAAATGAGAAAATTAACAAGACAATCATCAGCATTACAGAATCACAGAATCATAGAATAGTTTGGGTAGAAAAGGACTTTTAAAGGTCATCTAGTCCACCACTCCCTGCAGCAGGCAGGGACATCTTCAACTGGATCAAGTTACTCAGAACCCTGTCCAACTTGGCCTTGAATGTTTCTAGGGATGGGATATCTACCACCTCTCAGGGCAACCTGTGCCAGTATTTTACCACCCTCAGTGTAAAAAATTCCTTCCTTATGTCTAGTCTGAATCTACTCTCTTTTAGTTTAAAACCATTATCCTTATCCTGTTGTGACAGGCCATGTGATGGTGATTATTTTGTCTTGAGCCAGCTGTATAGTTCAAAGCAGTGGTTCCTAGAAAGCATGCTGATGGAGAGGAAGTACTTTAGGAAGCATCTGAACTAGTGGGATAAGCATTTCTACGGTAGGCTCTGTACAACATTGGGGAAGTAAAAACCAGCAAGTTAGCAGCAGAGTTCACAGCTCAGGATCTGTTTGTATACACACAGAATTGTATGAAAGCCTCCTGTCTGAACAGCCTCTGCTTATCTTTCTTCAGGGCCAAGTCACTCTTGTGGCAAAATTTTATGCCTGGTGCCTTAAGTCCTGCCAGTCCATACACTGCCAAGGCAGCCACAGACAGTGCTGCTCCCCTTCCAATCAGATGGCCTGCACGTTGTCTCTGACTGTTATATATATTTTGTAATGCTTTTTAATCTCCCTGTTGTTTTTTCTGAAAAATTATGTAGCTCTTTGACATTCTTTCCCTCTGCTGGGCTACCACTGTGTGGACAAGGGAATGACGCAAAACTGTGTTCTGTTCCAGGGATCAAGTCTGGAACTGAGCTGGTGTGAGAGCAATACCGAGATACTAGCCTGAGGATTTTTCTATTCTGCTGTCCATACCCCGTGTGTGAAAAAAATACTTAGGATGGGAAGAAAATTGTTTTTTTTATTTGTCCCATGTTGGGAGGAGATGTGTCTTGCTCTCTCTGGACACTTCTGGATAAATAACAATGTGTACATTTTCTACTACAATGCAGACTAAGCATTCTTTATTAGCCATGAAGAAATTATCCTTGATTTTGTGTGTAGATAGACTTGTCTGACATCCTGGAAGTAGTGTGTGTAGTTCTTGGTGTTTGATTATGACCACATAACGCAGGGTAAAATGAGATATGCAGTGTTCTCCACAATGCTGGCACTCATGACTTTGAAGAGTGTAGGATCTTTTGACGGAGAGTACCAGCTTCCAACGATCAGAAAACAACATCTTTGTGAATAAATACTGAGCACTAAGCAAGCGTAGTTGCTCAGACCATCCATAAAGTTGATGCTGTGGACAATGAGAAGTGGTTATTCTTCCTCACCTGATACTCCTGTAGGAATGAGTAACCAAAACTACAACTGCACACACAAAATGCTCTAATGGAGGGGACAGAAGAGCACTTCTGAGCATTGACCATGCTTACAAGTGCTGTCTTGCACTGTAAAATTCAGGATCATTTCCTGTGTAGTTTTACTAAGATAAGGCTTTTAAGGCTTTTGGTATCAAAGACCGAAGCGACATAGAAACTGCTGCAGCTATTAGTAGTACCTGTACATTTCCTATCATATGATGCTGCTGCTTCCCTAAGTAACATATGAGACCTCCCTCCAGCAGTTTTCCAAGAGAGGACAAAAAACGTGTGTGGAGAACACATCTACTACCTCAATCCTGCTGCCAAGGAAGGAAATTCCCATCTCAGGGCCAAAGAAGCTGGGGAGAAATCTCTCTCCTGGGCACTCTTGTCCGATCCACTAACAAAAGTTTTCAGTCTCCTGTACCAAAACTTCTTTTCATATCAAAGGGAGCAGGGGATGCGATGAAACAGAACAGAAGGCAGCAATCATGATGATCATGTTCAGAAAAGTTTGTGGAAAAAGTAGCCACTCTGTGCATCACGTAGATATTTCTTCCCAGGAAGATTTTAGGATCTGCACAGCAACAATATGACCAGCCCTGAAGGAAAATGTCAGAGCATTGTAAGTGGTGTGTGGGTACACACAGGTGTGAGTACATGTGTGTGGAGGGAGAAACATTTCTTAAAATGAACTTACAATGCCTGAAACAAATGTGTAAGTCCCACAGTTCTTATATTTGGCTCAGATCATATTCCCCATGCAGCTGGTAGAGTCAAATGTTTCACTCACTTCTCAGAGAGCTCAAAGATCTTGAGATGTCAGCGAAACATTAGCTTCTTTCTGCTGAAACCCAACTCCATAAAAATAACTGTCTGGCTTAGGGTCCTTAGAAAAGTGTTTGCTATTGGATTCTTGAGCCCAGTATAGAATAGGCATTTTCATAACAAGTCAGACTCTGCAGGGCCCCCATTTCAGCTTAGTCCATTTTAAGAAGACATTGCACACTTCATGTGTGGTGGGGAAAGAAGCAACTTTACCTTGTGTCCCTGTATGCTCCCAAAACAAAATTATTGGTATTTCATGTGTTTCCAGAGTATATCCTTCTCAGTTTCTGCCTATAGTAAACATGTGACATGAGCCTCTGAGAAATTGTATTGTCTTTGAAACCAACTGTTGTTATGATTTCTACCGGTCAGTGGCTATGGGTTCCACTGGGGATAAAGGGATAAAAAGCTGTGCCATGGAGAGCTTAGAGCCATGTGTTGCTGCTCTGGTGCCAGATCGGGCTCTGCTCCATGGGAGGGTGGACACCTGGTTTTTCATGGGTAGGCAGGTTGAGCACAGACAGCTTCAAATGCAGCCAAATCACATGGCACTCCATGCACCCGTACCATGGCCTTGGATGCTCACTGGGTTCAGAGGACAAGGTATGGGTGTGCTCACAGCTAAGCAAATCCTGCTGCTTGGGTGCTATGGGCAGTGGGGACACACTAAGCAGGGCTTACAGCAAAGCTGCTGAAGCCCATGAGGGACTACAACTTCTGTGTAAAATACCTTGTTCTCTGTCTTTTTGGTAATAGTTTTCTGATCCAGAACTCTTTTATTCTATTTCTCTCATTTAGCTCAGACAGTTACTTGTTTTTTAAATCAGTCTATTTTTTTTAAACAGAATTTCTGTTTTGGCTAGATTATTAAGACAACACTACTTCCCATATCTATCACAAGCACACTGGTGTCTCTCTCAGACAGTGAACATGAATTCACTGGTATAGATGTAGCAGAACAGGATGATACTTCCTGGGACTCACAGGAGCCTGTAGCCTTAAGTATAACATGAAACATCGTATGTATATGGCATCAAGTAAAATGTCTTGATACAGCTACGGACTATCTCTGCTTTCTTCATACTAGAATCACTTTGCTGGCTTGTCAAAATGGAATCTGTTAGTACAGTGAGGTCTTTCTTCATTGCATTGTCTAGATGAAGTAACTGTGAATGCAAAAACGTATACTGTAATGATGAGCTCATCAGAGTTTCAGTTATCACCATGCCAGTCAAAAGCAGTACCATCTCCACCACTACCACTCCCCTCAATTTTTGATACATACACAAATGTCATTTCCTATGACAAGGGTAGTCTATGAGCCACCCCTGTAGTGTCCATAAAAAGTCTATAAAATATCCACTGAGTTCATGACTTGAGTGCCATCTGTTATGGTGATCATGGTGGGTTTTTTTGGAGTTATTTGGCCCCAAATTCAGCTCAATTTGACTAACTGCTGTACTTG
The DNA here is from genome assembly GCA_013396935.1 of Baryphthengus martii. Taxonomy (NCBI): domain Eukaryota; kingdom Metazoa; phylum Chordata; class Aves; order Coraciiformes; family Momotidae; genus Baryphthengus; species Baryphthengus martii. Next base: position 17,784 of record VWZK01013804.1, read on the forward strand.
CATGACTTCTTGTCAGGCTAGTTGGTTTGTGTGGTTTCTGCTATAATGCTTCCTATAACGTGTTATGAAAATTGTGGACTACAAGAATTCAAAGGTATATCCCTTGACCCTGTGGATAAGAGTTTAAGATTTGCAATGAACTCCTACCCTTGCTCTTGCCCCTGCATGAGTGTATCTGTGGACCGCAGTCCCATAAGGCTATGGCTACTCCAGCATGAGAAGGACAATATTTCCCACAAGGCCAGGAAAAGGCGAGTGGCCACTCTGAGGGCTTTGCTGTGCCCAAGCTGCTTCCTGGGCCATGAGTCCTAAAGTTAAAAACAAGTCAGACATTTGTTTCCAGACTCTTGGTAAACTTGCTTCTTCAGCTCACAAATCAACAAGCCCAACCAAGCTCTGATGAGTTCTTGAATTGCTAAGCTAGCCCAAGGCTTCTGGCCTTCTGATAGAAATGGCAACAGGAAATGTAATATGCCATGAGACTACACTAGGAAACTGCTTTAGGTACTTTCTGATGACATTTGATCTGGCCCAGAACCGTTCTCAAGGTTCAAACAATTCCTTTTGAGTTTCAGTATGTAACATATGGAAGAATGTAAGTCCCTCTGAAAGGTGCTTCTTTCCATCACCATGACATCTTTGGCAGAGAAGGATTCATCACTTACAAAGGTTTCTATTTCTTTCCATAGGAAGACAAGTCTAGAAGACCAAGTTAGATGAGAAGTAAATTTTTAGACACGACAACTACAATCCTTCAAATGTCTGAGTCTACATAGGCAAACAAGACAATTTCTCCCATTGAAGTTAGGCAGACAGTGGTATTTATTTTTCATGTCAAATGGAAATTTTGTCAGTGCATTATATTATATAAATATTGAAATCTAGGCAATTAAAGATCTTATGACACTCTCTGTCATTTATAGCCTAAGAGGATAAGTTCTACATCTGTTTGCATTTGTCATAGACTCCTTGATCCTTCACACTATGAGTTTATCTGATATTGTTATCCAATGCATTTTTTTTTTTTTAAACATGGTTTAGAAACCTGGGCTCCAGTGAGACCTTATAGAAGCTTCCCAGAAGGCCCTCAGGGAAGTTGAGGAGGGACTCTATCACGGAATGTAGTGATAGGGTGAGGGATAACAGTTTTAAACTGAAAGAGGGTAGGTTTAGAGCAGGTATTAGGAAGAAATTATTTCTTTTTTTTTTTTTATTCAATTGTTTAGAGAGTGGTAGTAGAAAGAAGGGTGGGGAGAAGACGAGTTCTTCTTTCCAGACTGTCTCAGCTCTTTTCTGGCTAAGTGCAGAATTTGTTATCTTTGCTGATCTGGAAATAGAACATAAACTTCCTTGAAACCTAAATAGTATTTGGTTCTAGTTTGGTAGACCATAGTCATAGTTTTTTAGTCTTCTTTGAGCCACATTCTTACAGCAAGGAAGTCCATGATGTCATTTAATCTCTGTTGCAGTGGATGCAAAGCTTATCCCTTTATCTCCTACTTTACAGTGCTGTTGCCAGCTATCATTATAGAACTGTCTTATATAGCAGAGAAGCTTTTGTTTCCTTTCCTTCAGATTTCAAGGTCAAGTATAGTCTTGTAATGAGATTGGTTTGACTTTCTGCTTAAATGACTTCTTCACTCTTCGCATGTCAGCTGAGTACTCTAAGACTTAGTCTGGTATGTGTGAAATATCCCCGCATCTTGAGCTCTAGACTGTGAACAAGTCAGAGTCTTAACAGTTTCTTTCTCAATCCCGGACCTTTCTGCCTGGGTTTTCCATAAGCTTCTCCCAGGTGAATCTGCTATTCTTCCCTGTAGGTATTCAGGACCATATGCTGATCCTTCACCTTAGAGATCCCTTCTTCAAATGTCCTATTTCTTCCTGGGTTGCTTTTGCTTTGCTCTTGGTCTCCTTGTCCAGCTTTCCCTGTGATAGAAGATGAGCATGTGTGCCTGAGCTCCAGAAGCAGTCAGTGGTACTGGTGTAGACTTCTCACAGGTAAAGGACATTTGCAAATGTCTCCTTAGAAGTCCTCCTAATCTTTCTTTTTTCCCCGATCTTCCTGGTAAACTCATGTTTTACCACAGACATTTGAAAAACTGAGTTTGCCAAGATAGACTCGTGGGTTTTTATTCTGTTTTGGTGTCCATCTTAGCCTTCTTAGCCATCTGGACACACTAATGGTTCATATTGAGCTGGCTATTGACCAACATGCCGAGGTCCTTTTCTGCCAGGCAGTTTTCCAGCCACTCTTCCCAAAGCCTGGAGCATTGCATGGGGCTTGTTAAGCCTCATTCCATTGGCCTCAGCCCATCAATCCAGCTTGACTAGATCCCTCTGTAGACCCTCCCTACCAGCAAGCTGATCAACACACTTGCTTAATTTGGTGTCATCTGCTGAGGGTGCCCTCAATCTCCTCATCCAGATCATTGATAAAGATATTAAATAGAACAAGGCCCAGTACTGAGCCCTAGGAAATGCCGCTCATGGCTGGCCAAGCACACATACATATGTTTGTATATATTCCATTATATGTTCACATTTATATATATATACTCTATATGATGTAAAACGTGACAGACAATAGAAACTAGTGTTAATGAAGTATATAGTGGGAAAATTATTGTATAACATTGAGTGATTGTGAAAGCGCCTTAGCATAAGCGACTACACACCACATGAAAGCACAAGTAAGATGAACTCCTGCCAGCCATAGCTTGGGACACAACTACCTAAAACCTTTTCATAATGAGCTGCCACAAAACCTTGAAAATCTTCTAAACTAAAAAGAAAAAAGAAAAAAGACTAGAGAAGATAAAGAATAAAGAAAAGTTTATCAACTGGCCACCTGCCCAAAGAGTCCTTGCAGGCAGGTCCTTGCATCCCAGTTGGTTTTAGTTAATTCTTAATGTCTTTCTTCAGAACGGTAAAGTTCACTCAATCCCACCAGGATGCAGGAGCTTGTTCTTTCTTGCACTCCTGTGTCAAGCTAACTGCTGTTCTTGGCTACTGCAGTGTGCAGTGAGCTGCAAGCTCATGGCACCATGCTCTGCCTCCATTTCCTACTACACCCTGACCAGGCATGATGCTACCTGAGGACAGGAGTATCTCATTTCTCCAAGCCTTTTGCTGCTCTTAAAGAAACATATATTCTAAGAGCAACTGACTTAAACACAGTCTAAAAAAAAGGATTTTTTTATAGAGATCTTTAGAACCTTCTCTGGTATCAGCTGACATATCTGAGAAATGTGAATAATATATACTGAACAGCCTTACTTCAGTCTTTCTTCAGGAGCCTGAAGAAAACTTTGTGTACTTTATGTTGGAGCTCAGCTTTAAAACCAATTTAATGCATGTAGATGGTATAAAGAAAGTTCATCACCCAAATTAAGGGTAAAGACCTTTGTTTTAATGCATTTGGGATCTTCAGAGTAACAGTTAGTGCACATCTGTTTGCTACTGAGAAAATCACCCTTTATCCAAAAGCAATTCGCACACAGTTGATATTCAGGTAAGGAAGAGTAAGTGGGGAAAAACATACTTAAATATCTTAGACAAAGGAGTAGGCAACTATACCAATTTTGGCAGGAAAACTTCTCCAATCTGGCAACAATGGTATGTCTATCTTGAAAACATGCGTTTACCTGCGTGTCTGTGAAGTATTAATCTAGTATTAATCCTAGATATACAGAAATTGATTTATTATATGACTAGGGATGGGGTGATAATAACAAATACGATTTACAATGGGTTATGGCTTTGACCAAAGCAAACAGACACTTAAATTGCACTCTGGGTGTTTGTATGTATTGATTACAAGGCACAATTTTTATAGCCATGATTTGGGCTTCCATTGAGATGATCTGCCCACATACCTCTCTGAGTAGATAAGACTTATCAGGTGTATTTCTGTGTCTGATATCGTACCAATACAGAGAAGAAAACTCTCTAAGACTCGTTTTAGAAGGCAGGCATTCTTTATTGGAGCACCAGACACACAGGGGATAGTCCTGCCTATCATGCATGCCATACGGGATTCTCCATGCTATATTTATACACAATGCTAGCAGCTAGTAATTTATTGAACCCACCCTTTTTACACTGTTTGGCTAGTAATTTACATACAATTATAATATCGTTGACTACCTACTTCCACTACTACACATGCTCAAGGGAAGGGTCTTCATCTGGGCAGGGAGTGTTTTTTACATATGAACATGATTTATAGTATTATAATGAAGGTAGTTCAGCTAAACTTTACGCAAGCCTTAAATTTTCCTACCAAGTTAGCAGTGTGCAACTTCTTAATGTTTTCAAGGCCTAGTTGCTCCGGGGTGTTCCTGCTAAAAGATAACAAGTAGGAACCTAGATCATTAGCATGACCATATAAGACATAATGGAATGGGGTTTTTAACCATTTTTGTCACAGACCTTAGCTTACAATCATCAACTGCTAGCTTACAGGGATGTTCGTGCAAGTCGACCCGTACTTTTGTTGCTTCCTTGTCTTCAAAGTCCTGCTTGGGTAATTGTTGTCTCTAGCCGACATTCTTCAGTAATCCTAGTTCCCTTTTTTTACACGGCTTGTGATATTTGCTGCATTTCAAGAGCTTAGCTTAACTATTGTGTTGTGGCAGACATCAAGTTGGGAGACAAAATTAATGTTGCTGCCTTAGTTATTTACAGTCATAGGTTAAACTGGATCTGAAAACTGGATCTTGTGTGACTGTGAGCAGGATCTGGCAGTAAATGCTCTATTTGCCTTTTCTACACTTCCCCTTTGGAGCTCCGTAGACTGCTTTAGAGCACACCGGTGCCAACTGTCTCAAGCAGAACACCACTTTCATGTTTGGCAGCGCTGACACTGAGGAGGAGTATGAGAATGGATGTTTCTGCATCCATCTGCTGGCAGCAATGCACAATCCATCAGTGCCACTAAAGAGCTGTTTTCATTCCACCAGCCAGACCGTGCTGGTTTTTGAATAATGATCATGGTTTGCATAGCTTTTGGCTGGCCTTTTCTGCCTCCAGAAGTGGGAAGTTTGATACTAAATAGCTGTTGGCTAGAGCAATGCTTCCTCTGTGGATCTGAAGTTGCCTCCTACGGAAATGATAAAGTATTCTCTTTTCATATCACTGGGGTTTTTTTGTTAATTACTGAGAAAAAAATTTAAATATTGCTCAGAGGATAGGAGACCAGGAGTGGAGGACTTTCATTTTCAGATGTCAAACGACACAGTCAGAGTAGAACACAGTAAAATAACATTTCATTCATCATTTCTTCTTAGATCCATTACCTTACTTGATAATTCCTATTGGCCTGGAAGATGAAAATAAATATGAGACATCAAACTCAGGTGATGATATGCTGTAAATGAAATTTTTGAACCAATGTACTGGGATCTGAGCTTTCTTCCTCATTTCTCTTGTGGGTTAGTTTGAATGGTTCATGAAGGAGGTTTAAATGTAAATAATCATTTCCACTAATACCTGATTTATCTGTGTTGTAATGACTCTATACTCGGCTGTTGTCAACTTATTAAGAGAATGGGCTATAATATGTGACAGTGATCTGGTCTTAGATATCTGTCTCGGGTTTTCTCTCCTTTGACTCTGCAAGGAGGCCATGTTAATGATAGACTCAGAAGTCTGAGTTTCAGATACTGGAAGCTTAAAGATAATCCAATCCCAAACTCCTTACAGATGCATTCGAAAAGGACATTTTGAAACAGGACAGCTTGCCAAGATCTGGGTACATTAACCTTGGAGAGTGGTTTCCCAGAATAGCCAACCGCTTCAAAACTACCAAGTCCGTTGTATAACTTTTCATTTCACTTCAGTATTCAAAGTATGGAAAATGAGCCAGTAAAAAGGTTTCAAGTATGATTTTAAGGAACTCGAAACGGAAGAAACTGTAGCCCAGAATATAATTCCTGAACACACAGTGAAATATACATCAGAGGTCTTTGGAGACACCAGGAAGGACAGGATATAGTTATTCTCACTATAGTGTTGCTGTTCATGCTCAGATGTTTTGTCTTATTAACAAATGCATGCTCAAGGAATACTTTGTCTTCCCTCCGTGAGTTACTGGTGGATCCATCTGCCTGTCCAAGGGAATGTCTAGCATGAGAAATTCTCTACATGGAACTAAATCAGCAGGGAAATGTGAAGCCCAGTTACCTTCCCACTAATAGACAGAGCCTAAAGCAGGAGCAAAGACTCCTGTTTGAGCTCCTGTGGCATCTAGAGACTTCCTGGCAACCTTAGCAATCTGTCATGCTGTGTGGAAAGTGTGCATTTCTGAATGGCTCAGCCACTCACTGCTCCAAATCAAGGCTCGATTGAAAGCAGTTAGGTCCAACCTAGGAGAAATGGCAGCAAAAATCAGAACTATTTTCTGAATTAGCTGTTAGAAAACAGTTCCTGCAAGCTGTCCTCTGCTCGTGCCTGTTCTCTGAGAGCTATGACCCTCATTGTCACCCAACAGAATGTCCTTTGACTTTTCTCCACACTCATATTCCTTCTTGATCTTTCACAGGAGACTTTTACAGAACCATATGCTTTTTTCCTCTGCTTAACTCTACATCCTCAGTTTTGTCTTCCCTCTGGCTTTGTTTGCATGTCCTTCGTAAATCAGTGTCCATGCTGAGTAAGAATCTGGTGATGGTAGAGATTCATCACTCCTTTATAATTATGTCACCTGTTGCCCCAAACCTTCTGGTGTCCAATGGTATCTTGACTGGATGTGTCCCCCTGTCTCGTGAGAACACATTACATAGGTTTATGCCTCACATGTGTGTTCAAGACTGAAATGAAGAAGAGATGTCAGATTAGGATGGTTTTTGGTTCTTTGCCAGTTGCTTTGTCTCAGTTGGTTATGCTCATGATGCTGCTCTAAAACTAGTAGCACGCTTAATTGTATAACTATAGAGAAAAAAACTTTTAAGAAACCTGTTAAAGGAGAACTAAGCTACTGGTCAATCTGAAAAACACTTCACTTTGTTTCGCTTGTTGCAAAATGAAATTAAACACTCCTGACGTTTTGCCAAAGTCTGGAGACATTAGTGTGATGCACCTGTTCTCTTTTACTCTCAAATAACGGTGTTGAATTTCTTCTGTGATTTACTAACCTGTCATCTGTAACGGCCTACTGCTGATCCAGCATGAAGTCTTGCTGTGGAATATGAACTATGCTCTTAAGAACCAAGGTTTGTAGGAAGTCCTTCTACAGTGGACTCTTTTACACACACTTTAAATGGATCAGATTTCCTGATTCCTTTTCTCCAGTATTGTTTGGGATTTTTTGTGCTGACATTTCTTAACTATTTGATTTAGATGAATCATTTTAACTCTCGTAATGTCTTGTGATTATATCAAGAATTGAGAACATGTTTAGGACCACGTTGCTACATACATATAGTTAATATCCCACCAGCATTGTGTGCACAGGGCAAACAGTTGGGACACTCAACTGCGTTAGAGAATCTTATAGCCAAAGGAAAATTTGTGTATGGAAAAGCATGGCAGGGATTTGATGCTTTCCTGCGGACTGTTGCTGAGAGTTACAGCAATTGCCATAGTCACAGACTAGACAGATGTTTGTTCTGAGAATATACGTCAATGAACAGGGGTAAGGACTGCTGTGCCAGGAAATCAGCCTGTTTATGGTTAATTTTGCAGTGTATTGATCATTACAGAATTAATAGAGCATAGTTTTTACAGCATAATTTTCTCCATGTTAGGATCAACAAAGACAAAAATCCTGAAAAATTATTTTTGTTACAACATTAAAATGATCTGGCTGCATGGAACTTGGAAAATCAGTTGAAATACTTAATCAAGCAGACAGAGAGCGAAAGGCTGTGATTCATAGGCTGGTCTATCGGATATTTCCAGGGCAGTGGTCACCTATCCTGAACTGGAGTGCTGTTCTTGAATCCCTTGGCAATTGTGATAGCCAGCAGATTACAACTGCAGCTAAAAGATGTGGTATCCATCTTGTGTGATCCTGGAAGTTAGTTAGCATCCTCTCTTGTGGACAATGTATTGTAAGCATACCAGTGCATGTCAAATAAGGAATGAGGTGTCTGTCCTTCCAGTAAGATCAAACCCTCTCCCAAGATGACAGAGCTGACCTGCATCTTAAACTCTTCAGATAAAAATCCAGTTTCAAACATTCGTATCAGACTTTCTGCAGAAAAACTATGAATTGTACAAGCATATACAATAATTGACGTAGCAGGAAGAAGCAGACATGCCATTTGGCCTTCATGAACTCAGCTTCTGACAATGTAAAATGTCTTGAACAGCAGTGTGTCGCACTTCTGTGGTTCCTCACAGGTGATTTGTATTAATATTCTTCAAGTGTTGAATTTCTTGGCTGTAAAAAAAGTTTATAAGAAAAATAGTGGCATATTCCAAGTGTCCAAAAAATGCCAGTAGTCTTCAACACCTTTATTTACAACCTGGATGCTGGAACAGAGTGCACTCTCAGTAAATGTGCAGATGATACAGAACTGGGAGGAGTGATTGATAATTAGCCAAAATCCATTCTGTTTATTTTGGATGATATCACAAGGAACATGAAAAGGATGATACATATTTACTTTAAAGTAATCATAAAATATTTTAAATCAAAGATTTTTACTTATTTATTAGCAAGTTATGATCTTATAATGTTTTGCACAAACTATTGATATTTTTGTAAAGGAAATATCTGCAACTATTAAAAAAATAAAAATATCAGTTGGGTTTTCTCTTATAAATGGTACATTCACGAAAGACAAAATTCCCACATGTTGCAGAACTCCACTAGACATCCTATAAAGTAGAAAGGATTATCGAGATCAAAATGGAATATTAATAGAGGTGGAATGGAAAATTAATTTCTCCTCACTTTGTGATTTGCTGCCATACATGGAGGACAGGAGTCACTTTGCGTTGACACACTATTTCTGGAGTCAGGCAGCCTGTCAGCTGCTAAGTGCTGATGCAAAGGTAACTGATATTGAGAAAAACATGGGCCCATAAGTGGCATAAATGAACAACTCTGGAAGTTTAAAATAGACGCATCTGATACCTTGTTTGTTTTGCATAGGCTTTCAAGTCCGTAATAGTCTTGTTGTGAAAGAGTGATGTGTATTTCTTAGAAGATAGGAGCTCCATTCCCTTTCCTATCATCAGAGTTAGATGAACACATTTCTGTACTACAGAAAGTATTTTTCTTGAGGGACATTAGGTCTGTAAGACTAACTAGTGAAACTGCTCTAACCCTGGTAACTTGATACCCAGGACAAAACTGTACCTGACTCCTGAGGTGTCATTTAAAGCTTGATAATGGCAGGGTTTTTTCATAGCGCGGAACGTTCACCATTTGCAAATGCTGCCGGGCTCTTTCAAAATGAAGAGGGCATTAGTATGAATAAATATTATTTAAGCAGTGATGAGAGGAGGTTTGCAATCTTTAAAGACAAATGTATAATTTCAGAAGAAAGAATGGAGGTGGGAAGTCTCTGGGAAACGTGTGAAGAAAAGATCTACCAGCCTCGGGCATATTCTCTGTCTTTCCACCCATTTCATGCCCATTACCTTAGGATCTTGATGCCTGTCTCACTGGGTATTGAAAGAGTGCCTTGGGAAACAGATTGATTTTTTGAATCTGTGTTTTGTCCTGGTGCTGCCGGAGGGGCAGGCAGGCTGTGTCTGGCGCCTCCTCACATCGCAAGTCCTTGTGAGTGATGGTGCCACAAGAAACGGCTGAGAACTAAGGAAGGGAAAGCAGAGGTACTGGTGGGGACTAGGAGTACAGAAAGTCTTTGGGACACTCCTGGGAGAGCTGTGAGAGTGTGCACACACTGGGCACTGCATGAGAAGCTATTTTACAGTCATATAACTCTGAGGTACAGAAAGTCTGAGCATGACCTTCATGCAAACAACTATGAAGCGCAGAGTACTGAGATCACGATCCTTCTCGCAGCACCAGCCTGACCACTGAAGGAGTGTATCCTGCCCAGAAACACTTTAGAGAGTCTTGAGTGGGTTGGAAAACACTATCAGTCGGTCACTGTTGGGTCGCTAAAAGGATTCATTTGGGAAGAAAGAAATACTGCTTTCTGAACAAGATGGGCATTACAGTTACTGCTGAGCAGTAAGGGCCTTCCCACACTGCTTGAACCCAGCTTTCCTTTTAGTCACTTTTCTATTGCTTTTTGGCTTCTCCCGCCTCCCGGTAGGTACTGCACATCTCCTTGTGTCTCTGTTTCTTTTGCTCCGCCCTGTTAATCTGTATGCACTGCAGAGACTCCACTCTTTGCTGGGAAGGTAGGATTGTTCTGACTGGACACAAAGCTTTAATGTGCTGCCTTTTGGCACTATACAATCCATTTTGTGACACGACGTGTGCAGTGCACCCTGCAGGACCCCTGATGAACTGTCTGACAGAGAATGCCTAGCTCCTGCTGCAGCAACATTTCTGCTTCTCTCTGTGAAAAATGAGACCTAAGCAGTTGCTCTTAATCTTGTGCAGTTTATTGTTTAGTTGTAGTAGCCTGTATGTGACCTTATGGAGTTATATATCTTATCTGAAGGAATGGATGAAGTTTATTTTTCCAGTGTCACTTTTTCAGCACTGCCTTCTGGTATGTTTGCAGCCTCCTAACTTCTAGGACCACCTAAAAATTCACTATGAGAACTCTGTAACCTACCATCCATATATTAATGCTCATCTAGACTTACAGATGCACAACACAGTACATTCTTTTATTTTGACACTAACCATGGGATTACTGCTCTTTCAGAAGAGAGGATTTCTTTAGTATTTTGATGTCAGTCTTTATGTTCCCAGTATGTCTGTGTGTTTTAAGGAAATACCAGGGCTTCTCAGAAGTTTTACTAAAGTTACACAATATTTTTCTATTCTGAGAGTCTCTCAAAATGCCACAGAACATTTAGGCATGGTTTGGTTTTGACAGATCGGCGTAGGCTGCACTTCAACAGGCAAATGGACAAACATTGTCACTGGGCTTAGGAATGACTAGACAATGATATTATTACTAGACCTTAAGTCTAGAGCTAACTGGATCCTGTAATGTCACAAATGCAGAGAGGCCCACGAATAAAGCTTTCAGTATCAACAAATAGCTGATGAAAACATGTGAAAACAAGACATTCTGCAGACTGCCTGATGATGTAGAAAAATGACAAAATATGAGAATATTTCCATGTATATTAAAATACCAGATGATATTATGAAAGCAACTCTTTTGGGTTCTTGCAAGCAGGAGCATGATACTTGAGCTGAGCATAATGACTGATTTGGACTCAGACCTTTACTAACAAGTATGCAAGGAATCCTTCCCAGGGGGCAGTGGGGAAATGAGGGCCTTAAGTAGACATGCCTTGATCCCTGTGACAGGAACCGCGATTTTAGCAGGTGCAAAAAAGTGTTGTTACTGCCATCATAATCCTCTTTCAAGCTTTCCTGAAAAAAAAGGCATGAGGTTCTGATAAAGCTGCTTTGGAAAACAAAAAGTCAAAAGACAAAATGATAATTACGTTCCCCCTGGTTAAACCCCTTCCTCTCCAAAGGGTGGTAAAGAAGTATGTGCAACAACGGATGCAAGGAGATCTGCAGAAAAATTTGCAAAGGGTTTACAAGTCAGGATTTAAACTTCTAAGACAATGTTAAGCAATAACAAATAGCTGAGGATACACAGCTGAGATAACTTTCAGAATGTCTTTCAGTGTTAAAGCCTGCGTTACACAGTTTTTCCATGTTTTTCCATAACTGTAGATGTGAAATGTATGTATATTTGAAAGAACAGGAGCTACAGCCTAGGTCCTTCTTCTCTGAGTACCTCTGGCTCCTTCTTATCTGGCTTATAACTTCTGCCTTCCTCCTGCCTGTAGCTCCAGCTGGAAGACAGTAACTTCTTATTGTGTCATTTCTGTTGCCTGTGCTGAAGAGACAAACACGTTACTGTGAAGCAGCAAATGTGGCTGTGATCCTTTCTAGCCAGAGAGACTATTTATGCATTTTGTGGTCATGTGAACCTATAACAAGAAAAAAAAAAAAAAGATAGAGTGCAATAGCTGTACAATAGCTATATTGAAGAATGGGGGAAATGTGTCAATCTTAAAGAGTCATCTCTACAAAACAAGTGTTGATGAAAATGTAATATTAAGGGAAGAAGGATATACAGCTCTGTATCAAACCTGCTCTCGGATGGCGATGGATGGCACATGGAGTCAGGCCCAGTTGGGCTGAGGTGCAGTTGCAGTAGCAGAGCCCGAGAACATCGTGTGTCTGTTTTCTGGAGTGTGGCAGGGAAGGGGAGAGAGTAACAGCTGCCCTCTGAGACCTAGGTCCGAGGGTTATCACCTGTCCCCCCCACCCTCAGTTGGTTTACCCTTAAACCATAAGAGTTATGCAGATAATCCACTGTGCAGTAGACGCTATGCTACTCAGGTTCTTCCCAAACAATCCAAGTAGCCGTTACAAGTGTGTATTGTTTCCTAGGAGTGTTAACAAGCCCTTTGCTACAGGACTGCCCCTAGCAGGACTGCCACATGGGCATCTCGGCTGAGGACATGAAGGAACTGCTGCTCTGACAAGAGTGAACTGATGGGAGCCCATCACCTTCATGTGAGCAAGACACCAACAACAGTCTCTTTTGCTACAGCTGTGGGGAGACTCACAACAGGGTTGTCCTGTCGTGACAGGGCACCAGGATTTTTCTCTGGGAGTGAAAAAACTGTCAGATTGACATAAGGTCAGTAATATTTTCGTACTCTGGAGAGGTTGTGTTGTATCAACTGCACTGCACCAGAGCAGCAAAGCAGCCTAAGACTCCTCTCTGGCCCAGTTTTCCCTTCCTTCTATCTATGCTGCTTTAGGAGAAGTATGTTGATGATGTTCTGCTCCAGGGCTGACTGAACCATCCTGACTGTGTTTGGCTGTGGCAGTGAGGTTCCAGGCTTTCCCGCTCTTGTTCAGTGAGTCTGCAGTAGTAGCAGAAGAGGGCACAGGAGTCCAGCCCCACAGTGTGAGGAGCCAGCACATCTCTGCAAAGGTTGCTTCTTTCCTTCAGGCTGCAGTAGGGACGGCTCTCCCAAACCACACCCCCACTCGCTGTCTCCTTTTCCCAAAAGGTCTAGGAACTGCTTGGTAACACTGCAGTGAAGAGAGGGCAGAACATAACTAAGCATGGAGCACATTGCTGTGTGAAATCTTCCCTGGTAAAATTCAGAAAACTCCCTGGCTATTTTGCTGAGTTAGTGTCTCTTACAATCTGTGATACCGAAGACTGGGGAGGGTAGAGAAACTGTTACAGGTATTTCTCAGGGGTACGTATGATGTGCCTAACACTTGAAGATTCTGGATCCCCAAGGAACTCTGATGCAACATAGGAGACCTCTCTCCAGGTGAAGTCCATGAAGATAAGACAAGGGGAACATTTCTATCACTTCAATCCTGCTAAAAAAGAAGAAAACAAGTGCACCCTCTTCCATGGAAAGCCAACAGTGGAGAAATTGGTCCTCCAGAATGTCTTTCATCACATCAGCCTAAAAAGGTTTTCAGGCCCTGACCCAAAGGAACCTGTTTTCTTACCAAAAAAAAAATTAAAAAAAAAATTGTATTTGAATGAATTCCCTTGGCAACAACTGAAGTGAGGACTATGAAGATGAAACAGTGCGTAATCATGCAACTCATGCTCAGAAACATTCACGACTCTCTCAGGAAAAATCATCACTATGCAGATATTTTGACGCAGGAAGAGACCAAGCTCTGCACAGCCATTGCAGAATCCACAGAGAAAGAAAATATTAGAGTACCATAGGTGGTGTGTGGGCAAATGTGGGTGTACATTCATTTTTCCATGTCTCTAATGTCCTGAATGCAGAAAAAAAAATATTTTAAATGAATTTATTGTCTTGATTGTATAAATCCTTGTGTTCTTATTATAGGCACAGATCATATATTCTGTGCAGCTGACAGTCAAGTGTTACACTCAGTCTCTAGCAAGTTCTAACCTCTCCCTCATATGTTAAGGTGTCAGTGAAGAACAAGCTCCATGTTACTGAAACTCAGCACCAAGGAGCAATGATACTGACATCCATAAATATAACTGTCTAGGTTGGGATCCTTCGGGATGTGTTGCTGACAAAATTGGTCAGGCAAAGACAGTGCAGACATCCATACGAAATTAGATGCCGTTCAATTCTTCTAAACCAGCAACATAAATTTGAAAAAGTTATTTGCACAGTTCATGTGTGGTAGAATAGGAACAGCTCTCTGTCTCATTTCAGCCTGCTACAAGGTGAAAAAAACAGATGCCCTGGAGAGGATGTTCACATCCCCAGAGGATGCCTCCACTATGAGAAGAAAGATCCTTTGGGCACCATTTAGTGTCACATATTCTTTAAAACACCTGTAATCAATCTGCACGGCTCCTCACCACCAACAGAGCGGCCAGTGAATGCTTCCATTAGTTCAAAAAGCTGACACACAAATCACAGCATCACAGAATGTTAGGGATT
>VWZK01013805.1:0-34765 GCA_013396935.1 Baryphthengus martii
CTGTAGCCCCTTCAGATACTGGATTATATTTTTTTTTTTATACATATCCCATATGTATTAAAAATACCTGAGAAGACTATAGCAAAAGTAAGGCAATGGGGAGGTAATGAATTAATGTCCCTCCCTGTTGGAACGGGGAGGTAAATGAAGGCAGATTCCACTTGGCGTCATTCAGGAAAAAATTTCCTCCTTAATGTTGCCTTTTTCTATTCTGGATTTTCTCTCGGCTAGCGCTTGGAACGCGCTGCGGGGTTTGCTCGTCTCGTTTAACGTGTCGCGGCTCGTGTTCACGCTCTGACCGTTGCACTCTTCGCCCAAGGTTAGTCCTGGATTGGATCCTATCGGATGTTATTTGGAGAGCCGTAGGTGCCAGGCGTGTTGCAGGGTGTGTTTGGCTTGTCGGTCCGCAGAGGATACCGGCTCTCCAGCCGGACCTGCCCACGCTGCCCCAGCTTGTCCAGCGCTCCCAGCCCCTGACACGGCCGATCACACGGAGCCCATCTCCAGTCCCAGCCTCTCTCCAAGGCCTTGGAGCCTCCAGCGGTGAGATTTGGCGTCCAGCTCATCCCAACTGCTGCTTTGCTTCTCCAGCTGGTCATCGTTAGTCAGCAAACGCTTCTTTTTTTATTTTTTTTTATTCTCTCTCGTGTGTGTGCGCGCACTCCCTTCTCGGCAGCGGGCTGCTCCGAGCTCCGCCGCTCGCCACGGGAATTTTCCCAGCAGGGCTGTGGCTGCAGTTAAGCTTTGGCTCTGCCCTGCTGCGTCCGATAAGGACGGAGCCAACGGAGAGGGGCCCTGCGTGCTGGGGCAGAGCGATCGCCGTCCTGTGCCTTTTGTCAGAGACGGTCCTTTCCTACTTTCTTTATTTATTTTTAAAAAATAAATAAACGAGAAGAGGGCGCGATGACCTAGAACTCCCCTTCTATAAAGCGGCAAAACTACCGATTCTTCTCTTTACCGCGGAAACTTGCGGTGCCCTCCTACTCTGCAGCCCGTCTGTTCCCGCCGACAGACGCATCCCTCCTGGGATTTTCTGCCTTCTCGCTGGGTTCCCCGGCAGGGCGGTGTTTATTTCCTCCCCTGCACAAAAAGCCCAGGAAAACAGGAGCGGGAGGTGCTCCTGCCAGAGGGACCTCAGCCCGGTGGTTTGGTCGCAGGGTGAGTCCGGCTGCCAGGCGTGAGGAGCAGCCGTCCAGGAGCTGGAGATTTAACAAATCACAGTAACGAGGACAATACTCATAACTGGCCAGGCTGCTTTTCATTAAGAGGAAGGAAAAAAAGAAAAAAAAAAAAAAAGGCAAAGTTCTAGGAATTTTGTAAAATCTTTTGATATCAGTACTCAGTGATGTACTGCGAGACCTGGAGGAAAATAAACTTCTGATTAAGGAAGGAATTCTGTTCCAGAAACTCCCTGCTCGAGACTTGGAGGCTTTTTTTGGGTGGAAGAAATGAGACTTGGGCTTGGGTCTTCTGTCGAAGAAAGCCACCATCAGGGCTGCCACGCTTCTTGTCTTAAGCTTGGAAACTGCTTTGATTGTTTCTTGCCTGAACCTCATTTGGGAATTTACTGTACACAAATATTTATTTGAATGCTTAATATTTTTATGTAATGTTTTGGTTAAACCTTTTAGAGCTTTCCTTTCACTGAAGTTCCTCATGGAAAGGGTGTCCTGTCTCGCTGTGGAGGTCAGGAAACTTTATGGGCCATAAAGCTGAGACTTTTCAAACTCTGTGGGGATCCTGTCACCAAAATTAGGCTGGATTTTTGGCTGTTCGTAAGGATAATCTCCTGCCATGCAGAAATGGGGTTTGCTAGTGTTTCCTTTAGTTGTAGGGTTGGAACTGGGCTGTGTGGATTTCTGTACCATGTCTGCAAAAAGCAGACATTCGTGTGGCTGTGTTCCTGACAAGCAGAAAGACAAATTCAGAATGATCTGCTCTGGAAAGGAGCCAAACATTTTAATTTGTGTGTATGTAATTCTAGTATCTCTCCTAGAGCCAAGTCTGCTCTCCTTCGCCTCGATGATAATGCTTAGCACATGGAGTGTTTTCATCTCGAAAGCTCTACACAAACATCAACTAACTCGGCAGTTAAGCTTGAAAACTTTCTTTGAGCTCACGTCGAGGCCGGTTCGTAGCAGGGCCGCTCGGCGCGGGCTCCGCCGCGTTCCTCCCACCGACCCGCGGCGCGTCGCCCGATGAGCTGGCAGCGGCGGCTAAAAATAACGGCTGATGGTTCCTCTGGGTAGTGGAGGAAAACTCAAGTCACTTTAGATATGAATCACTTGACTGATCTAACCAGAAACCCGGTGACCACATGGCAGCTACCGCTTCGAGCCCAGCACCAAATTGATTCTTCTGGCCGGAGTCTTGAAATTTTCATGGAGGTGGTGATGGGGCCGATGGAGCTGATGTCATTTCTACTAAAATGAAGGGCTGATGATGAGCTCTCGATTCCACTCACCCTGCTCAGAGACCAGAGCTGACTACTTATCTGGCATAGGACCGTGTTCCAGAAACCACAAAGCTGTCCTACCTTGGTCACCGTACCACCGGTAATTATTTAATCTCCGTCAGCCCAAGGACTGAGTCGGGCGAGCGAAAGAGAATCCTAGAAGTCTAGACTAGTTAATTCCCGGATTGGTTGCTGTGTTTGAAGCAATTCAGGTTTCCCCATCTTGAAGTGGGGGAATGTTGGCCTATAAAAGAAGAATGCAGCCAGGAGAAGCATTGAAACTTGGAAAGAAGGATCCCGGGTTCTATTCACTACCCCAGGATTTATCTGCTTTGTCTCAAGACAGGCACAGGTTTTGCAGGAGCTGGTGGAGGCTTGGGAAGAGGAAAATAAACCTGGTCAGCACTCTTCAGCTTTTGAATGGGAGGTACTTGAACAGAATTGCTGCATAATGGATTTTGAGGTTTATTAACCCTCTCCTTTCCCCCACTGTTGTCCCACTTTTCTGTACCTTTGAGTAAAGGCTGCCCCAGAGTGTCCGGTGAGCAGGTGCAGAGATGCTGGACTGCTGCAATTAGACGATGCTTTTTCAGATTTTACGTATATTTTCTGTAATAACAGTTGGAAATGGGCGCAGCCCGTTCTTTTCCTGCTCTGTGAAATCAATAGAGAGGCTTAATACTTCTTTTAAAAAAAAATGAATGTGTTCCGTTATTACTAAATACATTCTAAAGGGCTGCGGGTTTTGTCAACAGGCCGAGCAGCAGAAAGGGAGGCAGATGCTTGTGATAGGTTGTTCTGTGTGTGCTTGGGGAAAAACTGAACCCTGGTTTTTGGAGGAAGAGTCCAGCAGAGCCCGGCTGTGTCACCTCTGTCACACCTCTGTGCCTCTGCTTCCACGATCTGCCGGAATCTCTGAGTAATGAGATTCTCCAGTGTAATTGGGGCTGGGACACTTTCGGTTGTTTGCTCTTTTCTTATGATTCATTTAGTTTTGACTGGGACTTTGGGAGGGTGACTGTAGCCGTGGTGCAGCACTGGGATCGCCTCTGAGGAGTCACTGCAAGAAGAGCTCCTTGTTTCAAGTCCGTTCCACCTCCCTCTTTTCTAATAACGCGTTTGAATTTCTCCCCGCTCGCATCGCCTGTAATAAATCAGACACCCCCAGGTTACGTGACCCTGGTCTCTGCCTCTTCTGATAGAGGCCTTTAAATGGTGTTTCCAGTTTAGCAGTCAGCTGCTGGAGGATTGCTTTGAAGGAGCAGGCTGCCTTTCAGCTCGCTTGCCATGCAGGTCTAACCCAACCCAGGCAGGGCTCGAACCCCGACGTGCACCTCGCAGACTCGCTCCGAGCTGGGCTCGTGACGCGTTTGCCAACGTGCTGTAAAGAACTTGTGACTTCCCCAACAGAATTAGTTTCTTTGTTGTCCTTTTAATAATATGCACGAGAGGTAGAAGCTCCATCCAGATCACGTCCCCTTGCAGCAGGATTTCCACCTCGGAGAGGTGACACCTTCTGAGTGGGCTTGAGCGGCTCTTGCTTGAAGGGCAGGAGGGATTTTGGTAGCACATGTTCCTTGTTACCGAGTGAATGGCCGGTGATTGATGCTGAGCTGGGCTCTCTGAGGCTGATGTGCCTCTGAGGGAGGTGTCCCCCTCTGCTCTCCACTGAGGTGTCCCCCTCTGCTCTCCGCTATCTGCTGAAAATGGGTGATGGAGTAGGAATTTGAGGCAAGTAGTGAATCTACATAAGGGATGGAGCCTCGCCTGCCACTTTCCTTCGTTTCAGGCTTTCTTTGAAGAAGATGGCACGCGTCGGAGCTGATGTCAGTGCTTTCTGCTGGATCCTTGCCAGCCGGGGAACTTTTATTTTCTATACGTGCCTGTAGGCAACCTGCGGTAACTGAAATTTGCTGTTCTTGATCCTTGTCCAGCTGTCTTCCCAATTCTCATTTCATTAACGTCCGCGGCGGCGAGTTGAGGGCATCTCAACGCTCTGCACCTTTTGGGGGAGAATTTAATAGAAGCTCGACCGAAATCCTTGGATGAAAGCCTCGGTGATGGAGCTGATTCCGTGAAGTGATCCAAACACTTGGCTCTGTCTCTCCAAACTACCACGTCAGAGTTAGCACAGCTGAGGGTTTTAATGCTTTTAGTGCTTGCTGGGTACGGATGGTCGGGACGCTTCGCTAGGACTGGAAATGTTTTCTGCTTGAATGTTCCCTGAGTGAACCCGCAGTGTGGATGGACAGAGCGTCCAGATCTTCCAGCTGCTGACCTTAAAGAGCAGGACAAGACGGAGACGGATCGAACCGCGCACTGCATTGGGCAGTGGGACGGAAAAGCCTCTGGGGTGAGACAAATTGAGACGGAGAGAACTGGCAGGAAAAGGAGGAAAGAAAGATTAGAGAAATGGTGTCAAGAATAATGATTTTTTTTATTATTATTATTTTTTCCCCTGTAGCCTTAGATCATAAGGCCAGATGAGATCATTTCTGTAAGAAGAGATCATGGTAGAGGCTGTGATTTAGCTGAGGAAATTCCTGTTTGCCTGAGCTAGAATGCATTTGCAAAACCACTCTTTACTTCTGTCTTGCATTGGCTTGGTTTGATCTTGGAGCCCTCAGTTCTCATCTCCTCCCTTGCCTGTTGGGTTGGGAAGCTGCGTAGCAAATATGTAAGTACTTGTGGATGGGATCTCGTTGTTCTTGCCATCTGAAGGGAGCTCAGATTTGATGACGAGATGTGATGGTTTTCTAAGCCCGTTGTCGTTGGGACTTTACTTAAACTTTTCTGGCTTGTGGATGGATCGTTTGTCTTTTTTAATAAGGCTTCATAATGGTTCTAATTCCAACAGTATCTTTCCTCAGTGAAATCTGAAAGCATCTTTCTCCTCCTCCTCTTTAAAAAAATAAATCAATCCCAGTACTGTAATTCTGGCCTGTATTCTTTTCTGGCTGCTCAATATGGTCAGAAGTGCTGAGTGTGTTTTTGTGCTTTCGTTTGCTGTCAGTACAAGGAAGGCATCTTGCTGTCAGTGATGCCTCTTCTCCTTTGTGTTCCTTCAGTCAGGGCTTATTTGGATTTTTGGTCTCCAGAAACTACTCAAAACACCTCCTGTTCCTGGTCTTCCCTTTCGGTTGCTTATCATGTAGGATGTGGTTTGTCTGTTCTGGATGCATGAGAACCGTGCTGATGGCTCAGTCAACAAGCTGTGGAGCACCAAAGATTCTTTTTTTTTTGTCAAAAAGAGTTACCTTTAAACACTAAATTTTATTTTTTTTGACATATATGGAGTTTTAGACTTGAAACCTCCCCCGTATTTACAGAAGATACCAAAATGCTGTTGCAGTTGGCATGTCCTGGTTCTGCAGGGTGTGTTTGGATCCTGTCAGAAGATGAGCCAGAGCACCGAGGCCTTGCTTTTTCCGACAGATAGCATCGTACGGCAGCGTTATAATTTCCTCTAGTGCACACAGGTGAGAGTTGTCTCCTGAAGTTTACACAAAGGTTATATTGACGCCAGCGGAAGATTGGAGGTGGTGTGCCCCGAATTCGTGCCGTCCTTTAGGCCCTAATTCCAAGTACACCTTGGCTCCGTGCCCAGGAGGACGTTGACACCTCTGAATTCGAGTTGCTGAAGGTGAACAGCGGCTTGTGCTCGGAGATGTGGTTTCCCCCACCCAAAGTACAACGGCCTTTCCACCTCATATTTACTGCTCGTCAACCTGGGAGCCCGTGGGGCTGTGAAACCGAACCGGGATTGCGCCGAAGAATTTCTTGGATGCTTCTTTCTTGGCTTCGACGCTCTTTGCCCCCTTCTTCCTCCTCGTCTCCGTTGGCCGTGCCATCTGTCATTTGCTTTCTCCTTTCTCTGACCTATTTATGAAATATGTTTGCACAACCCTTTCATGCAAGGATTGCAGAGGAGCGTTTGAATTGTCAGCAGACTTATTTCCTCTCTGTTAAATTCATCAGGTCCAGCGACTTGCCCGTCGGACTCGGTGGGGTGTTTCAGGTCTCGTTTTAAGATTTACGTGGTGTTGGTATCAGAGCAGAGCAGAGAATTTTCTGGTAGTGACGAGACAGGACTTAGCAGCAGCGTGGGCCTCGGAGGTTGGGATTTTTCCGTCCGAGTCGTGGCAGGAGGTGGGGTCGGGTTTGGGTTGCAGCGCTGGCTTTGCCCGAGTTCAATTTTCACAAAGAGGAACTTTACTGACGCGGCTTTGGACAGTGATTTCATTGTCCCCAAATTCCCGGCGTGAAGGGGAGCGTTGAGGCTGTCACGGGTCCAGGTTCCCGAGTCCACACCTGTCGGGGGGCGGCAGCGGCCGCTCGCCCACGGCCGTCGGGTTCTCGCCTTTCTCACGTTGAAGGATTAAGGCTGCAGTCTGCTGCAGCTGGCCTCAAACTCCGCAGGATCCCAACGGCGGGCGCTGGAAGCAGGAGGGTTGCTTTGAGCGCCCAACGTTGTGATGAGCCGCCCTACGCCAGTAGCAGCCAGCGAAAACGGGCCTCTTTTCTTGCTCTTCATCACACATTCCAGAAAAAAAACCAACAATAAATTACCAACCATCCCTCCTATCTCTACCTATTATAGGACATCTATATGTGTGTATATATATGGGACAAGAGGCAATGGTTTTGACCTAGAGCAGGGTAGGTTTAGATGAGACATTAGGAAGAAGTTCTTCTCTCTGAGGGTGGGGAGACACTGGAACAGGTTGCCCAGAGAACCTGTGGAGCCTCATCCCTGGAAGTGCTCAAGGCCAGGCTGGACGAGGCTCCGAGCAACCTGCTCTGGTGGGAGGTGTCCCTGCCCACGGCAGGGGGGTTGGAACTGGATCATCTTGAAGGTCTCTTCCAACTGAAGCCGTTCTAGGATTAGTAAGCTCCTACTTCACCATGAACAGCTACAGTTGGCCTGCTCCCGTGCAGGACCTCGTGTCCCATCTGGCAACTCGTGTCGCAAGGAGGGAGCGTTTTAGAGTCTGAGATATTTTCAGGCTGCATATAAATGAGAAAAAACCCTTAATATAATTGGGGTTCAGTGGTGCCACACACTTAGGGAACAATGCAGCACAGCTGGATTTGTTCTGGAAGGCGTATTATGTTGTCCACGTTTTTCTGCTGGAGATAGCAAAGGGAAAAACAGAGGGAGAGGGAGGAGGGCAGAGCAGCGCTGATAAGGCGGCTCCCTTCCAATTTCCTGCCTGCGTGGTGGGGAAGAGATCGGTGCTGCCTGTGGTGGATCTGAGATTAAGGATCTTCATTCACACATTTATCTGCCGTCGCTTCCAAATCGTGTGCTGTTTCATTTCTGTTTTTTTCCCCAGAATGGAATGGCCAGAGTGGCAGTGAAGGGATAGCAGGATTCTGAAAACTTCCCGGACTCCTTTGCCCCCGCTGCCTGGGGGGTTTTCTCGGCAAATGTATCTAGGAAATTTTGCCACTTCCTTTGAAACTAATTGTTGGCCGGTCTCCGATGCACAATCTGGCAAGGTCACTGTGAAATCGGAGCTTTGGGGGAAGGGTGGATTTAAAAACAACCAAAAAAACCCCAGCAAACCAAACTCAAAACAAACAAAAACCCCCTTTCTGTCGGCTGCTGGAGACCAGGTCCTACGTTTTCTTTTGTAGATCCAGCAGGCTCATAAACATCTCCAAGATGACTGAAGGGGAGGAATAGCTAGAGCTTTTTCAGTTCGTTCCTTCTTTCCTTAAAGAAAGAAAATGGAGCACAAGGGGACAAAAAGAATTGCTGAAACAAAGCGTGTCCTTTCCCCAGCTTTATGAAGGAAGAAGAACCTGAGCTGTGGAGGGGGAAGGCGAAAGCGGCCGGGAGCGCGGAACCAGTCGTGCCGTACAAACGGCTGCGCGTTCCCGCTCCCCAGATTTGCATCGGAGATGCCTCGTGTAGCTGAGCCAATAAAAAGCCCAAACAATAGCTCTTGCCTGCCAGTTGCTACAAGGAGTGGATTGTTAACCTGCTGCTGACCCCCTCCCTTTTTCTTTAACCTCAAAAAAATGAAGTGAAGTCCATACGATCACTTCTAAGCGTGTCTGTGTGTATACACAAGACACACATTTTGCTCCAGAAGCAGCAGACTTGCCTACAAGCTCCAACCCTTGCCCTTGGAGCGGGCGGCCGCTCGATTAGCGATGACGCAAGGTGGAGAACCTCCCTTTGTTCTCCTTTCCCTCGCCGACCTCCTCTCTGCGTTGTCTTGATCAGAAGGAACTTTTTTGGCCTGTGTTTAATTAAGTAAAAGGAAGTAATAAATTGATGGTTACAGTGGAATTTCTTCTGTGAGACGAAATCCATTCCAGTCCATAGCGGCCTTCCGCCCAGGACAATAAATACACCAGAGATAACGACTACTCTTGAAGGTGAGCCAGAAGTCCCCTGGCCGTGGCATAGATGAGAAAAAGATGTCATGTAACGCGTCCAGGATCAAAAGGCAAATCTGTGATGGAGCAGAGAATTAGCAGATCCAGGATGGGAGTCCCAGCTTGGAGACCTCCTTCAACCCCGCCGCCGCTCTGCCACGTTGCGGAAGATGGATGTTGGCCGTGGTGGTAGAGCCGTAGTGTCCTGCTCCCTAAGGGAAGGTTTTCCTGTGCGATGCAGTAAAAAAGTTCAAATATTGGAGTCTTCCTCCGTTCACCGTGGATATACGGACGTAACTCTGCTGTCATCTTCTTGTCCTTACTTTCTGTCTGGTCTTTGCTTTTCTTCCTGGTCAGATGGGGATTTCCTCTTTGGAGCCTACCTGGAGTTACTTGCCGTGTCTGCTCTCAGTGATAGTTGATGTGTTCTGTAAATCTCGTGGGTTGATGCCTTTGGGCTCTGTAGAAGAAACGTGGCTGCGCGCTCGTGACTTTACGTAGTTGGCCTCTGCGTTATCCGGACTTTATCACCTGAAGCCCGTCTCCCCTGCCCAAAGCAGGACTAGAGACCTAATAACTATTTGGTAGCAGAAGAAAAAGTATCTTTTATAGAGACGTAAACGGGTCGTGAAGCGAGGGAGTGACATCTGAGGAGCTGGGATCAAAAGTGCACATCAGCAAGAGGTTTGTGCTTCAAGCTGTGCGCTGTAAACGGAATAATTGCATCTGGTCCGAGGAGCCGGGGTAAGGCGGAGAATTGCCCAGCGCAGCGAGAGTTGTGAGAGAGATGGTAACAAGAATATATATCTGGCCTTTAGGGAGACGCACTGGGAGGTTGATCACTGGAGAGAAAACCCAGGAGTTGATTCTCCAGCCCCGTTACATTTTAAGCAAGTGTTCAAAGCGCTCAGAAAATCACAGCAGTCATTTCTGTGCCCTTCTGAGCAGTCCAGAGTGGAGGCGAGTTAAAGGTTTCCACGTCTGTGTGTGTACTTGAAACAAAAAGTGTTTCATGTGAAATCTGTGTTGTATACTAAGCTTATACCTCTGGGGTTGTGCTGTGGTTGTGTTGGGTTTTTTTGGTAGTGCTGTCTTACAAAAAGCTGCAAAAAATCCGGGAGAGTTGTGTTTTTTGTGAGTCGGGAGGTGCCGGTGGTCAGGTTTGCTCTGTCTGTGCAACCTGTGTATGGTCTGGACAGAAGTGGGGGGTGATTTGTATTTTAGTTGTTGAAGCTGGTGCCGTGGAATTCCTTTGTTTGAAGTACTGGATTGAAACGCAGTGGATTTTCTGGACATTGAGAGAGGCGAGTTTGGGGAGAGAACAGGCAGCACTATGGTGTCCAGTTGGTTAAGCCCATCCTTGTGTCCACCTCAGCCCTTGGTGACGCTTGGGAGTGAAGAAACGTGCGTAGCCAGTTTTTTTCTCACCTTTGCATAAGGGTTGTTTCCTTGTTGAAGATGTAAACGTGCTCTAAGTGCTGACTGCAGAAACGCCGCGCTTGGGAATTCAATGTTTGCACGAGAATCTCTGGGTTTGAGAACTCGCTTTGTTACCTTTAACGTCTGATGCGAGCAAGGGGCTGCCCACGAGCTTTTCCCTTTAGATAAAGGAAAACTTACATCTGAAATCCTTCCAGTGCCTGAAGGGGCTCCAGGAAGGCTGGAGAGGGACTGTTCCCAAAGGCCTGGAGTGACAGGATCAGGGGCAATGGTTTTAAATTAGAGAAGGGCAGATTTAGGTTGGATGTTGGAACAAGTTCTTTCCCATGAGGGCAGTGAAACACTGGCACAGGTTGCCCAGGGAGGGAGTTGAGGCCCCATCCCTGGAGATATTCCAGGTGAGGCTCAACCAGGCTCTGGGCAACCTGCTCTAGCTGAGGATGTCCCTGCTCCCTGCAGGGGCGTTGGACTAGATGACCTTGGGAGGTCCCTTCCAACTCAAACCATTCTATGATTCTATGAAATCTGGTGCAACTCGGGGATGATCGAACAAAATAGAGACCCTGAGGAAATTGTCTATTCTCCATCCTCCTGTGGCTTTTAGCTGGATGTTGCTTTTGAAGCTGACACCACGGACATCTAAATAGCAACTTGGATAAAGAGCAGCCTGCTTACTCACTTTGTTGCTGATCTTCCCAGCCACGTACAGCCCGGCGTGGCCGCCTGTATTTGGCACCGCTCCTGTCACCAGGGTGGACACGGCGCTCGTGGCTGCTGCTGGAACCCCCTGGCCGGCGAGCTGCCGCCACCGACACCTGCCACGCTGAGGAGCCCTTGGGAGCGGGGCAGGCAGCTTTCTCTGCAGCTTCTCCCAGCGTTTTGGAGGAGAATTCTGCAAACAGCGATTTGCAGTTCGGAGGGTTCGCGTTCGTTAGCGTCGCCAGCTCCGAGCCCTGTGGACTTACTGGGATCCCGCTTCCTTCCCCGTCCAAGGCACGCTGGCTCGCTCAGGGCTTGAATTACCCCCTACTCTTTGCAGCAAAATAAATAGGGTATCTGTAAGTTGAAACATTAAGGCCTTTGTCAGCCCACAGCGAGTAGCTGAGGCCTCCTGTGGATTAAACTATGTTTGGAGGGAGGTCCTTGTTTTCCAGGGCCTTGATTTCTGGTGAAGGACGGAGGCCTGGCGGTGTTGAGACTGAAGTCCCGTGGCCAGGGGACAGGTGGAGCTCCGGCAACCAGCCTTTCCCCTCTTTTCGCTCCTGGCCGCTTGCGCCGAGCGTGGTTTGTCCTTGTACCAAAGGGCAGGACGTGCGGCCGGGGCGGAGGGGAGGATGTCGACCGGCGTGACTCAGTTCGCGGCCCTCGGATGACTTGCCAAGCGGAGCGTTCGGTCCTTTTTGTCTCAGTCGTTTCCTCGCAGATCATCCAGATTTTGTTTGTCAAGCCGAAGCGTGTGCCACCTCTTCTCTCTGATGAGGGGTGCTCAGCACCTCAGCAGCCTCGCAGCGGCAAGGCTCATCCTGCCCCAGCTCTGTGTTCCGTGAAATATTCCTCCTTCCTCCTCTCCTGAACAGCTTTGCAGGCCAAAATCCGAGTTTTCCCAACACCGAGTACCTATGTTACTGGTTAGGTGCGCGTACTGCCAATCCGACCCCCTCTCCTGAACCGCTGAAGCTGGTGATTAATCTGGTTTATAGTTATTTCGACGGAAAAAAAGAGGTGACAGCTCAGCAGTGACACTGCTTCCCAGGGCAGGGTGCTGCGATCCGCAGGAGAGCTCCGAGGCGCTGCCTGCAGCCTGACTTTTGTACTAGTGAAATCAGCACTTTGTTATCGCAGAAATTGTCGGGCTTTAATTACTGTCCTACAAACACCTTCCGAAGGCAGGAAGGGTTGAAATAATGGTTCTTAAACTGTGCTCTAGGGGACCACACAGAGGGACTTGCAGATTCATTATATGATTTTTTTTTTTTTATTTGGTTGGGTTTTTTTGATGGAAAACTTGATAAAGGAGCCAGGAATGCCCAAGAAATTCACGGGTGTTGACAGCCGTCCGCTGGTGCGAAAGCTGTGGCAAGCGCTAGCGGAGGGAAGTGACACGACGCGTCGGTTGGTTGCATGCAGATGAGATGAGAAAGTTCCCCGAAAAAGCCTTCATTAGTGGCCGGAGTTGCTCTTCTGGAAGGTTCTTCGACCTGGTCAGAGCTCAGGCCTTTCTTGAAAAGCAGAGATGCTCTTTTTGTGTCTCCCGTTTGCATCCTGTGTTTCTTCAGTCCTTTGTACGCTGGGGCGTCTGGGAGAAAAGGGATTTTCACGTGGCTGAACAATGCAGCTTGTGCCTTTCTTCTCCTCGTGGAAATAAAACTCGGTTTTCTCCGCGTTTTGGCCCTTCCTCAGCCACCCCTCCAGGCCAGCTCTGCCCAAAGCTCCTTCCCGCTTGTACCCCCAATTTATCTACCCCAAACCCAGCAGCTACCCCTGCATCCTTACTGAGAGCCTGATCCCACGCTTGATCCAGTGCCGTGAAACCTTTCTGCGCCCCGTGCTGTGCAACAGAACCGCTGATTCCTTCGTTTATGCTTTCTGATCTCCTGGCTCTAGCGCCGCGTGTCCGCCGCCGAGAAGCCGAAAGCTGATGTCCTTCTCCCTGCCCCTGCCTCCCCGGTGCTCCCAGTGCTCCGTGGCTGCTTTGTGCCGGGTTTCTTGGGCTCCGGGCGAAATGGAACGTAGCGTGATTCACGTTACTCTCCCCTTGTTCTCCCTCTCCCTTTTCATTTCTCTCTGGCCTTTTTTCACGCTCCTGTAGCGCTTAGTAGTCCTTTAGCCGGGATTATTTTATCCCATTCCTTAGATAAAGGGCTTGGAGGCCAGGGATGTATTCTTTCTGGGTTAACTGGAAGGGCTCTTTGAGTTGAGAGAGGAAACTTCTCTTGAATCGGTGCCAGAAATAGCGCCTTTGCCCCTTCCCTTGACTAAATGACCTTCAGATTTAATATCGACGGGCGGCTTTATCCTCGGAGCTATTTTAGCCGAAAGAGGCGATCTCTGCGCGCGGGGGGAGCGCGTCGGGGCCGGCCTTTGTGGGTACCTCCATTACCACAAACCCCTCTGCGCGCCGAGCTGCCGAGGAGCAGAGCCCGGCAACTACAGAGGGAATATCTCCGACTTTATCCGGTGGGTGTTCTCTTTTCCTAAACGGCCTGATGCTTCTGTTACTTCAAGCAACGGTGACCTCTCTGTGCTTCAAGCCAGGGAGAAGAAAAAAAGGTATTTTCATTTTTTTTTTTTTTGTTTCCTACAACTCTGTAACGCCTCAGATCGAAGGCTTGGAAATCAGGGCAAGCCCAGGAGCGAGCGGGTGCGAGCTGCGATTGCACACGTGCCTGTGGCTCCTGCCGCCTCCCGCAGCCTGGAGGGATGGGGTTGGGAAGCAGATCCCTTCTTGCTTCTCCCCTGGAAAGGCAGGGAGCCTTGGGACGGCACCTGATGGGCGGACTCATCCCGCTGATGCTGTTACGCGCCGGTGCTGCCTCTGTTCGCTCAATGCTTCCTAAAAATCCATTAGTTGGCCTTTACTGCCAGCCCAGCCCATTTCAGCTGTGTTTGGCATCGATGGTAACTGCTGCTTCAGCCTGAAATCCTGCTTGGCTTCTACCTAAATTGTCCTAATGTCACCATGTGGTCTAAATAAATGTATTTTTTCTTAACTTCTGCCTCTGCGTGACCTTAAAAAGCTGTTTCCTTTAATGAGCCGAGAGGAAGACTGGGAAAAAAAACCTTTTTAAGAGGCTTTTGTGCTTCAGGTAGCGAGCAGAGCTCGATTTTGTGATGCCCAGAGCTGTATTTGGGAGCGCAAACTTCCTGTTGGAATTCTGCATTTTGAGCCGTTGTGTTTGCAAAGCTCTCGCCTTTTCCTCCCGGGACGTTAAAGAGCAGATAAGGAGGGTGAGGTCATCTCAGCAGTGCAGAAATTTCCCAGGCCTCGAGAAGAAGCCTGCTTCAGTGTAATCGCTTATCCTGAACTTTCATTTTGATCTTGGGCTGCAAAACCTGTGGAGTTTAAACAAAAAGACACACACACACATCCCCCCCCGCCTGTGATCCGTGACAAAACACCCTTTGACCTCAAGTCTTAACGGCTGCATAATAAAGAGCGAAGAGACCGAAGCTGCATTTTCATTCCTGGAAAGATGGGAGTATCCCGTGCTCCTCGGTCCCGTCTGCTGGTGCTTACTGGGTGTAGTGGGTGGGGGAGAAGAGGAAGACTCCTCTTCTGTGCAATCTCCTGCAAGCTAAACCAAGAGGAAGAGGAGAACACGGTTGGTTTGTTGGACTGCTTAGTTCGGTCCTGCTTGCTTTGCTCAACTGAAAACAGTTTGGGCAGATGTTCTGCCGCCCGTGTTCCTTGGTAGCGAGTCCTGAGCGGCTCCGTTACTGGGAAGTGTGGGCAATACTGAAGGAGAAGTCGTCTTCTCTTGCGAGGAGGGCTGGGGCACGGGCGTCCGTGGAGTGCTCCCCTTCAGGATTAACGACGTTTTTCCTTGGCCGTCTCATTGTGGGATTGTCTTGCTGGTGCCGCCTGTTGTGAAAGCTTTGCCAGGCCGAGGTGACTGTGGCTGCGCTGAATTTCCATCAGATTGGGGGCAGCGCGCTCAGGAAACTGCCTTTGCCGGTGCTATAGACACAGCGCCTTAAGACGTGGTTTATTGGTCATAATCGTGTCGGGTAGACAGTTGGACTCGATGATCTTAGAGGTCTTTTCCAACCTTTGTGATTCCGCGTTCTCTTTACGCCGTCAGATGGAAGGTTTTAACGTCCTGGAGAATAATTCCATAAATTCTGCCTGAGCTAAACTCTTCAGAACGATGAAAAGCGCGTCGCAGAGAAGTCCCCTTCGGAGCCGGTGTTGTCCTAACGCTCTTCCGAGCCGCTGTCCTGGCGCTGGCAATGCCCACGTCCCGTATTACGGAATATTGATTTACTGCGGAGCATAAAAATGTGCAGTACTCAGCAGAAGGGCCTCACCGATTGTTCTGCTCCAGGAACACTGCTGCTCAGGAATGTGAAATAAATTTTCCCTTTTAACAATAGATCCTGATTTGCATAGTCTCTATTCTCGTTTCCCCCGGGGATTGTGCCACTAATGGTCTCCAGCGAGCGCTCCCCCACTTTGACACCAAACTACTCTATTTGCACACACACAAAGGGCTTTGCTGTTGAACAAGTGTAATAACTTTTCAAACGGTTTACTCGGTGCCGTAATTGTCTCCTCTCTGTTGCGCGCTTAACTTTCCGTCTGAAGAATTTTTAAGACGCCCGACACCCCCTTTTCCTTCTCTGCTTTGATGTTTTAACCGCTTTCATTTCAGGGAAGCTTGGTTGCCAGCAAGCCAAAAAGTCCAATCATCCTGTGCTGCCAAGTGAGGTGGTATCTTGTTGCTGGTCGAAGGAGACCGGGAGGTGAGCAGGGGTTTATTTGCTCAAAAACACCTTCCTGGAAAGTGCTGACTGGCTGTGCCAGCCCGTGAGGGTTGGGGTTTTTTTTGACAGAGGGTGTCCCAGCAGCTTTTATTTCTTGTACAGTATTTCCTAGCGAGGGTTCTGCTTTTCTGCAGAGATGTGTCGGGGGATGCTTGTGGTCTTTGCCTGTATATCCACCTGCTTGTGTGTCTCTGGTGCCTTGGCAGCGAGCAGGGCTTTAGGACGGAGTCGCAGCACGTCTCATTTGTCAGGTATTTCAGGACCTCTTATTTTAAAGCAATTGAAGGAAATTGCTCATTGTAGCGGTTGCTGGTTGTGCCCATGATGTGTTAGTGAAGATGGATAAAGGAGAAACTTCTTTGGTGGGAGGGGGTCGGAGCCTGGCCCAGACTGCCCAGAGAGCTTGGGGAGTCTCCTTGTCTGGAGAGATTCCAAAGGCGCCTGGACCCTGCGCTGCTGGGCCCCCTGCTCTGGGTGACCCTGCTCCAGAGGGTCCCTTCCAACCCCCCCCCCACGCTGGGATTCTGTGATACGGTAAAACCAGGCTCTGTTATCATGTCCTGTATCCTCTTAATGAACTGGAGACACTGGTCACTCACCACCGAGCTTGCCCTGGAAGGTTGTAAGTCTCTCAATGAAATCCCACCTTTCATGTGAAGGGGAGAAGGGCATGAAGAACAAGATTTGCTTTGGCTTTGTGTTTCTGTCGCTTTCTGCTTTTGAATGGAAAAAAAAGCATTTTCTAATGAACAATACGGTGCTAAAAAAGGCAGTGATTGTGGAGTCCTGTGCAACCCAGACCTGTTAGGAAGCTGTTGCGATCAAAATTATAACACTGCTGAAGGGCATTACTTGCCAAAAAGGAGGATGTGCTCCTGGGAAAAGTTGGTAGTGAGCTTGAGCAATCCTAATTTAGGCATTTTGAGGAGAAACGTGGGCATCGCGGTACTTGGTTCGTGTTGTCGAGAAGGGCTTGTTCGTCAACACGACAGGCGGAAAATTCCCAACGAACTGCCAGCTGGAGCAACCTTTGGGGTTCAGTTATGACCCACACCTCTCGTGTGTGTGGTATATTCTCACTTTCTTCTTCCTGGATGTAGCCTCAGGGGATCACAAACTACCTTACCTTTTCCGGGACGAGGATGATGAGGCAAATTCTCCGCGTCGGCAGCAGTAACTGTTCTGCTGGCTGCCGTGCTGCGTGGTCGCGGCGCGGAGAGCGGGTGGAGAACTATATTGAAAAAGCAGTCCAATAAATTCTCTTGTAAACGTGGTTATTTTTCAGCTGGCTGCTCTGCCCTCCCATCTGGAGAGTCGCTGTTGCTGGTGTCACAGCCGGCACTTGGTGTCCACGCTCTTCTGAGTCCCACCTCCAATCCTCAGCTTGCTCCTTTACCTTCCCCTTCTCTCCTCGCACCTCCGTGGGTGCCGAAAGAGGATTCGGCCCTGGGCCAAAGTGCTTGTCTTGGTGTATCTCGAAGAATACAATCAGAATTTTAGGCTAGTGTCACAGAACAATTGTTGCTGCTAAGGGCTGAGGAACAGCTAGAGCTTGGAATGGCTATTTTTCAGACAGTCAGCTGCATAAATGCTCGGGGCGCCGCGGAAGTGTCATAGCCGAAAAGATCTGGGGCGCTTGGGTTTGAAATATTGCAAGAGTTCAAACCTAGCCCTGGCAGGGAAGAATTACAGCGAAGATCTTAAAAGCGTTCAGGAAACTTAAGAAAGGAAAAATAAATATCTGAATTCCAGTTCTGAGTCCGAGCAGAGCCGCCTTCCAGGCCGTGCTGGTTTGCTCCAACTGGTCGACGTGCTGCCAAATCCATGCCTTGGTCGTGAACTCTGTGAAATCCTAAGGACACGATGGGCATTTTGTTGAAACCTCTGTGTAGTTTTTAGTTGTGTGTTGGCCTTTGGGACGATCCTCTCCGCCGCAGTCTTTGGGAGTGAACGTGGTGGAGGGGCTAAGAGGACCATTAATAAGGTGACACAGTGTTTTTTGCCTTGGAGCTCATGAAAAACAGTAATGAAAGACAAAAATCCCAACCAAAGAAAAGCTCGGGGCACTTCCCAGCACTAAGCGGTGGTTTCTGGTCGACGTGTTTCCCCCTCACGCTTCCATCTCCCTGCGGATTTCCCCGTTAACGGAAGAAGCTGAGCAAAGGTTGATGAGGTGGAGGATGCACCGTTTTCATCGCCGGGGGGGCTTACGGGAGACTCCTGTTGAAGATCAGCACGGAGCCGTTGGTGGCCTCTGCCGTGACTTCCCTGCCTGCTGAGAGCGAGGAGCTGCGGGGCAGCTGAGGCAGGGGAAGGCAAGTTCTGAAGAATGGTGGGAAAGGTGCCCAAGTGCCTGTCCCGGGCAGCTCTGGCACAGTCCGAACCGCTGCAGGGTCTGCTAAGCGAGGATTTTCCTGCTGGGCAGGACCGAGTGGAGATGGGAGGCTCTGCTGGGAAAGCGTTAAATACATCGCCTCTTATCCCTTCTCACTCTCCGCCTCTTGGCTTATCAGTAGCTCCCATGTCCTCGGTCGGAAGGTGTCCTCTTTCTGTCACCCCGTTGAGTGTTACCTAAGTCATGCTCTTAGGGCTGGCACAGGGGACAGGGGGGTTAAATTCTCCCATCCCTTGGAATCCGTTCTCATACCTGGTGGCCCAGAGCTGAACCCGGCCGTGGTTTGGTTCCCGTTGGCTCGGCGGCAGCTGAGATGGGCGCAGCAGGAGGAACTGTGGTGGAGCTGCTGTTGTGTGGACAAAACGGGCTGACGTGACCCGCAGGAGCCGGTGTCTGAAATCCCACAGAGCTTTTGCTGGTGGCCTTAATTGGGTGTTTTAGGGTCATCATCCAAACAAGATGTTTATTAGATACCTCAGCTCATAAACCCAGAACCTATCGAGGGATCCACTCCACTTTTGAGACGCCGTCCTCTCATTCCCGGGCTTTGCTGAAAGCCGCCGCGTGTTCTGCTCGAGGTTCCTGCGTTTCCGTTGGGATTGTGGACTGAGGAAGGACAGCGCAGGGAAGACAAGCGACTCGGCAGTGCCGGCACGTCGTGAGTCACCGCTGCGCACCGCCTCAGGATCCAAACCCCGGAGGTGATGTGGAACAACCCGGAGCCCATCAGGATGAAGTGTTGTGTCATCGGCACGCAAACCGACGTGCCTCACGCGGGGCCTCGTGCGACGCCTCGTGCCATACACGTCGTCGCACCCTCGGAGGAGACCCTTCTGGAGCTACTCTGGTTCCAGATGTTAACTCCATTTCTGCAGCACAGCCAGACCCCGAGCAAGGCACAAGAACCGACACAGGAACTCAAGTTTCAGGTTTCTGCAGGTGGTGGTTCACCAGCCGGCAGCGTCGCTCTGAACTGAAATGGGCAGTAAATAAAATGACCATTTTCAGTTTGGTGATGAGAAGCGGGGCATGGCTGGTTTGGGTGGTTTGCTGCCTGTGTGTCGCTGTAGAATTTGCTGCCTTGTTCCCTGTCTGCTTGCTGGGATTCCTCTTCCTTCCGAGTATGACGTTTAGGGGAAGAAGGATAGTTCAGTGTCGTGGTTTGATTTTTGCTTCCTTTTCTGAGGACGCTTTCTGAAACCATTTGCGCTTCAGAAGCAGAAATCTGGTGAAGATAAACCTGATCCTGAGGTGTGTGATGTTGTTCGGCATAAATAAGCCCCTGACATTTTCTTGCCGGGGAAAGCTGCTTTCTCAATGAGTGGATTCAAGTATATTTTTGTCACACAGCTTCTAGAGTAGTTTAAATTGGCCTGAATCACAGCAAAAATCTGTTGGTAGGCAGGAAGAGCTGTGAAGGTGCTTTAGTGGCTTTGGTTTTTTCTGTGCAATGAGGAGGTTTGGGAGGTGGGTGTCCCGCAGCCCCCCTCCATGGCACTTGTTTCACTTTGGCATTTTTAAATTTGGTATTTTTAATTTCCCTCTTTTGTTTCCCCATCTGCAGGTCTGTTTGTAGATTGAAATTCGTAGCCATCCAAGGGTTTTCTTGGATCCTTGGGCTGCACCTGCCTTCTGCTAGGAAGGGGTTTGGGGATATCTGGGGGAGAGAAGCTGCTCGGAGAGTGCGACCTGGGGCAGAGGCTTTGGCTGCAGCGGTGAGAGGGGGGAACACAAGACTTGAACTCCAGTCCGGAGCATCACCTCGACTCTGGGGCTGCCGGGACCCGCGGCTCCGTACTGGTGTTGGGCCGTGGGATAGACACCGGTTCTACAACTGGGAGTGTTAGGAACTGGGATTCTGCTGGGCACAGCTGCCACCAGCTGCACGGGCTCCTCCTGCCATCATTTCTGTGCAGGACTTC
Source organism: Baryphthengus martii (assembly GCA_013396935.1). Classification (NCBI taxonomy): domain Eukaryota; kingdom Metazoa; phylum Chordata; class Aves; order Coraciiformes; family Momotidae; genus Baryphthengus; species Baryphthengus martii. Next base: position 20,087 of record VWZK01013805.1, read on the forward strand.
AGGCATCTTTTCATGACTGGCCTGAGCCTTATTTTTTTTTTTTTTTTATAATGGAAACGACCTAGTGATGCCAAAACAAACCTTTCATATCCTGACGGGAGTGCTGGTCGCTCTGTAGACAAAGCATTGCCTGCTGCGGCCAGTGGAGTGGTTTGGATGGTTCCTCCCCATCCGAAAGGAGGGCAGTTGTGATCCGCTTTATTGGAATGCAAATTCCGCCTGGCCCCCGGGTTGCTGGCGGCCGCCCAGCGCCGCTCTCTCCCTTGGGCAGAAGCCTGGCATCCTCGCTCAGCCCTGCTCAGCAGCAAAATGCCGTAGGATTTGCGCTCAGCGATTCTCCCTCCCTGAGCGGCGGGGATTTTCGGTGAGGAGCAGTGGAAATCTAACACTTGACTCCCAGCCTCTCGAGATCTTTGGTTTTTTGGGATCTGGGAATGAACGATCCGGGTCGAGGTTGGAACTAGATGAGCGCCGAGCGCACGCTGGGAATAGAAGAGCCCTTCAGAAGCTGCTGTTTCTGTCCACGGGGTGGGGGCGGGTGTTCAGCTGAACAAACTGTTCGCTTTGGCTTCTTCGCAGGCAGAAATGTTATGATCAGCTCCTGAGGTTGTTCTCCAGCGCTCGTGGGGTTTTCTCTTCCTCCCTTGGAGTCGTCAGGCAAGTGGAGTTGGCGGAGTTTAACTCTCGCTCCGCTCATAGATCAGGTTTTGCACGGATCTTAAAAAAAAAAAAAAAAAAGGAAATACAAAAAAAAAAAGAAAATAAATACATGAACTCGAAGAATCTGTGGGAACAGGAGCAGAGTGGGAAATGTCAGCTGAGTTGGGTGCAAATCTCACTCGTCCTTAGCGAGGCACAATTAAAGATCGTGAGAGCGATTGAAGGAGGGGCATTTGTGTGGTGCTTGGGGGACGGCGCTTAGATTTTTGTCGTCGGACTTGTGTCGGTGAGCAGAGCACGTGGCTTTTGTATTTGGGCACCTCCTGGGTTTCCAGGGTAAGCTCTGGAATTGCTGCCCCGGCACGGACTCCAGCAACAAGCGTCCCAGTATTTTATTTTACTGGCATTTAAGCCCCTCAAAAGATGAGCAGAGAATGAAGATGGGAAACTTTGATTAAGCTGATTGTAACGCTAACGGTTTTCAGCTTTGGGTGAATCCACAGGAATTGATTTAATCAGGAGGCTGCAGATTGGCTGGTGCAGGCTGGGATGTCTGTAGCTGCTCCTCAGATCTCAATGTGCATGTTCCTTCTTGGTTCCTCAGGGAGAGGACAAGTGTGTAAAGGGCCATACGAGGCCAAAAGCAGGTTCTTGGCAACCCAGAGCCAACCGGGACGTCAGGAGCTGTTCGTGGCAAACCAGTAGCACCCAACCTGCTTTTTTGACGCCCATCCCTGGCAGATCTGAAGCCTGGTGGGCCCACAAGGGAGGAAGGTGGACAGTGGCTCCGGAACAATCCTAGATTTCCAGTGCGGGCCATACCTTTGGTGAGAAAGGATGTGGTGAGCTGGGCTGGGACTGCAGCAGGTCAGCACGTGGGGTGGGCTTGGACAACCCAAGAAAAGGAAAACGTGGCCATATAGCAGGAGAGTGGTTCAGCATGGAGACCTCCGTGAAGAACCAGCTCTGGGCAGACAGTCTTGCAGAGGAAGCTCCGTTGGACTTTATTTTACCATCTCCACTCTCTTCCTTCTCCCTCTGGTAGTGAAATATTGACCCAGCTGTGTCTGGGATGGGTGTTGGAGACTAAATGCTGCTTCCCACAGCAAAGTACGTTCAAGATTGTCAAGCTGGAGAGTTGAGTCATCTGAGAAGCACCTCCCAGTACTGATGGGAGGATGAATAGATCCTCAGTTGTCTTGTTCACGAGGTGTCGTTTACTGTACGTCCTGGGGTCTGTCCTAACACTGTGGTGAGCCTCCCACCGGGAATCCACCAGCACCTTTCCAGCTTCCCTCTGGCAAGAGGCGGGAGAGGCTGAGGTGGTGTCTTTTGAGAGAAGGTCTTGAAATCTGGGGCTTTGAACCAGAGCTGGGTGATCTTTGGTGATTTCTTCCATCGAAAGCTGCCTAAGGAAGGGGGCTAATAAATACAGAGCGGCCTCTGCGTTGGGAGGCGACTGAAGAGCCCCCGGGGTACGTGCCAGGAAATAGCAGAGGAGGGGAACCACGTGGAAAATGTAGCTTATTGCGTCTGTACCGGCGCTGGACGGCGGAGGCCGGCGCCTCTCGGCACGCCCTGGAGGGTACCGGCTCCACCGGCTCGGCCTTCATTGCCGGAAGCGTTTTTTCAGTTGCCGGTGAATCTCTCCCGGTGCCGTTTCACCGCTCGGCTGCGTCAGAAGTTTCTCCGTGTTGCCCTGGGTCGCGTTTCTCTCTCTTCCTGGCATCAACTCCTTTTTTTTTTTTTNACAAAACCAGCCGGCAGCAGGGAACTCCAGCGGGCCGGAATTTCCTCTTGATGTGGAAAGCTGGCTGGTGGGAAGAGGACACGACTCTGCTGCTCCTTGGAAGTGGAAAGATATCTGGGTATCTTCATCCAGGACCGTTTTGTGGAGAGCTTTGACTTGATTTTTACCCCTAGGCTGGGTTTCAGCAGGTACCGTAGGTGGAGGCTGTGTGAGGGAGGGTTTATCTGTGTGGAGCTTGTGCAGAGTTCACAGCACAGGATCACGGAATCATCCTGGTTGGAAGAGACCTTCAAGCTCATCCAGTCCAACCCCTGACCCAGCACCGCAAGCTCACCGCTAAACCACGTCCCTCAGCACCAGCTCCACGCGCCGTTTAAATCCCTCCAGAGATGGTGACTCCACCACTGCCCTGGGCAGACCATTCCAATGTTTGAGAACCCTTTCAGTGAAGAAATGTTTCCTAATATCCAGCCTAACCCTCCCCTGGCACAGCTTGCACCCATTCCCTCTGGTCCTGTCACACGCCACCGGGGAGAAGAGGCACCACCAATGAACCAGGTCTAGCACGGGTCGTACCGATGGAAGGGCATCAACCAGGGTGTTACCAGCTATGGACGGTGAGAGGCCTGGAGAAAATGTCTTGTGAGGAGCACCTGAGGGAGCTGGGTTTGTTTAGCCTGGAGGAGAGGAGATCTTACTGCTCTCTGCAACTACTTGAAGGGAGGTTGTAGCGAGGTGTGGATTCATCTCTTCTCCCAGGTAACTAGCGGTAGGATGAGAGGAAATGGGCTTAAATTGCANTCGTGATTCCTCCTTTAACATCAAGGTGATTTGGGTTTGCTGAAGTGCTCTGAGTGGCAGAAACAATCTCACTCCAGAGCCCGGCGGCTGCTTCTCCTTCATTACTGCTGACTCCTGAAGTGGTTCTGATACATCCTTCTCCTCCAGCCTCTAACTTTCCCATCCTGCTCCGTGTCATTATCGGGATGGTTGAGCAGCAGCTGGTGGATCTGCTCTGTTCACTCCACAGCTGGGCCTTTAGCAGGACGATCTCCTGGTGAAAAACAATTCTGCTAATCTCTAATTCCCTCCGTTTGCTGGTGCCGTCTGTGTCCGCCCCGTTGGCATCCAGTGGCATGGATGCAGCAGAAAGCAGGATGGTCTGATGGCCAACAAGGGCCTGTCACCACCGGCTGCACGGTGGAGGGAGGCAACACAACATCTCTGAGGTCCAGAGGCAGCAAAATGAAGGTGTTTCTCCTGGGACTTGCTGGCACAAAACCAGCCGGCAGCAGGGAACTCCAGCGGGCCGGAATTTCCTCTTGATGTGGAAAGCTGGCTGGTGGGAAGAGGACACGACTCTGCTGCTCCTTGGAAGTGGAAAGATATCTGGGTATCTTCATCCAGGACCGTTTTGTGGAGAGCTTTGACTTGATTTTTACCCCTAGGCTGGGTTTCAGCAGGTACCGTAGGTGGAGGCTGTGTGAGGGAGGGTTTATCTGTGTGGAGCTTGTGCAGAGTTCACAGCACAGGATCACAGAATCATCCTGGTTGGAAGAGACCTTCAAGCTCATCCAGTCCAACCCCTGACCGAGCACCGCAAGCTCACCGCTAAACCACGTCCCTCAGCACCAGCTCCACGCGCCGTTTAAATCCCTCCAGAGATGGTGACTCCACCACTGCCCTGGGCAGACCATTCCAATGTTTGAGAACCCTTTCAGTGAAGAAATGTTTCCTAATATCCAGCCTAACCCTCCCCTGGCACAGCTTGCACCCATTCCCTCTGGTCCTGTCACACGCCACCGGGGAGAAGAGGCACCACCAATGAACCAGGTCTAGCACGGGTCGTACCGATGGAAGGGCATCAACCAGGGTGTTACCAGCTATGGACGGTGAGAGGCCTGGAGAAAATGTCTTGTGAGGAGCACCTGAGGGAGCTGGGTTTGTTTAGCCTGGAGGAGAGGAGATCTTACTGCTCTCTGCAACTACTTGAAGGGAGGTTGTAGCGAGGTGTGGATTCATCTCTTCTCCCAGGTAACTAGCGGTAGGATGAGAGGAAATGGGCTTAAATTGCACCAGGGGAGGTTTAGGTTGGATATTAGGAAATTTTTTTTTACTGAGAGAGCCATGAGACCTTAGAACAGGCTGCCCAGGGAGGGAGTGGAATCGTTATCCCCAGAGGCGTTCAAAAAACATATAGATGTGGCACTTCAGGCCGTGGTTTAGGGGTCGTGATGTTTAGTAGATGGTTGGACTTGATGATCTTGAAGGTCATTCCAACCTTAATGATTCTACGTAGGATATTAGTTTGTAATCACTTCCTAATCAGTTCTGTGGGGTAACTGATTTAGCCTTTATTTGGACTTGGGCAAGGCCTGGAGCTTGTCCCGAGGACTTGGGCTGATGTAAGACAGGATCGATTGGGTTTTCCCCCCCCTTGCCCTTCTGCAGTCATATTAAACTCACTGCTGTTCTTCAGGAAGAAGCGTTTACCTCTGAGAATTTGTCACGTTGGTAATGTTTCTTCCTGTAGTTTCCTAAAGGCTGGAGAGATGGGCACAGTGCGGCCTGTCTGGGAGCCCAGCACCGCAGGGCAGGAGCTGGCAGCACCAGTTTGAGGCTACAGCCCCACCGGGCAGGATTTTGGAGATCTTCTGCCGCAGATGGGGAGAGGGACCCCGTTCTTCCCTCATCCCCTTCCCATAAAGCCCGTGGTATTTATAAGCCAGCGCCCCACGCTTGGCTCAGCACCCTGCTTCTTCCTCCTCCTCCATCCCAGCCTCTGGGGGCCCGGGCGGGTTCCCTCGGCGCGAGCAGACGGACGCGGGGCCGCTCGTTCCGCGCGCATGCCCCGTTTGAAGCGAGCGCCATCTGCTCAGCTGTGCAGGACGCTGTCCTTGTCGGTCAAGCTGAGTGTCACGGCAGCTGGGCGAGGGGCGGCTGCCGCTCCTGGCACACCGGCGCTCACGGAACGGGAACGAGCCTACCTGGAAAACCGTTTGTTTTAAAAGGATCGGGCTCCCGAGTCGTTCGTTGTCGGAGCTGCCCCAGCTGGAGGGGCTGTCCCGCGCCATCCCGCTGCGTTCGGTGGCACGGAGCGCGCTCCTGCAGCGGCGGGATGAAGGGTTTCCCTCGGAGGATGCAGGATTTAACCGCTTTGCTGCTGCTCACGGTCCTTCCCGCGCCGGCTTCGCCTCTGGAAGCGCAAGACCCCGCTCCAGACGAGCCGTGCAGCCGTTTGCAGCCGCCCCACGCTCAGCAGCCATCTGCCCATCCCTTCAGTCTTAATCCCAACCCTCTTTCGGGCAAGTGCAAGAAACCCTTTTATGAATTATCCCGTTCAAGCCCCTGATATTTAGAAGGAAAGGGAGCAGGTTTCCCGGCCCCCAGAGCAGGGAGGGAGTCTGCTTGAGGTTTCAGGTTGAGATCTCAGGCGACTGCAGCCGCTTCAGCTGCGGTATTTTACGCCGCTCGCTACTTTCTAGCGCCACTCAAGAAAATAATCGTTCTTGCAAAATATCTCTGTAGAGCTTAAAGCAAAAGGGGCTCCAGATCTTGTTATCCAACAGCTGATCTGCAGGGGGAAAACACGGAGAGATCGCTGACAGCCCGTGGCAGCAAAGGGTGTAATTGAACAGGCGAGGAAAAAAAGCTGGATTCTAAATATAGAGGGACCACGCTACGCTCAATACTGTTTTGGAAAGCGCGGCCGAGCCATCGCTCTGTGCCTTCCCCTCCTCCACCTCTGCCGCAGGGTGTCACAGGATGGAGGCTACGTTACCGCCTTTCGCTTTCTTGGTTTATTTTTGGTTTCGATCCAGTGGCTTTTTCTGGGGTAGGATGTGTCCTGATTTTAAGGTGAAGAGGAGGTCTGCTGCCGCTGGCGCTGCCGTGTCGCTTAGGAATCAAAAAGGTGGGTTTGATGCTGAACTCTCCATTTCTGTGTCATCTGAGCAAAAGAATGAGATCCGTTGAACAGCAGAGGTGCGGAGGCAAGAGGGGAGCTGGCGGTTTTGAAGCGCTCTCAGCAGCTTTTTGGTATTTCTAAAAACAATTCCCAGTGCTCCCTGGATGCCCAGAGAGCAAACTGAAACCTGCTGAGATCTGCCTTTGAGCTCTGAACTTTTTAGGGGTCTGTTGCATCCACAGATGCTGAAGAGCCTAAAAGCAGAAGAGCCGTTGCAGAGATCTTTAAAAAAAGGTGGAACTTTTCTCCAGCGAAACCGTTCTCCGAAATGAGAGCGTGGTGGAATTTCACTGAAACGCGACTGGCGGAGAAGCCGCGTGTTCTGGGAAGTCTTGTGGGAAAGCGTGGTGTGAAAACTCCGTCTTTTGGCTGATTGAGTCGGAGCAGCGCTGCTTGTCCAGCAACGTTCAGAGAAAGATCTCTGCAAGATCTGTGTCCCCAACCCTTCTTTTTTTACCCTCCGTTGTCTTGGAGGGGATTTGGTGCCGTTTAGGCTCGGACTGGAGATCTCTCCTGGGGAGGAAGGAGCGTAAAGCTCGTGAGGCGCTGAATCAGCACTGGAGCGTGACTGGGCTGGAGATCTGGGGTAGAGCTGCTCGATGGGGTGATGCTTGCGCTGGTGTTGGCAACTGCTCAGCCCATTGTAAACCAGATTTAACCCTGTGGTCGCTCTGCCTCGCTGGGAGAGTCTGTCAGACCTTTATCCAGCTGCCTCGGTCGCCTTTTGCCTCGGGTTCTTCTGGCTCTGTCCTGGGGTGTAACGATGGAGGATTAAGACCTGGCCTTGCTGTGGCAACCATCTACAATAAATATTGCAATTTCTTCCAAACATAAGGTCAGCGTTGATCAAAGCAGAGCAGGCACTTCTCTCTGGAATATATCCCTGGGTAAAGGACTTAAGCTTCTAAAAGGGCTTTGAAAACGGGCTCGGAGAGGTCCGGGAGGACCATGGGGAGAAGATACAATTGCCCATTTTGGTGGCAGTCTGGCCTTGTTGTCTAAATCAGCACTGAATCGATGTCGCCCACGCAGCCAGGAGGTCCAGCAGGAATACAGAGAACGCGGCTTGGTCTAAATTTGTGGGTTTCACTTGCGTTTTGAAGGCACCGACTCCTCTTTTTCAGAGTATTTCTCTGAGTCGATTTGAAACTTGTAATAACCCTGGTGCTTTTGGGTGTGTGTGGGGTTTTTATAAGACAAATGCATTTGGTAGCACTACAGCTAAATAAGGGCAGAGACACAGGAGGTGTCGATTTTTCTAAGAACTTGATTACTGCTGTCGCTCCCCGTCTCTGCAGCCGAGGGTGCTTCAGTAGTAACCTCATTTACCACGTGCCGCTTCTGCTCTCAGCGCTGGTTTCGGCTTTGAAACGGGTTAATCTCAGCAGAAGACTTTTGGGTTAAATTTGGGAAGTAGGATCTGAACGCTGCTGTGACTCCCCTAGCCCCGTGTGCCCTCGCTGGGTTCAAAAATGCTACAGGAGGACGAGGAGATGGGCAAAAGGGATGATTTTGCGATCCGTTTCTTAATTGCTAAAACACCCAGAAGCGGCAGAGGCTTTTTGGCAGAGGCGCTGGATTTGTTCCCTGTGCTGGTGCTTTGTTTCTGCACCGTGTTGTGGTTTTCTTCCTTTCTGGGCAGCCTTAATATTTATCCACTGGAATCTGGATGCTTAGGGTGTATTTTCGTAATATTACGGCTTTTAACGGGAAAGCGGAGCCTCGGATTTATAGGTACCTTACGGTCTTTGTGTTCCTTTCTGCCCTGGAGTGCAGCAGGAGGGAGTAAGGGGATTTTTCTGTCAGTAAAAGGTGTAGCCCATGCAGCAGTGAAAGCACATTACGCTCCTGCAGAGCTTTACGTTGCGCTCACAGCAGAGCTAGAGACGGTAGGAGATCGGTCGCAGGTCGCAAAGCGCGTGGGTTCCCCCTGTGCCCACACGCCCTCGCCTTCTCCCAGCCCTGGAGATCAAGAGGAGTCTTCACTTGGTGATTTTTCTGCTGGTTTTTTTTTTGGTTTGTTTTTTTTTTTTTTCCTGGCTGCTTTATTGGCTCGTCTCAAGCCCTGAGGTGCAGAACCCAAGTTGGCCGTTACCCGCTTTCCTTTGGCGACGCCACGCCGCGGGGCAGCAGCTTGTGCAAGGCGCCCTGAGCTCTGCTGCTCGGCTCCAAACGGGGGTTACTCTGAAAACCAAATGATGCTTGAGTTGTGAAACTCACCGCTGAGTTTTAATGGTGCCCACTGAGGGTCAGGGGGGGTAGAAATGACTGATGGCAGAGGCTAAGCCAAGGAAGGGAGGGAAGATAATGTTGTGTTGGTTTTTTTTTCTCCAAGACTTGGAAAAGTGAGTCTGGCAGACGTGGCCAGGTAGGACTGGAGCTGCTGGTTCAGCTAAGCGTGGAATAAAATCTTAGCACAGGGCTGCAGTCACCGGGTACCCAGAGTTGTTTTAATATCGCCATGCGGAGGCCGGGCTTTTCTAGCACGTCTGTGGTTGGGTTGGTGATTATCAGCAGCGGCGAGATGGTATCGGCCGTGCCATTCAGCCTTGTAGCTTTTGATCTATCTGTCAGTTCTGCTAGGATTTTTCTGTGGACTGGATAATTAAAATCACACTCCAAATAATGCCCCCCTTCCCCTCTCTGTTTTTCCAGGAGGCGAAGGGCAGAGTGGAGATGGGCAGCAGACCGTGCAGCCATCGTCAGCCGCTGGAATTGGCTCCAAGCCCACGTCTCGGACCTGGAATACCGAATCCGGCAGCAAACGGACATTTACAAGCAGATTAGAGCCAATAAGGTGAGGACCAGGACTTTGGATCCCTGTGATTTTGCTTTGTCTGCCTCCTGATGTCCCTCCCTTCTGATGCGGTGGGGAGCGCGTATGCGAAGTCTGAGGCTTTTCCCCCCTCCTTTCATCTCCCAAAAACCATCTTGCACGGTTGTGACTGATTGTAACGCTGTTTGGCACGGGCTCAGGGTCATTCTTTCCCCTGATCCTGTATTTTAAAGTCAGCCTGAACAAAACTGTTGCTTTTGCCATCATTGGACCCTTTCTCTTTTTTATTTGTTTTGGTTGCTCGTTTTGTTTTTTTTAAAAACTCTTCCCATTCTTTCTATTTGAGAGTAGCTGAAGGTGGGGATGAGGAACAACTTAACAAGAGACTTACTGGGGAAGGGAGGGGACTTTGCAGGAAGTGAACTTCAGATGCTATCACACAGCCTAGGCTTAAAATGGAGTCTGTCATAAAATAAGCCCGTTTCTAGGTGCTGACCTTTCTCCGTGGAAGGAATTCCTTTTTTCTTTTTTTTTCAGACTTGCCCTCAGATGGCAGGAGAACGGGGGAGAGCAGAGAAAGGATGAGGAAGGAATTGTTATGGAGGCTTGCTCAGGCATGCGCGGCTAAATGTCAGGCCTTGGAGGGAGGAATGTCTGGAGTTTGTGGCAAGAAGGTTCATGGTATTGCATCAACTTCCAGATCCTCAGGAATTCAGAGTCCAGCAGAGGCTTTTCCCCGAGATGCTCTGAGGGCGGTGGGGGAGAGGCTTCCAGGCAGGGGAGGGAGGCTGGACTTTTATGCAGCTATGCAGAAAAACAGGCTAATGGAGGGAGGCAGGGAGGGCTAGAAAGGACTAGATGGAAGGGCAGGGCTGGCCGAATGGAATCCATCACCCAGAGCAGAGCAAGAGGCTCCTGGGAAGCAGACTCTATGTCAAATTAATGAGCCAGTTTCAGAAAGAATCGTCTTCCTTCTGTCTTAAGAGAACCAATCTCACGAAGCTTTTGAAGTATAAAATAAAAAATAGGTAAACATTTATATGCCAGAAGCTAAATAATGGAAGAAATGAGGAAACTCATCTAATGAAGGGGAAGATTTGGGGCTTTCACCAGATGCTGACAACTTGACAGGCTGGTAGTGGCTGTGAGCATCCCATTTGTCTTTTTCTCTGGCTGCAGCCTCTGAGCCTGAGAGGAGCACGTCGGGGTATTGCGGCAGAGTTGAAAAGTACATCTGAGGTTTCGGAAAACAGGATGTCCTCTTTTTTTGTGATTTGTTCAAACCAAACCTCCTCAACGGTGCTAACCTGATACGCGACTTGAAGATAAAGCGTCACACTTCGCGTGGCAGAAGAGGCAGAAGGTGGAGGATTTATTTGGTAGTTGTGGTTCTGCCTGAACAAGAAAATGGGTCTCAAATAGCCCATTTTTTCTGATAGGACTTCATGGGGATCATCCCCTTGCAGCCAGCCACCATTGTCTTGGTGTCATGGGGCTCGAGGATACCTCGTAAAACACGCTCTCTTTACATCAATGAAAAAAAGATGGAGTAAGCTTCATAAAATCAGCTTGGGACAAGCACAGGAGACTAGAGACGAGCGCAGGTTTCCATAATACAAGAATTTTTTTGGGATGGATTTGGCTTTGGATTGTACAAGGACAGCAGTTAAAGAATTTGGAGACACCCTGTTTTTTCTATCAACATAACTCGAGCTTATTTGGCCATAAGGAGGTTATGGCAGGACTTCACAGTTGCTATTCTATTTTTACTTTTTTTTTTTTTAAGGTTAATTACCTTTATCTGTTAAGATTTACATCCCAGTGTACCCTTCAAGAAAGACTCGCTGCTTTGTCAAAGCAAAGCAGGAGGAGGACCAGGTAGTCCCAAAATAACCCGGTTTGGAGGTACCTGCTGCCCGGGTGTCTGGGCAGTAATTGTGTTTTGGGCAGGTTTGGAGCGGCTCGGTCGGAGCCCGGTGAGGCGCAGAGGAAAACAACAACTCGGGGAGCGGCTCTTCAGAGCTAGTTGTAAAGTACCGCGGTTTCTGGCGCTTAAAAATAGCGCCTTCCCCTTGGTGTTGGTTTCGAAGAGCCCGTACAGTTAATTTAAGGCACTTGGATGGCCACAAAAGTCATAAGGTGGTTTTGCTTCTTTTCACCCAAGTGCTTTTTTTTGGGGGCTTTTTTTGGGCTAGGGCGTTGGCACGGTGCTGGCCCCCCCCACGCCGAGTCTTTGCACCTCCCTGCGCGGGCGGGCGGGCGGCGGATGCCCTGGCAAGGAACAAACAGCGGTTTTTTCCTCTCTTTTCCGTGTCTCTTACGAGTTTCGCTCTTCGATGGAATAAGAAGTGAATTAAGAGGAAGGGCCCCTGCAGGAATTCTGTGCAGTGACAGAATTCTCGAAGTAAGAGCGACAGAAACTCCTTAGCACGGGCTTGTTTTACACGTCGACTCTACAGACCCAAGTTCCACTTGTTCCCAGACCGTCCGAGGCGGGTTCCCCGCGTTCCCTTCGCTCTTCGGGTCGGATGCGTGTGCAGCCCGGCCCCTGGGGAGGGCCCTGCTCCGCTCCCAGCTGCTGAGTCAAGAGAAACCCGTGATGGGAAGGGTGGGACGGGAGTTAGGAGGAGCCTCTTCGCTGGAAGAATCTGCTGCTCTCGCAGGAGTTTGCTGTGTCTGCAGAGATGTGTTGGGCTCAGGGCACGGTAAGAGATGCCGCTGTCCCTTGGTGAGACTGTTCAGGACACGCTCTCTCTTTTTAATGTCTGTGAGTCCACTTGTCCACTTCCTCACCTGTTAGTCCCTTGGCAGAAGCTGCTGAATGTTACAGACCTGTGAGGCATCCAAGATCTAGATCTGTATCAATCTGAGACCTGGACGATCAACTTCTCATTCGTACCATAATTAGTGATAAAAATGACAGTAAAGAAGCAACAAACTTGCCCATAAATATTGGAGGGGGCCACCTTTTTTTTTTTTTGGCTTTGTTTTGGAGAATGCCGGTGAAAAGCAAATATTGTATGACCTTGGAAAAATTCAGATGCGCTCCTCCTTTCCCTTTCCAGAAAGGGAGTTGGAAATTTGATGTTCCCCTTCTGATTCCTCTCTATTATTCAGAGGCGTATGAATAATGGAGAGTTAAATCTCTTAGAAGCAAAGCAAAGAGCTCAAGGCCTCAGTAGGAAGATGCTGTCCAGCCCACAGGTCTGTAGGTCCCTTGGGGGGTGCCTGGCGGGCTGGGAACCGCCAACCGGCCACGCGCACGGTCGGTTCTGGCAGAGCGGCTTCTGTCTGACCAAGGGCACAAAAATCCAACCCGAGTGTCCGGGGGGAGGCTGCGCTCAGCGTCCCCTCTGCTCCAGAGCCGCCAGTAAAGGGATGTACTTGTAAACAACGCCCAGAGTTCGAGAGGATTAATCACTGCTCCTTCCTGAGGCGTGGAGCTGCTCCCTCCATCCTCTTCCTTTGAACTGAAGGCAGAAGTCCTCGGTCCTTCCTGATGCCCGTTCTTCCCCATCTCATTCTCTCGCTGAGCGAACGAGAAGCTTTCTGGAATGTCAGAGGGAAGCAGTTTCCTTGATTCCAATGTTGCATTCAGCTCCAGTTCCTCCTTTTTTTTTTTTTTTTCATGTCCACTGTCTCCTGACATCTGGAGATGACCGGCCTCTTTGCTGAAGCACGCTAGAGGATGTTTCTAGAAGCAAAGGCGAAATGTGATGGGTTTCTTTTGGAGAGGGCTCTTTCAAGAGCAGAGGAAAAAAGCACAGCAGTATTTCATTGAGTTTAGACTTCCAGCCTCTCTCATCTGCTAAACATCCTTCTGGGATGTCAGAAGACTCTAGAAAATCGTCGTCATGTTTATTTTGGAAGGTGGCTACTTCCTCAGTGCTGGTCAGAGGCCTTGGACAGTTGTGTTTAGATTAGAACCTGTTTTTAAATCAAGTATCCCCAGGCTTTGGGCTACCTGGGAAGCCACTGATGTGTTTTACAGAAGATCGTGTCAAGGTTAAGATCAGCCTCACGAGCAATGTCCATGGCCACGTGGCGATGGAAGATTTGACTTCGTGGCCGTCAAGAGGAGCCTTGTAGCTCTCCTCTCTCCGGATAACGTGTCCAGGTTCCCTTCCAGGCTCACTTTGTTGTGACACACCGTGCAACCTCCAGAATTGTTTTCAGATGACTGATCTTCCTCTTCTTAAGCTGAGCAGCCCTTTCTCTGATTCCTTGTTTGATCGAATGCAAACTTGTCCTGGCTTGTCTTTGTCTGGCACTGTAGGTTCCACCAGCTCGAATCCCTTGCCCATTTTAGCCTGCTTGGTTATATTACAGCTCAGAATATGTGTAATGATAATGATTTTATTTTAATTTGTGTTGTTCAGAGAGAAAGCCGTCCTGCCTTTAGAGTAAGCTTCACTTAGAGTCAAACATAAACAGGACAACCTGTGTTAAGCCTGACAAAGCAGTGCTCTGCCACTGGGCTTTGTCCCACGAGGTTTGTAGCAATGCCTTATTTATCGGCGTTTTCCTTTCCTGATTGAACTTTGTGAATCTCACTGCTTTGGGGAAAAAAAAAAAAAAACAAAAAAAAAAATCTGCTCAGAGTATGAAGTTTGACTGTAGATTTTTGGCAGCTGCTCAAGGTGGTTTGCTCAGCTGTGCCGGCGAGTTCCACCTTGTGCTCTGGAAGCGGCCGTTTCCCGCTGGGCATTCCAGCAAAGCCTTCGCTCTGGTTCCACCTCGAGTACCGGAGGAGGGGAAGGGCCGGGAAGCCGGACAACGGCGGCAGCAGCAGCGTTTCATCGCTTTTCCCCAAGAGGGAGCGAAACTGTTTGCTATTAAAGGGCTGAAAGTGTGTGATCTGGCTGCAGCCAGAGATCCTTCCCTCTCCGAGTTCAGCTGAGACGTCAGGAAAACCCAGGCAGCAGGGGACTCGGTTCGGCGTCGCGTCGGGAGACGGCGGTGGGACCGGGAGGCTCCTCGCTGCGCGGCGGCCGTCGCTTCCGGGGGACGACGGAGGGGCAGCTTCCCTCCTGAGCCCGAAGGACCTGCGGTTAATTCCTTTTCCCTTCCACTCTCTTCCAGGGGCTGATAGTTCTCGGTGAAGCGTCGCCCCCTGATCCTGCGGTAGATGACGCGTCCCGTCCCGTTAGTGCTGAAGTTAAGCTGGAGCCTGGGGCTGACCGGCTGGTAAGTGCCAGCAGCAGGAGCGACTGGGTCCAGATATTTGGCCTTCACCAGTTGTGGGTAGGGAAGGTTCCTCCTTTAAGCTGCAGTGGAGGGAGATGCTCGAACCGTGCCTCTGGTGTGGGACAGAAGCACCTCTCTGTGGAACTCCGCGTGGGAATCGCTGCTCTGTTGGCCTGTGCAGCTCTCCCCCCCCCCACCTTCCCAGATTATTTTGGGGTTAATAAACGATAGGATTTAAGCACCTTTCAGTACAAGAGATCCTCGGGGTACCTTTGTAATATGCAGTAGCATTTTGCGAAGCTTAAAAATCCTAACTAATCCTTTCCCTCTAGCCAAAAA
>VWZK01013805.1:34808-56875 GCA_013396935.1 Baryphthengus martii
GCACCTCGAACCGAGAGCAGCACAATTAGCAAAGACTTCTAAAGATGTGGCTATTAATATCTGCCTGAGTGTTACCCTTCGGAAAGGGAACTAATGATTTCAGTGAGATCCACTGGAAACTATGCGGAGTGCCAGGTATTTATTATTTAATGCCGAAATGTAGGCCACAGACGAAAGGCTTGATCGCACTGTTCAGCCTGCCTGTGATTACTTTTGATCCTGGGGGATACACCAGCCTGTTAAAATGGAGGAGTTGGAAGTTGTGGGATAGTACTAAGAGAAGGGTGGGCCCTGCCTGCCTCAAACTCCTGCTTCTAAGCTGCAGAGCTCCTGCTTTTTTCGTCCTACCACTGCATTTGGGGAGAAAGGGGCAATGGTTTTGAACTAGAGCCGGGTAGGTTTAGGTTGGACATCAGGAAGAAGGATGGTGGGGAGACAGACACTGGAACAGGTTGCCCAGAGAAATTGTGGAGCCTCATCCTTGGAAGTGTTGAAGCGCAGGCTGGCTGAGGCTCTGAGCAACCTGCTCCAGTGGGAGGTGTCCCTGCCCACGGCAGGGGCGTTGGAACTGGATGATCTTGAAGGTCCCTTCCAACTCCAGCCATTCCTTGATTGTATGAAACGGAGCTTGTCTGCTGATGGGAGCGCTTGGGTTTCATCGACCAAGATTCAATGTAGTCGATACAGATGAAAAACTTCACTGGAAGTGACCGTAAAATTGCACTTGGAATGTTTTCTCCCTGGCAAGGCTTTGTCAGAGTTTTCCTGATCAAGATAATAGAAAATACTGTGAAATTTTTTATTAGCACCGGACCGCAAAGGGGTTGTTACGAGCGATTGTAATAAAACGTCTCCTCGCTTGACGCCGACTTTCAGATCTGTGTTTGGAATTGAAGTCTAATTAGCAGCTGAACTTTTGAGCCCGGAACTCCGCTGCGTAATTTGGTACCGTGAGCAGGTTTTGCTCCCTCCCCGCTGCAGTAGGAACCGATGCTTCAGATGAAAAGAGCCAGGCTGGAGGAGCCAGGGTGGCAGGGGCTGCCGCAGGTCACGATGAAATCCCAACCGTTACGCGGCGTCTGCTTTTGAACGGTGATGTCCCGTCTGTCACGTGCCCCCCCTCCCCCTTTTTTATGCTTTTAACCCCAAAAGTGCTTGGTGAAGAATAAACAAGCGCCGTGACGGCGCGCTCCGGTTCCCTTCGGCAATAGCTGCTCGGGCGCCGATGACTTGGCTGCTGTTTGGGAGCTCATCTGTAAATGGCAGGCTGATAACAGAGAGAAACGATCAAATCTAACAGCGGCAGGAAGAATATTGTCGTCTTTCTCTGTTTAAATCGCGATGTTCGTGTGACATGAGTATTTTCAACCTAGGGCTGCGTCCCACCTGACTTTGTCCCTACCTGTTAGAGGTGTTTGCCGTGTACTTCAAAAATCATCACGGTGGTTTTGTTTCAGATTGTTTTAGACGTCCCCTCTGGATGTGTAGCGTAGAAACAGCTTTAGGTTGCTGATGTATGGAAAAGAAAATGCTTGGCCGGTGCTGTCTGGTTGTGCTGCTCTCCCCTGTTGCTGTGTTCCCTCGTTTCCTGCATTGTCCCTTTTCTTGTCCCTTTCACCTGGGACCGAGCTCTTCCAACGGAGGCTTTTGTTGCTGCGGAGCCCGCGCGGTGGAGATCCCAGCTCGTGCGGGTCTTGGAGGTAACGGGGACGCAAAGAACAGATGCTGAGAGCAGAGGACAACAACATTTCCAGCATCAAGCTGCGGGTTCCCGCTTTGTGGCTACTCCTCCAGCTGTTCTTGCCATCTTGGAGGGGAACTCCTCCTGAAAAGGACTTCTTCGTCCCCTTCCAGGCCCGGCTGCTGGTGTTCCCGCGCGCCGCTCCGCGCTGCCGGCTTCTCCGCTGCGGTGCTGGAGGTGTCAGCCTCCAGAAACGCTGCCTCCAGGCACGCAGCTCCTACTCCCTGCGCTGGAGGGTTTCTGCTTAATTAGACATGCTCATAAGGGTGGGGTGTTGAGTCAGAGCCTTGATCTGCTCCGAGCAGGAGATTAGCCCAGAGACCATTCCTGTTGCATTAGGACACTTACTGGAAGAGTATCTCTTGGGCCTCTTCTGGAGAGGTGCTTATCATTCTGGCACTCTCTGGGCTGCTTAGAATTAGACTTGGGTTTTTTGTTTTGTCTTTTTTTTTTTTTCTCAAGAGACAGGTCTGCAATGTGGAGTGAGAGGAGGAACCCAGCCTGTCTCATCCTCACCTTCTGTTTGCATCTCCTCTGCCTTGCCCGGCCTGGACGCAGGGTCCGTGTCCTTGGGCATCGGCTTGATCCGTGGGATGTGGCCGATAATCCCTCCGAGGAGCTAATCCTATCGTCTGTGGAGGGAAGGGCTTTGCAAAGAAGGCCTGGGAATGTCTGTTGGGAACTGGAAGCTCAGCTCACAAATAACTATTTCTGCCTGAAGATGGGAATAACCCCAAGCCCTGAAGAAGGACCTCAGCTGTTGCTGTCGGGTCATGGCTCGTACTGCAGGTCTAGCTGCGGGGGTGCACTTGATTTTGATAGTAAATGAGAAAAGATACCGATGGAGTGGCTTGGGAAGGCTTTCCTCTGCCTTAGAGGTTTGTGTTTAGTGATAGGTGAAGGTCTGGACCTGTCTGATTTTCATTTTTTGGGAATAGAAGGGACATTCCCGGTGCTGGGTCATGCCTACCTGCCAGCACACGGCTTCTTCACTGCCCTGAGAGCCCCGTGCTCTGCGGGCTCCTGCTTTTACGTCCAGCATCGGCTGTGCTAAACCTGAATCTTCAAAAGACCTGGACTTGCAGACCCCAGGCATACCCAGCACACAGAAATTGCTCAGTCTGGAGCGTCGATGTGATCCCAGTGTGGTGAACGCTCCTCTGGATCCCAACCCAGCTGCCCATTCAGCGCCGGAGGAAGGCACGGCGTTGGGAGGTGCGTCCAGGAGGAGCTGGTGCAGGAACTCTGCCTCCGCTCTGAACGCTGCAGGTGGCAGCTCTTGCCGGCCTGCTCGTTCCTTGCCTTGTAGGGTACACCCATCTTGGTGAGATAAGGTGAGCCTGGGCTCTTCCTGATAAATACACTTTGGATTGACGCTTTCCAGCTCCTCCGCAGGAAGCAGAAGGTCACTCTCTGGTCCTATCTCAAACCACCAAGCCGGAGACAGCTCTTGGAGAAGAGGTTCCTCCTTTAAGACCCTTTCTGGAGAAGAAAATAAATACCCTATTTCAAAAGAGCTCATGAGTCATGTGTACCCGCCCTCCTGAACCGTGGCTGCCTCCGGCGGAGGTGTCATGTGAAGGCTCAGCCTTGCCAAGACTCGGGAAACCGGAGGGAAAGCGTTCGGCTCCGGCACCGAGCTCACCTCGCCGCGCTTGCGTAACGCTTCTGACGCGCTCCGGTCTCGGCCCGGCCTCCCTGTGCTCAGACCGAGCGTCGGTGACGAGCCCGTCGCTCCGATCCTGTCTCTGCTCCGCCCCCACCCCGGGAGAAACGTCTTCGTCTTGGTTTTTTAGCAGAAGTGCCTATAACCCAGCAAAGTTCCCCCAACAGGCGACAGGCAGAAGTTGCCTGTGTTGTTAGAAATTGCTCTGCCCTTGGTGGGTCAGGTCGCTGCTCTTCTGGAAACCGTTAGTGCGGCACCACCGTAGCCTGGTTTGGTTGTTCCTCAGCCTGGTTTGGTTGTTCCTCAGCCTGGTTTGGTTGTTCCTCAGCCTGGTCTGGTTGTTCCTCAGCCTGGTCTGGTTGTTCATAGCCTGGTTTGGTTGTTCGTAGCCTGGTTTTAGTCATTCCATAGCCTGTTTTCAGTTGTTCTATAGCCTTTGGTTGCTCCACAGCCCTGCTTTAGTCGCTCGTTGAGTTGAGGGGCGACTGTAGAGCAGATGTTGTCAACCCAGTACCGATGCTGTTGAGATGAGCGTGTGACGAGCCGGGGGCTGGCTGCCCGGCCGTCCCTGTAGATAAATCAGACCTTTTCTTCTGTCTTTTTTACTGACCCTTGAGCTGCTCTGCCACCCTTGGGTGCGCGGCGGGGGAATCCCAGCTAGAGAGCCACCTGCGGCCAGCGGAGGAAGACGTGAAGTTTAACCCCGGGGGCAGGGAGGAGCAGCGGGGCTGAAAACAAAAAGAAGGGGCTTCGAGGATGAGACCGGGGGCGAGAAGTGCCAGGGGGACGAACACGCTGGACCCTGCTGGGGTGGAGAACAGGGGTATCCCTGGCAGGAGATCCGAACCGGTGTGTCCTGGAAAGCTGCGGTGACGGTTCCCGGCCCGGCAAGGCCGCTGGGAGATGTGCAGCAGCCCCGCAGTGACTTCTGCACACCCAGAGCGAGAGGGGTTTGTGTTTCAGACCAAAAGCGGACGGCTTTGGGGAGCTCCGTGTCTGCGGCTTCGATTTCACTTAATTTTCTCTGCCAAAAAAGGTGTTTCCAGTTTTTTATCAGGCGGTTTTAGCTTTATAGAGTCGGCCTCCTCCTACCCCAGCCCCGCAGCTTTGTGCCTCCTCATTTCAAATCACATCTCAAAGTGCTCTTTGGGCTGTGTTGACACAGGTAGGGAGTTAAAATGCAAATGCAGTTTTGCAAGTCTGTTCTCCTCTCCCTCTCCTCCCGTTTCCCCCCCAAAGCGCTTAGACAGGAGCTTGCGGCCGCGCGGCTGAGGGCACAGCCTCAAATTTCAGAGGCCACCCGCGAGGTTTTACGGATGGTGATGAACTTGTTTGCACTCTTGAGACAAAACACTACAATCTGCTGGAAGACCTCAGCCTTTCGCGCTCCTTCGGGGCTGCCCGAGGGAGATCGAAGCCCTTTGGTGCTCGTGTATCCATCCTCTTGCCGGAGCTGCTCCCTAAGGAGCCCTTACGTCTCTGCGTCCTGTTCGCCCGGTGATTTCTGAACCTTGATTTGAAGTCCTGTGTGGAAACCCATCGCTGCAGCCCAGAATCCTCAACGAGGAACTGGGAATAACAGAGTTGTGGCTATTTAAGAAGCTGTTTTAATTAATTTCTGATCTTTCTCATCTTTCCTTAGAGTGTTTCTGGATCCCAGCCACTAGAGAACTCGGGTATTTCTGCTGCAAATACTCCTGAATCCCATCCCACCAAGCCCTGTGGAGCACCGAGACCCGTCAACGGAGTTATTAACACGTAAGCTGCTCACGCGTTACGGGAAGAGGTCGATTTTTACGATCTTGACACAATCCCGTTGAAAACCGTCTGGTAACACACTGGTTGATGGCAACTGGGTTGGTAACGGTATAAATGGTCTTTTTTGGAGAAAAAAAAAAAAAAAAGCAGGGTAGTAGATCGTGCTTGGAAGTATTGTGGAGGAGGTTGCTTGCTTGAGGTTTTCTGCTGCATTGTTCTTCTGAAGATGGTGTTCAAGGGAGCTGTGTTTGCATGACCAAGCCCCGCAGACGGCCACGCAACGAGCGTGTTCAAAACCGTTTCTTTATGGGTATTTTTAATACACTTGCAAATCGTACAATTCAAAGGTGCTACGGGCCTGTTTGCAGTTATTTTGCAGCAGTGTCTGTAACCACTGGGCCAGTTTTCTGGAGATAGCGAAGAACCCAAATCCCATTGATCTGGAGTGTAAGGCTTTCTAAATCCTTTGCTTCTCCAGGCTGGTTTTGTTGAGAAAGTCTTTAAGCGGGTAAGTGAAAGCAAGTGACAGAAATTCTCTCTTGCTCCAGGGTGATTTCGGGGTTGAACCACTTGAAAACCCTCCAGCACGTGGTGCTTTGGAGTTGCAGGGTTACTGTGCGTGGACGAGAAAGTCCTTTGTGCATAAACCACGAAGGTTCACGTTAATGTTGCACCTTTCTGATGTCACTGCTGAGAGTTCTTACAGTTCTCAAATCTTAATCAGAATCAAGTTGAACTCGAGGTTCAGTATTTTTTCTAGAAAATTGTATGCTTTCTGTCTCATGAGATCCTGTTGTCTAAAGATGCCCTGAACTGGAATTCTGGGAGAAGCTGAATTCTAGGGTTAAAGTTGCTCAAGCCTAGAGTGGCTTTTGGTCTTGCTCTGTATCCAGCCTTAAATTCTACTTTTTGTTCGAGACTTTCAAAAATGTAGTGGAGGAAAGAGTGTGGGAAGTGGGCAGAGGAAAAGCAAAAATGAAATTGGCTTAATAAAAACTGTTGGTGAAGCTGCAACACTTTAAACTCAGCTTAGAGGGTTTGCAAAAGGTCTGAATCGCAAACCTGGCTGGTGCCGCTGGATATCATGAGATGGTTGAATAAATAACAGCATCTGTCTTCTCTTCCCCTGCAGTCTTCAGCCTGGCCTGGCAGAACATGCTCAGGGAGATGGCCAGGAAGCTGAGGAGCTCTTGCATAAAAAGCAACGACTGAACATGATTTCTTCATCTTCGGATGGAACGTGTGTTGCAGCTCGCACTCGCCCCGTGCTGAGCTGTAAGAAGCGGCGGCTCGTTCGGCCGAGCAGCATTATGCCCCTTTCCAAAAAGGTGAGTGCTCCTGGTTGGCCTGTAATGGGGAGGAAGAGGAGGCCAGCGGTGCTTTGAAAGTGAAGTAAAGGAGAAGCTTTTAATTTGTTGGAAGACTTGCTACCTATCACTGGGAAGGGTTGATGCTGAACTCTGAGTTTTCTTCTCTAAATCCAACCAGCCTGAGGTGAACTTGAGGCTGGGGAGTTCAGTAAGGCACAGTCTGAGCAGTCGAAAGCAGCTCTGAAAAGTCAAGTATCAGGAAACCTTGACACTGAGCACAGGAATTACCACAGCCCCGGGAACTCGCTGCCGTTTGCTCCGAGGAAGGTCTGACCGGGCGTGTGTAGGATGTCTTGCGGGAGACCTGCCGAGGTGATGCTGTCGCTTCTGCTGCTTAAGTCTGGAAATCACTGAATTCCAGGACTCTCTTCTTGGGGTTAACGTCATATTTTTAAAATATATTTTGTACTCCTCTCCGCGTAGACTTCCCTTGCCCTCACGCAGAATGCAGTGCAGCAGAAAACCAGCTTATTCCCGTAAGAGGAAGGGCCGTGCTTCGTTCTTTACTGTTTCTCTCTTAGGAATGCCATAAACTGTCAGTTAGGGGATAGATAGTTAGAAACTGAGGGAATAAGGACTTTTTTTGCAGCTCTCACAACTACAGAACCATAGATGGCAAAAATCCACTTACCTTTGAATCCAACTGTTTCAAGTCCAACTTTACCACAAGGGTTCGGGGAATTTCACTCTGCAAGTGGTAGAGCTTTAAAGAGAAGCTGAAAAAGCAGCATTTTTTTTGAGCAAAATAACTTCTCAGTCAGCTGAGTGAGCTTTAGGGGGTTCCTGGTCTGCAGTTTTATCTGGGGTATTCTTGGTAGAGCTCTGCAGTGACTGCTCAGAAGATCTTCAGTGATTTGGAAGTTCATGAACTATCCCGGAGGCGATGCCGAGTTGTGCGCTCGACCTTTGAAGACGTGCCTGTTGATTCCGTGTTCATTATTGACCGTATTCTTAAAAAAACATAAGTGTGTCCATAGCTGGCACTGGGCTGGAAACAGGACTGGTCTTGTGGGAAAAGATCTCGTGCAGTCAGTCACCCACAGCATCCCCATGCCCCAGAGCCGGCTGGTTTACCCTCGTTCCGTGCCAGCGCTTTGTCTAAACCTCCTCAGGCAAGTGACTCGAGTGCTCAGCTCGTCTTGTTTTTCAGACAGCAAAACCAACCAACCCAAACTTTCTAATAGGAGCCACTTTGGCTGCTGTTAAAAGTCATTGCCAGGAGTCCCAAGTCCTGCTGTAAACTGGTCAGCTCTTCTGGTCGCTTCAGAAGCTCTCCCTGAAGTCTGAAAGTTGCTGTGGTCGTTCTTAACCTGGTCACCTCTCCGCTGAACACGCCACAAGCCTTTCTGCTTCTGCACATAGAATGTATTTTGTTGTGCTTTTTTTGTTGCTGGATCTTGTAATTTTTATTGTTTTCCTCTCTGTTTGGTGCACACACTTCTTGAAATCCATGCCCCAAGCTGAGTGCTGCCCTCCGGCTCCCACGTGAGCTGAGCAGAGCGGCAGGATTACCTCATGCGTCTCGCAGAGCCCTCCTGTTTATACAGCCCTGTGGGGTGTTAATTCTCAGCGCCGGTGCGACACTGCTGATTCACGCTCCTTTTCTGGGCCGTAACAACCACCAGATCCTCTGGGCAGAGCTGCTGCTCAGTTACCTCTTCCTCCTCTGGAAACATCTGCTTGTTGCGTTTGCCCTCGGTGAATTAAATGTTATTTATTTTAGGTAATTTCCATCTCTTTCCTTCAAGGTCCGTGCAGCCCTTGCCGGGTCTAGTGGTATTTGCTGAGGCTTAGTTCTCTCTTCTGTCATTCAAGTCATTAATTTAAAATATTTGAATAATACTTGACTCAGAACGGACTTCTGCAGGATCCAGTTTGATACATCCTTCTCTGTTGGTGGGAAATCATCGGCTGCTTTCCCTGTGCGGAGTTAACGTCCCGTTCTGCGTCTGCCTACAGTGGTCTCATAGAAATGAAGTTTATATAAAAACTTTAAATATCTGAATTGAAAGTCCATCGTGGTTTAGGAAACAAGGTTGAAAAACATCCTTTTTTACTCTGCAGGGATGTCCCTGGATGTGCCAGCTCTTGGCACGTAGTGGTGCCTCTGACCCCTCTGAACTCAAAAAGGCTTTTTTTCCTATCGTTTGACAAGTGGATTGCGCTGCCTCACGGCTTTTTATAAATGAGGTCTCAACCAACATAAAATAAACCACTTTTAGTTAAATTTAGTAGATGTTAAACCGTCTGTGCTGGCGAGGAGTAGCTTTGAGTTGTGTTTGTGCAAAGTGAAAGCTGCATTTTAGGAGTCCAGACTAAAGAGGTTTTATACAAGGTATAAAAAAATCCCCCCAAAAAAACCCCAAACAACCTTTAGGATGTTTTTCATGAGCTGTCAAAGGAGAATGTGTGAAGAGAGCCTTTAAACACGTTGAGCTCCGATGTGCTGACACCATTCTCGGTCCTCTCCGCAGGTCCATCGCAATAGCCTGGCGCGCTGTAGCTGTGACGTGAACCCGTCGTGCGCTCTGTGCGGCGCTCGGAGCTCCGCCACTCTGGAAATCCAGTACGATGCCCCTTTGCTGGAGCGCCTCTCCCAGCTGGACTCGTGTATCCATCCTGTCCTGTCGTTCCCAGATGGTAAGCACAGCACCCACGCAGCCGACGGGGTCCCGAGATGGGTAAGATGGGCCACTTGGAGATGCTCTGGAGCCTGCTCCTCCGTCCTGGGCTTGCCAGGGAAGCGCCAATCGGCTTGGGTACGCCCCAGCGTGTCCGTCTGCAGAGCATTTACTGGAGCAGAAGGATCCAGGAAAGCTTTACACCCGGAGTCCGCTCTGCTATGAGTATGTGTAATGAGAACCTGACCAGGAGCCTTGCTCAGGGTGGAGAAACCAAGCAGTGCCTGGGAGCTTGTGCTGGGACCTGGCTCTTAGGCTGGTGTCTTTGTTGCTAGAAACCACTCAGAGAAGCAGTTGCTTCTGCAGAGTTTCTTCGTCTGTAGAAAATTATTTGTGGGTTAGTTTAAGTCTCAGGAAATTTTTTTGACCTTGTAAGGAATTGTTAATGAACTTCCATGGTTGAGAGGAGACGTTCCCAGTAAGACACTTGTTTCCCTGTGTTACGCTATCAGGGTTAATCATCGTGAAGAGGAATAACTAACCAGCCCTGACTGCGGGGTATTCACAGATTTCGTGTGTAGGGATTTTTCCCAAGGGAAAAGAAGTCGTTTCCAGAGCCTTTTGCTTCCTGAGCTGCCAAATTAAACACAAGCCTGTTCTTTGACCAAAAACTATTGGCTTGCGCGCGATTGGCGTCCATCTGTCGTCTGAAAAATCGCGGAACGCGGGACCGCGAACGGTAGGAACTGGTACTTCAGTCTGGCCGCTTGGTGGGAAACGCCACTGGGAATGCCGGGAGGAGGAGGATTTGCGTCCCTGCTTCCCGTGAGGATGGGAAGCAGTTGGCCCAGGTTAAGACGCAGGGCTAACGCGCGTGCATGGGTTTAAATCTCGGCTCTGCGCAGGCTCGCTGCGACCGTAGGAGACGCGCAGAGCGTCTGGGAGCAATTCATCTGGCATCCTGCACTTGCACTATTTTTAAAACAGGCTAAAATAGTCAAGTTGGGTTATTTTTAAGAAAAACCTAAATCTCCACCTCCCTCCCCGAGAGCCCTCTCGGTTATGGAATGCTAAAGAAACGGAACACGCCGAAGCGCAGATTTATTTCCTGACTCCTCCACCCTTGTCATCCTCGGTCTGTAGCGTGAAATCCGAGTGTCCCGGGACGTGGTGAGAAAGCCTGTTGTGTCCTATTGCAGCAGGAACACCGGGCCAATCACCTCAAACTTTTCTTTTTATAAAATATAAATCTTAAAACACTTAGAGCTGTTTCCCCCTCCCTCCCTCAGATGAACTTTGATTATTCGCTAATATTTAATGTAATTTTGCTGGGGTTGCTTTTTTGGGAGATGTTTTTCTATCCAAACCTGACGCCCGGCGGCGTGGTCGGGTGGAGAAGTTAGAGTCAGAATTGTCAGGGTTGGAAGGGACCTTCAAGATCATCCAGGTCCAGTCCCCCTCCCACTAGAGCAGGTTGCTCAGAGCCTCGTCCAGCCTGGCCTTAAAAAATTCCAGTTACTCCGCTTGATGCTCTTAATCTGCATCGAGGTGTCTCCTCGTGATAATTTTGGGAGCTCACCTTGAAAACCCAACGGGCTGGGGCAACGGACTGGGAATTTCTGGAGGAGCTGGTGAGGTTGGTAGATGGAGCCTGACCTTAGAGCTGTGAGCATGTGCTGACTTTCGCTTTGAGCCCGTCTCCGGTGCCAGCAGCCGGGGATCTCCGGCGCCGTTTGCCAAGGGCAAAATTGCCAAGCGCCGCGGGAGGAAAAAGATCATTTCTCCTTCTGGCGAGCGGGACGCGCGGGAATTGCGACTTCTCGCCCGTCTCGCCCGCGCTTCAGGAGGGCTTTGTGTCCCCTTCCTTCCCGGGGGTTGGTTTTGTATTTTAGGGTTGGTTTTGGGTTTTTTTTTGTTTGTTTGTGTTTTGTTGTTTTTTTTTCCTGGCTAATCTGATTTCTCGCTGGGAATTTTCAGATGATGTAATAACCTTGGTGGGGAGGCTGAGAGCCGGGGCTCCGGTTGCCATCTGCCGGTCCCCGGGAGGCCTGCACCGCTCCACCGAGGAGGAGGAGGAGGAGTGGCGGTGTCACTTGCTGCACAGACTCTGGTGCAGCCAGCACTGACAGCAGGACAGTGACAAGCCAGCAAATAACTCATTTTCTGCTGACAGTGTTTTGTCTTGGTTTTTTTCCCCCTCCCTTGGGCCCGTCTCCTCCTTCCACAGATGACTGGGCTGCTGGGGTGGGGGAATTTTCAGGAGAAAGCAGAAAATGAGCAGAGAAGAGGCCGTTTTCCCAAAGTCAGACCGCTTCACCGCGGTGATATTCCAGCCTTGCTGGCAACGTCCTGAAAGGACTTGATTCCTAGGGAGGTGTGGTGGTGCCATCACGCTGTGGTGGCCCTTCCTTACCAAAAGGGTGGGGCTAAACCGGAATTTTAACGTTAAGGTACTGGAAACGTGGCTGTCCTGACTTTTTCCTGGGGGTGAAGTTTCCCCTGATTCCAGCCCATGCTCTGGAGCTCTCTCCATCCTCTTTCCCTGCCTGGATCTGCTGGGACTTTCCAGCCTCTGGATTTGGTGGGGAAATACTGAGGAGGAGTTCAGATACCGGCCGTTGAGAGTAGCAGCAGGGCTTGAATCTCTGCCCCTTGCCTCTGAGACGATCTGGATGCAATTTCTCAATCCCACAGCAGCTCCCAGTTGCCTCCGCATCCCCTCCGCGGGCGCCGAGTGAGGAGCTTTGTTCCTTGTGCAGGGCCTGGGAAGGTTCTTTTCTGCTCGGGGTGGCTTCAAAAGTCGCTGTGAAAGTGTCACGTGAGCTTGAGAGATGGAGGGGAGGGATGTTTGTGCTACTGCTGCTCATCTCGGTGCCGTTAACTCCTGGTTGCAGCAGCGAGAGTTCGCATCGAGCTGCACGTCCTGCTGGCCCCTACTGGGGGAGGAGAGCAGATGGGTGGCCTTGCAGACCACGAGTGCTGGGCTATAATCATCTTACTGGTCTAGCTGGAGAAGATAAATCCATGGTTTAGGAGTTCTCTTCACCCTGAAGCTTTGAGCGCTTCTCCAAACTAGAATTTTGGCCCTTGGGCATATAGAAGCGAGCTGGGTTTTGGAGGAGACTTAGGCGGTGGGATTTGGTGATCAGGTCAGGTGGTCAGGCCCATGAACGTCGTGCCGCACTTGGCCGGCTTTGGGGTTGACCTGAAATGGAGGATTGAAGCTGAATTTCTCTCTTCCAGCCCGTAGCTCTGTAGATTTGATGTGCTGAGATAGCTCAGATTCTTGGAAGTTGGATCTGAGATAGGAGAGGTGAGCGTGGCGGTGCATGAGGTGCCTTCCGTGGTGAGGGTGCCTGGTTTTTCTGACAAAGGCATTCAGGACAGTGTGGCCAGCAGGTCAAGGGACGTTCTCCTCCCCCTCTACTCTGCCCTAATGAGACCACCTCTGGAGTATTGCGTCCAGTTCTGGGCTTCCCAGTTCAGGAGGGACAGGGAAATACTAGGGAGGCTGTGAGGATGATGAAGGGACTGGAGCAGCTCTCGTATGAGGAAAAGGCTGAGAGCCCTGGGGCTGTTGAGTCTGGAGGGGAGAAGCCTGAGAGGGGATCTGATTCAAGTCTAGAAATATCTGAGGGGTGGGGGTCAAGTGGAAGGGGCCAGGCTCTTTGCTGGGGTGCCCTGGGATAGAACGAGGGGCAATGGGCACAAACTGGAACCCAGGAGGTTCCACCTCAACAGAAGGAGAAACTTCTTTGGTGGGAAGGTGAGGGAACCTGGCCCAGGCTGCCCAGAGAGGTGGTGGAGTCTCCTTCTCTGGAGACTTTCCAGCCCCCCTTGGATCTGTTGCTGTGTGGCCTGCCCTGGGTGATCCTGCTCTGGCAGGGGGGTTGGACTCAATGCTCTCCAGAGATCCCTTCCAGCTGCCACCATGCTGTGATTCTGTGTCCTCCTCTCAAAGAGCTTCAGATGAGAAACGTTGAGCCCTGACATTGCAGGTCTTCCCTGGAGGTGAGGAAGGTGTAGACAAGCCTGGGTGGGTTTTACAGTCAACGCCTCTGTTTGTCCAGGGCTGTTCTTACTGGGGGACTAGGAGGGGATGATGGTCCCGCAGCTTTCCGGTGCCGTACGGCAGCTGATGGGAACGCCGTGTTTCCTGTCCCCCTGCAGATGTGCCGACCAGCCTCCACTTCCAGAGCATGTTGAAATCTCAGTGGCAGAACAAACCCTACGAGAAAATTAAACCTCCCAAGAAGCTGTCGCTGAAGCACAGAGCCCCCATGCCTACCAGCAGCCTGTCTGACCCTGCTCGCAAGGACCGCCACAAGCTGGTGAATTCCTTCTTCACTGCAGCCAGTAAGTGTCCCCCCTGCCTCCGCCACGGGCGGGAGCGCTGCCCCCTTTCCTATCTGACAGCTGCGTAGCCTGGAAAGAGAGGAGGAGGAGGAGGAGGAGAAGGAGGATACCCTTCAAATTCAGCTCTCGGGGATGAGGCCGGGGCTGAAGGTGAAGCGTGTGCAGGTTGTGACGTTCAGGGAGCTCTCCTTGGGCAGCCTGGGGCTGCGCTCAGGCTGGCACGGGCAGCGCCGCGGCTCGTTCCGCTGGCAGCGTGTCCCCCTGAGCGCCCCGGTGGCTTCGAGCTCTACCTGTCTGGATTTACGGAGCCGGTTAAACTCTGCCCGAGTCTCCTGCGGCACCAGAAAGAGGTGAAAGCTGGCGTTTCATAGCTCTTTCTCTGTTCCCCTCCTCAGAGCGCTCACATCAAAAATCCCAACCAGACAAGGCACACAGGCCGCCTTTAGACGATTTTACGGCCGTGTCCAAGGCCGAGAGAGCGCCAGAGCGCTCGCTTGTCCAGCCTCCTGCCTATGACAAAAAGCGGTTGCGAGACAGCTCGTCTGAGAGGAGTGAAGGTAGGCGCCCGCCGCCAGCTCTCGCGGGGTTGGAGCTTGGGCTTTGCCGCACGTCCAGCCTCTCTCCCGCTCCGGCCTCGGAGAAAGGGGGGAACTCACTGCTTCGGGGCCTCGGTCACCGCCGAGGCAGCGCCTCGTCCGCTCTAACTGCTTCCTCCCCCAGGGCCGCTCCGGCCGGCAGCCGCCGTCAGAAGGTGCTTCTCTTTTCACGCAAAGTGCTCCTCACCACTGGCCGTTTTCTGGTGCAACAGGGTCCTTTTCTAGCCGCCGCCACCGCCCGCCTTTCGGTTGGGTTTGTGCTGGTTTTTTTTTTCGTTAATGTCGTTCTTCGTTTTCTCCCACCCTCCTCGTGTAGTGTTGAAGCATCACACGGACGTCGGTGGCCCGAGCTACTTGTCGGCGGCGGCGACCCCCGCGCCTCACAGCCCTATAGCGCGGCAACTCTCCACCTCCTCGGACGGCTCCGCTCCTGCCAGCACGAGTTCACAGGGCACCTCCAGCACAGCCGTAAGTACCTGCTGCCTGGCTGCGGAGCTTCTGGAGCTCAGCTCCAGCATCGAGTCCAGTTCTGGGCTTCTCGGTTCGACAGAGCCAAGGAGCTGCTGGAGAGAGTCCAGGGGAGGCTGGGAAGCTGCTGAGGGGCCTGGAGCCTCTGTGTGGCCAGGAAAGGCTGAGAGCCCTGGGGCTGTTCAGCTGCAGAAGAGCAGCCCCAGAGGGGAGCTGAGCAAGGCTGAGCAAGAGCTCAAGGGCCCCTGGGGGGCAAGAGGCTGGGGCCAGACTCTGCTCAGTGGTGCCCAGCGCCAGGATGAGGGGCACCGGGCACCGACTGGAACCCAGGAGGTTCCCTGGGAGCAGGAGGAGAAACTTGTTTGGTGGGAGGGGGTTGGAGCCTGGCCCAGGCTGCCCAGAGAACTTGGGGAGTCTCCTTGTCTGGAGAGATTCCAAAGGCGCCTGGACCCTGCGCTGCTGGGCCCCCTGCTCTGGGTGACCCTGCTGGAGCAGGGGGGTGGCACCAGGTGATCCCCAGAGGTCCCTTCCAACCCCCATCACACTGGAATTTGATGATTTTTTGCCACCAGAGCAGCAGTTGCCCACCCACTCTGTCCTCATCCAGCTTCACACGAGCCCCAGGGTTCAGCTGTGGCAGATCCCGGTCGTTGGGTTCCAGGTTGTTGCACTAAAAGCCCCCAGGGATCAGAGGAGGTGGAAAACATGGTCAGCTGCAGGTGGATCCGTTAGGAAGGATCCGTTAGGAAGACGGGTCGCTTGAGTATCAAGCTGATCCATGAGGATTCGTGTCACCGTACCATCGGTGCTGCTGGCACAGGGTTGGGGGAGGTTTTTTGGGTAGACAGATGGTAGGAGAGCATCCAGCATTCAGCCAGGTTTAAATAGATCAGCGTGGAGCTTATTTCTGTCTTAGAAAATCTATTCCAGTCAAAAGCGCGACGCGGATGGGAGCTGCTCGGCTCTCGGAGCGGCTCTCGCAACCCGAGGTGAACTCCTGTCCCACGGCTTCACTGTCACAGTGTCACCTGTGGTGGGCCCAGACCCCTGCGAGGACACCACCGGGGAGGCCTTTTCCAAACAGGATGGTTCTTCCCTCTTCCCAGATGGTCTCCCCACCACCTTTATGTTGCCAGTAGGGAATCGGGTTATTTGGGAGACTGTTCTTCTTGCTGGGTCGGTTTATCGATCTGCCGGCGTGGACGTGGTGGCTGGAGCTCAGCAGCCTTCGCTCACCTTGATCCTTGGCCTTGCTTGTGCCTTCCCAACGAAGGATTTCTGGCTGGGAAGGCGACTTCCAGCGTGCAGGAGATGAGCTCCATTGTATTGCCAACTGTGCTGTCGGTTCCAGAGTTCCATAGGTCACAACGTGGATCAGGTGGCTCCGTAGGCCACCTCCTTTTTCCGCCAACGCCTTCACATGGCCAAACCCGCAACCCTTTCTCCCATGGCTCTTCTCTTCATGTTACAGCAGCCCAGGAGGAGGAGGGGCGAGAGTTCCTTCGATATTAACAACATCGTCATCCCGATGTCCGTCGCCGCGACCACTCGTGTGGAGAAGCTGCAGTACAAAGAGATCCTCACACCCAGGTACCTGCCTGACCCCGACTCCCGTGGGATCCTCCCATCCCAGGCTTTGCTCTGCAACTCTCCTGTCACAAGCTCAGCCCTGGCCTAGGGCTTTGCCGGTGATGAAAAGGGCCTTGCTTCTTCCTTGGAAGTAGGAGGTAGTTTGGAAGATTTCTTGGTATTCCATCAACGAAGAGTTGCTGAGTTAGGGAATGTGTTGTCTGAGTGTCCCTGGTGCACAAAAGCCACCTGCCTTGCCCAGGTCTCTGTGCAATCTAAAACCATCCTGGTTGTCCTCCGTCCTGCTGCAAAGCTGCCAAGTTTGTGGAGCCAAAGGTCCTGGTGGTTTTCCAGCTCTGCATGTGTCCAGACTGGGCTGGAGGAGGGATGTCGCTCTGGGTGGCCAGGAGAAGCGCTCCCCTGCCTGGGCAGGGGTGGGGATCAGATTAGCACCCTGGAGGGGATCAGTTCCTGGGCTTTGCACCCGAGGGCTGGCTGGGAGCGTGGTGGACGTGCCCCAGCACCGGTGCAGCTTCTTCATCCAGTCCCGGTTTCCAGTCCTTTTCCTTCCCAGTTCTCCCGGTCTCTTTCCCAACTTACCTCTTGGCTTCTCCTGGCTCTACATGATTGTCCCAGACCCTGTTCAGTGCAGGGCAGGGCGGGAGCCAGAGGAGGAGGAAATGCTGCAGACATGAGCCCGGTGGTGACAGGACTGTATTTTTAATGGCCCAGAAGATGGTGTTGGTCTTTGCAGGGCTTGTGCTGCTGTCTGTCTGACTGTCTGACTGTCTGTCTGACTGTCTGTCTGACTGACCCCCCTCTGATGTGTGTTGCAGCTGGCGTGAAGTGGATATCAGCGCTCTGAAAGCCAACCCTGATGAAGACAACGAGGAGGTGAGAAGAAGGGGTTTATTCCCGAGTTCACGTGGGATGGGGTTGGTGGCGGCTGAACAGCGCCCGTGGGGGACACCAGAAGGGGGTGGGCACGGGGACTTCAGCAGGGACGTGCGGAGTCACTTGCCTTTGGCCACCAAGATGGCACCGTTGGCCTGGCAGGACCCAGCCTGGGAGTGATTCCTTTTCAGGAAAGATGTGATAAGGTAGAAGTTGGATTAAACGGTTTGGGGGTGGCTGAGGCCGAGCTCTGACTGCTGTCAGAGGAGCTCTCCGGGCAGCGGAGTTGCGTGAAACAGTCTGATCCAGAAACGATGACCAGTCGCACCGCTGTAGTTGTTGTTTCAGTTCAACTAGTAACGGTGGTATTTCCTTAAACCCTGGGTGAATGGTTTCAGTCCCTGATCGGGGCTCAAGTTGGGGTTTAGTTCTTGGTCTCTTCCTAAGCAGTGCGGCAGGACCAGGGCAGGGATCATCCCCCTGCNACCAAGGCCTGTCCCCTTCCCTCTCCAGATCGAGGACTTGTCTGATTCGGCCTTCGCTGCTCGGCACGGCAAGTGTGAGGAGATGGAGCGGGCCCGGTGGCTCTGGAGCACGAGCGTGCCCCCGCAGCGCCGGGGCAGCAGGTACCTGCACCAGCACAGCTCCTGGGCACCACCCCGGGGCTGGCAGGGGAGGGTGGCACTGGGGTGGAGGGGGCTGCGGCGGGTTTCTCTTGGCCAACGTGTCGTTCCCAGCAGAATGAGACGTTCTGGAAGCAGATTGTGGAGGCTTTATTGGATTGGCTGACCCACAGAAGTGGTTCTGAGCTTGTAGTGCTCTTGGAAAGTGAGATCCTCATCCACAAGAGCAGCTTGAGGAGCCCTTGTAGAAGTGGGGTGTAGTCTGCTAGGGTGGGGGTGAAGTTACACATTGGTCAAGTTGAGGACAACCAGCCCTTGCACCAGGAGAGGTTTAGGTTGGAGCTGAGGAACAATTTGTTGCCCTGCAGGGTTGTCCAGGCCTGTGCCAGGCTGCCCAGGGCAGGGCTGGAGTCCCCAGGATCCCTGGAGGGGTTTCCAAGCCCTGGAGCTGTGGTGCTGAGGGACAGGGCTCAGTGGTGCCCTGGCAGGGATGGGGCAGCGCTTGGACTCCATGATCTTGAAGGCATCTTCCAACCAGAACCCTCCTCTGATTCTTGCACCCTCTGTTTGGATTCTTCTTCCTTTCTAGAGCAGCGCTTTGGCTGCTTTGGTCTATAAAGTCTCCCTTGAAGGACGTTGGTGAGAGACGCTCTGTTGAGGTCCTGGCTTGGTCCTTGAGGTGAATTCAAACTTCATCTCCTAGGTTTAGAAATGATGGTGGGAAAGAGCTTCCAGAGGTCTCCAGCCTCTTCTCTTGCCAGTAGAAGACCAGGTTGGCCTTGGCTTTATCCGTGGTACAAACACTTCTAAGGATGGAGATTCCCCCGGAGCTGGGGCCGGCGTTCCCAGTGCAGCCTCCCAGCAGGGAGGACTGGAGGTGTAAGCGTCCCTGCTCCGCTGGCCGTGCTCCTCAGCGCAACTGGGACGTGGTTTGTTGCATTTGCCCAGTTGAGGTCGGCGTCGGCCACGTCCTGAGCTCCTCCTCGGCGGGGTCCTTTGCTCGGTCCCTCAGGTCCCTTGGTGGGCTCTTCAGTCTTTCTTGAGGAGCAGTCAGAGCCCTTCCTGGCCTGCTACCTCCTGGTAGCTGTGATTCCGCCAGTGCCTCGCTCCTTGTCTCTGGAGCGCCTGGGCCGCTTCATACCAGTAGCTACTGGAGTGAACTCCCTTAGTTCTTGTGCCCTGCTCCGGCAGAGCTGCTGAGCAGCCCGTGGCCTTCCTGCCCCGACGACCTAACGGAGGGCTTCGGGATTTTCCAGGAGCAGCTTTTAAATTCCATCTCGGCTCAGCACGTGGTTCCGTCGACTTTGCTGCGGCCAGAGTTGCTTTCTTAGTCTGACTGGGGCTGGGTTTGTATCTTCTGCTGAGCTTCTTGGCCAGGGTAGATTTTGGAACCCAGTTCTTCGCAGTCCTTGGTGGCCGCTTGTTGCTGCTCACCTCGAAGAGTTGCACCCGGATGTGGGGACTCCAGTTGGGTTTCTCTGCCAGTCTTTTATCCAGGGAGCTGTGTAGGGGCTCCAACTTGGATTCTTGGTTTGAATCTTCTGCAGTCGAGGGGTTTTACAGCTCCTCCTACGCCCAGCTGTTGAACTCGCTGCATCTTCAGCCTCTCTGATTCACTACGCTTGGCTCTTGAGCTGCCTGGTGTCACGTGGATGGCGGAAACACTCGGAGAAGCCCATTTGGAAGTGTCTGATCTCACAGGGTGGCTTCTCACCGTGGCATTTATGCAGCACTCGCAGCGTAGGGGCCGTGTGGGACGCGGAGCCTCAGGAGAGCAGCGTCGGCGCGGCAGAGCTGCACCGGGGTGGCGGAGAGGAGCCGAACCCCTGGGCTGCGGCGTTCCCGCCGAATCCCGGCAGCCGCTCCCGAGGAGGGGCGGTGGGAGGGGCTCGTTGGGTGACATCAGGTGACAGCCGGCGGGCTGGGGCCCTCCCCGTGCGGGTGGGAGCGCGGCCGGGACCGAACCCAGGCTCTCCAATGTGTTCCTACCCCAGGTCTTACAGATCGACGGACGGACGGACGACCCCCCAGCTGGGGAACCCCTCGACTCCCCAACCGGCATCCCCTGACGTGGGCAACTGCCACTCCCACGCGGAGCTGTCCCACACCCACTCCCCGCGCAGCCCCATCAGCCCCGAACTGCTCTCTGCCCCTCTGACCCCCCTCTCCCGGGACTCCATGAGGCTCCTCTCCAGCGAGGACACCCGCTGCTCCACGCCCGAGGCCGGCCTGGACGAGCAGGTGGGTGCTGGGGCCCGTGGCGGCCGCTGGCTTGGGGGTTGTTCCTGGAGCCCCGTGGGAAGGTCCCAGTGTCAGGGCTTGGGAGGAGAAACATCTCTGAGGAGGAAAGGCCGAGAGCCCTGGGGCTGTTCAGCTGGAGAAGAGCAGCCCCAGAGGGGAGCTGATCAAGGCTGAGCAAGAGCTCAAGGGCCCCCGGGGGGCAAGAGGCTGGGGCCAGACTCTGCTCAGTGGTGCCCAGCGCCAGGACGAGGGGCACCGGGCACCGACTGGAACCCAGGAGGTTCCCTGGGAGCGGGAGGAGAAACTTCTTTGTTGGGAGGGGGTTGGAGCCTGGCCCAGGCTGCCCAGAGAGCTTGGGGAGTCTCCTTCTCTGGAGAGATTCCAAAGGCTCCTGGACCCTGCGCTGCTGGGCCCCCTGCTCTGGGTGACCCTGCTGGAGCTGGGGGGTGGCACCAGATCCCCACCACGCTGGGATTCAGTGGGTGCCGCCTGCACTCGGGGAATCCCATCGGGATGGGACGCTCGGCCGACCGGGGTGTGGAGCTCGGTGCCCTTCGGCCTCCAGCGGTGAACTCGCACGTGGAGGGGTGGGGAGCAGGAGCGGCTTTTCCGGAGGTTTTTCCACAGCGCCGGTGTCTCTTCCCTCCAGGCCGTGCAGCCCTGGGAGCGCCGCACCTTCCCGCTCTCCTACGACCCCAGGACAGAGTGCGAGGACCAATCCGACCCCCAGGACCGGTTGTCGCGCTGCACCCGGCGCACGTCGGGCAGTAAATCCTCCCGGGAGACCGACGGCACTTCTGCTTTGCCCAACCTGGCCAGCCTCAAGAGCCGAACCCCCCTGGCGACACCCTCTTCCTCTTCCTCTTCCTCCTCCTCCTCCTCCTCTTCCTCCTCCTCTTCCTCTTCCTCCTCCTCCTCCTCCTCCTCTTCCTCCGCCGCCNCTCCTCCTGCTCCTCCTCCTCTTCCTCCGCAGCAGTTCAGCGGCCAGCGCACAGATAGAGACGTACGGGAAGACATGAGCAAAACCAACACACAGAACTAACTCTTGGCATTAAAGCTTCCAAAATCTGCGTTTGATATTCAAACATCCTGCCGGGAATTTTCACAGTTTTTAGTGAATTTAAGGAGTTTAGAAACTGTTTTTTTGTTTTTTCTTTTTTTCTTTTTGTTTTTCTTTTTCGTTTTCTTTTTTTTTTTGTTTTTCTTTCTCTCTCCATGTTTCCTCGTCACACGAATGAGAGCCCCCAGATTCCTCCCAGCGGAGTGAAGCCTCGGGAGGGGAGCAGCCCACCAGACCCCCTCCCTCTTTCCTCCCCTCCCCTCTTAGGTGTATAAAACTAGAGCACAGGATTTAGCTGACTAGCAGACTTCGGGGATAGTTTTTCTCAAGCGAAAGGGTGTCTTTTTCTCTTAACCTCCTCCCCACCCCTCCCTCCCCCTCCCTGAAAGGTTTTAGTGGAGTGAAATTAGTGGTGAAAAGTGATGTCTTGGGGTTGCAGCCTTCACTAGCCGTCTGTCTGTCCTCACCTGCCGAGAGCCCACCCTGCACCTCCACCCTCCGCCGTTTCCCTCCCCCAGCTCGTCGTTCCGGGTGTCCCGAGGGGTGACTCTGCCCAGCCCCGACGTCCCCGNTCCCGGTGGCGGGAGCTGGACCGCGTCCCGGCGGTCCCCGTGGGTGGCTTTGGTGTCAGAAAAGGGGAAATCGGAGCAGGAGGGCACCGAGGGGCTGGGAGAAGGGGGGGATTGGGATCTGTCACCGCTGCTTCGCTCCACTTCACACGCACGGTCCGAGAAGGGGTGTCGATTCCGTTTCATTTCCCAGTCGTTGGTCCGACGTGTGCCACTTCCTGACAGGTATTTTTATTTTCAAACCGAGTTCGCCGTTGATTCCTCCTTCCCACCCTCCCCTTCCCCTTCCCGCACCCGCAGCGACTCCCGGATCCCGCACACCGTTCCCATCCGTAACGCTTTCCGATCCCGACGGTGTGGCTATTGGTCCCTGTCCTGTTGCTAGCATTGATTGTGCCTGTCTTATGTATAATCACATCACCAAAAAAAAAAACAACAAAAAAAACCACAAAAAAAAAAAAAATTAAAAAAAAAAAAAGAAAAAAAAAAAAAAAAAGAAAATTTTTTTTTTTTTTTTTCCTTTTTTTTTTTATAA
>VWZK01013805.1:57217-76921 GCA_013396935.1 Baryphthengus martii
CAGCCCCGGCGTCCCCGACCCCCGGGGTCCCCCCCTCCTCCTTCCTCCTCCCCCCCCGGGTCGGGAGCAGCCGTTTGCTGTGCGGGGGGGTCGAGCTGCCCCGGCCCTCGGGGAGGGGAACAGAAAGAAGGACCCTTTTAGCCGCTGGACGCACAGCTCCGCGTGGGGGGGAGCCTCCCCGACACCCAGCGCGGTTCTCCGGGCTCGAAGGCAGGGAGGGGACGGTCCCCGGCCCGCTGCCCTCGGAGGCTCCGAGCGGGATTCGCGACGCGCTGGAGGGACGCCCTTTGGGGACGAGGCCCAGCGGCGGCTTCCAGCTGGGAAACGGGGGCTGCGACCGGCGCTCGATTTCTCCCCGCNTTGTAATCGTAAAGAAATAGTAGCTAAACTGCTTAATGGTTGGGGTTTTCACAATTTTCAACATTATCTAGTGTTTTTGGTTCTGTTCTAGTTTAAAGGATTTGTCATCGTTTCTTTCAAAAAAAAACCACAACAAACCGACGCTACCATATCCCTCTGCATAAGTGCTTTTCTATTTATAAGGTTGAAAATTCTGAATAACCCTTTTAGCATTATAAAAAAAAAAAAACAACACAAAAAAAAAAAAAACAACAACCGACAAAACCACCTTGTATTTTGTAAATATTTTCTTTTCCTGCTTTGAGCTGTGTAATGTCCTTGTTATATAGAAATGCTTTTCTTCCGAGAAGCTGATCTTTGTTAATGTCTTGATTCTGTTGGCAAAGCACAAATGTGCTTATAAAAAAAAAAAAAAGAAGAAAAGATTAAAAAAAAAAATTAAAACAGAATTATTCGACGCGACGTGTGTTTGTGACCCCGCTGGGTTGGGAAGGGGCAGGGCTGGGGGAGGCGGCTCAGCTGCTTCCCTCCTGCCCTGCGACTCCGTGGCCTCTTTTTTCCTTCCTAACTTTTTTTTTTTTCCCCAGCAGTTGCTGTGAAAAGGGGGATTGTTCCGTGGGATTTGGGAGTTGCACCGGGAGATGGGATTGGAGACGTGAAGTCAGACTGGGGAGCTCCGCTCCGGTCGCTCGGTCAGACCCCCCCTCGCTCCCCACCCCGCGGTTTATTTTGCATTTCCAGGGTTTACCGGTCCCCAGGAACCTGCCTGCACATTTTTTTTTTGCCCTGGGGGTGGATTTTGCTTGGAGAAGTTGGATCTTTGCAAGAGGCGAGTGGTGGGAGGTGGCTTCCGGGGGCGCTCCCCAATTTCCAGGCTGAGAGAACTTTACTTTGGGAGAGGGTGACTCTGAGCCAGGTGATTGGAGACGGAGGAGGCAGCAACCAGGGCTCCTTCCACTCATTCGTGGCAGATTAAAAACCCAACCCCGCCGCGCAGGAAACGTCCGCCGGCGCGAGGCGACCGAGTCCTGGGGAGCCTCCTGGTGCAGTTCTGCGGCTGTAACTGGGAAGGGGTGTCTCTGACAACACCGGCACCGGTTGAGGATGGCCCCTCAGCGCAGCCAAAACCGGAGCCTGGGCCCTGCGGAAAGCCCTGGTGAGGCCGGTCCTGCTCCCTCCCCCCGGCACGACGGAGGCGGCGTTTGTCGTAGTAATGACTTTATTTCCAAATTCACTTGTACGGCAACAGTGTAAACCAGTTGTTAAAACGCACGATACACTCTGGACATCCACAGACAGAAGCTAAGCTAGAATGATAACACTGAGATCAAACCTTCCCTCCCCTCCCCGGGGCTGCCGGCACCACCGGCAGCCTGACGCTGGAAGTTCATGTCACAAGCGTTTCTTTTGGAGTGCAGAAAACGTGGTGGTGGTAGGTTTGGTTTTGGTTTTTTTTCTTGAATCGGTGCCGGTTTTAACCCTTTTCAGACCAAGATGTGTGTGGAGTAAAGGAAGAGCCCCCGGGGTCAGGCTGTCCAGCTGCTCCTGGTGACCCTCAGGCCTGGGTCTGAACGTGGGGTCGGGGCTGGAGGGGGGCAGGCGGCTGGATGGGGCCGGCAGGAGACGCGGTGGCTGGAAAGGGCTGTCCTGGGACTCCGGGTGAGGGGACAGCAGATGGGGCTGGGGGCAGGGGGGGCAGGTGAGGACACTCACAGCAAGAGGGGGCTGCTCACGGAGCTCGCTGAACCCTCTGTGCCCCAGGTGTTGGCGGTGGCACAGAGGGGCTGGACAAGAGCAGCTACGTCCTGCAGCCAAAAAAGGGTTGACCGAGGTGACTGGGTGTCCCCCTTGCTCGGTTTAGAGAGGACAAAACCACTGCAGCAGGTCCTGCAGCGATAGAGTCACGGCCCGGAGCGCAGGTACAATCATTGCGTCAACTGAACCAGCGAGCGAGCGACAAGCTGCCCGGGGGCTTTTGCGGGGTCTGGGCATGTTGGTACCGGCTCAGCTGCTGCCCAGCAGTAAAACAGCTCCTGGGGCTGCAGAGACAAGGGTTGGGCTGCTAAAAAACCCCCACCTGCCATCCCACCCAGGCGCAATCACCCTCCTCGGCCTTGGGCCGGTGTCCAGCACGGGGCAGGACCGGCCGGAGGAGCCTGCAGGAGGCTCGTGGGCTGGAGTGGGGCCTGTCCCGGGAGGAGCCGCTGCTCTGCCCGTTATCGCTGCCAAACCGGGCTCAGTGGCACCCAGGCCGCCATCCCAAGGACAACCAGTGCCCCAGTGAGACCCCTTCCCCTCCCCACGCTCTCAGCCCCTTGTGCTGGGAAAGCTCGGCCCTGGGGGTGCCCCCTGCCCCGACCACCCCGGGCGGCTCTGCCCCACGGCTCAGCCGGTGCCTCTCCAGGGAGGACGCGCCCTGGGCTGCGCTGGTGGCAGCTCGGCCTCTTTGGTCATAGAAGGAAAGGACAAGGCAGGGACAGCCCTGGGTGCAGCAGGGCCCCGGCCACCCCCTCACGCTCCCTCAGTTGCCACAGGAACAAAAGCAGCAAAAGGAATAAAATAAATCGGCTCTTTTCCCCTGCGTGGTGCTGGGGGGGAGGGGGTTGTTTAGTGCTGTGCGAGGGGGTAACAAGTTGCAAATCCAAACCAGGAGAGGGCCCTGGGAGAGGGGTTCAGGGCCGGGGAGCAGCCGCTGGCCCCCGAGCCACCGGCCAGAGCCACCCTCGCGCCTTCCCCTCGCGTCCTCCCGCTCGGCTCCTACCGCTGCCAACGGCACCCGAACAGCAGAGCCCTGGAGCTGCCGCCTCCGCCATCTCTGAGCTGACCTTGCAGGGGGNACAGCGTTTATCATTATTAGTACTTTGCCTTTTCTTTTTTTTTTTTTTTTAAACACATGCTCGTTTATGAAAACAATCATCACCCTGGCACGGTCCAAGCATATACAGACAAATCTACTCTACGACACGAGGGGCTGCCAAAGGGATGGGGGGGGAAAAGCCTCTACTCATCCACTCAGCGGTTCCAGCACAGCCACGGAGCGGGGGGAACGGCCGCCCGGGGCCCCTTCCGCCACCGGCTGCCCCAGTGCCACCAGTACTCCAGCTGCCGGAGCTGGGAGCGGGTCTAGGGGGACGCCCAGCGGTTTAGCTTCAGACACATCTCGGCTTTCAGAGGTAAAAACAAAAGGTTTCTTCCAAATTAGCAGGGAAATCTAACGTGGGAAGGGACGCGGGACTCGGCTGCGGCACCCAGCGCCCGTGGGCCTGAGCCCGGCCCGGGCAGCGGGGCGGGAAGCGATCGGGAAGATCCCGTCCCCTCGCCCCAAGACCTCCCTGCGCTGCGCTGGGTGGGGGGCTGGGGTCAGTGGCTGCCCCCTCTCTCCCCTCCCCGCTTCCCCGGGTGCTGAGGGTCCCCGGGCAGGGCTGGGAGCCAGGGGGAGGCCGAGGGAGGGAGCGGGACGGGCCCGGGCTGTGCGCTCCGAGGAGCAGGGGGAGAGGAGGTTTTGTACCTCATCGTGTCACTGATTTTGAAGTCCTGGAGCTAGAGCTGAATGAACAGTAAAAGCAGGTTAAATCATTAACCAGTTAGGGGATGGGGAAGCAGCTGTAAAAGGAACAGAGGAAGAAGGCCAGATTATTCATTTTGTTTCCTTTCTTTTTTTTTTTTTTTCNGAGAAAAAAAAACAAAAACACAACCAAAAAAAAACCCCAGACAACAAAAGAACAACCCAAAAAAAGTTACAAGCTGCACCCAAATCCAGGGGCTCATCCCAGCCCCGGAGCTGCGAGTGCCCCTCACACGCGGGCCCTGGGAGAGGACACAGCCCCGGGGAGCCCCGACAGCCCCCCAGGGAGCCCCGACAGCCCCCCCNGTTTTGTTTTCTTTTTTTTCTCCTTTTATTTTTTTTCTTGTCTTCTCTCCTGTCGGCCACGCCCCGATCACAAGCCCTGCTTGGCCAGCGAAGCGGACACTTCGTCGGCTAGCGTGGCCAGCTGGGGGGAGTCCACCATGTTGATGCTGCCGGTGGAGGAGACGTTGCTAAGGCGGCGCGGGGAGGCATCTCCGGAGATGGTGGGGGACTTGTAGACGATTTCGGCGCCGTGGTCGGTCTTGGCTTTGGCGTTCTCGCGGAAAGTCAGCTTGTGGGTCTCAATCTGCAACGAGAGGAGCAGGGGCGGTGAGCGGGGATGGGGTGGGGGGGGTGGCTGGAGAGGTCAGGTTTTACCTCGGAAGCGGGAGGAGAGATCAGTTCGTCGGCCCGATGCCCCCCAGCGCTCCCGGTCCTCAGACACGTTCCCCTTCCAGTAGCCCACGGAGGGGCCGGCGGGACTGGAGCGGCTCCGGGTGCTGCCAAATCCATCCCAGGCGCCCAGGCAGAGGGTCCTGGGCACTCAGATGGCACAACCTGGGCGGCTCCCGCTCCCCTGGCAGAGCTTTACGGAAGGGTGGGATCCCCCTCCCCACGAGCGCGGCTGCCCCTCGACCCCCCCAGCCCGCACAAACCGCAGCTCCCGCGAGCCCCGGGGGCCGGGGAGGGGAGGTGGTGGATGGGGTTTGCTACTTACTGGTGCCCTCCCCAGCTGGGAGCTGGCTCTCCGGGGGGGTGGGAGGCTCCAGCACAAGGGCCTGGAGCCCAGCGGGGTCTGGGCTCGGGGTCCGAGGAGCCTGGGGACGGGTCTTTTCTTCCTTGCCTTTCTCTCTCTACAGGTGAAGAAATCCGCCCAGGGTGGTGGCGGGGGGGGCAAAAAACGCATCAGCAACAAAAAAAAAAAAAACACAAAAAAACCCAAAACCATGATGCAATAAATGTCAACCAGCAGGAAAAAAAGAAGGCAAGAAATAGAAAAACAGGGAGAAAAAGATTTGAAAAACAGGGCGATTCAGCAGCTCAGAGGAAGAACAGCGGCTGCCTTTGGAGACGGGGAGGAAAACTTTCCACACCCAGCACCGGGAAGCTGCCGGCACAGGGACTTTGGTTACACCACCACCAACCTCCTCCCGGTGCAGGTTTAGCCAGGCTACAGGCAGCTGCCACACAAGGAGGGCTGAGGCGGACGATGCCGCCGCTGGGTCACGGCCACGCAAAGAAATTTCCCCTCCAAAAGGCAAATTCTTCAAACTACGGCCCAGTGAACGTGCCGGGACACGAAGGAATCGTCACCGTCACCGTCGGACCGACGAAAAGGGGGAAGGAGAGGGTCTGATGCGCAGCAGCAGCGAGAGAAGGGTAAGGAAGTCAAGCGGTACCCGCTGAGAGCCGGGAGGTGCACAGAGAAAAACGTGGCCGAGAACAAAGGGCCAAAATACAGGAGCCAGAACAGAACTTTCCCCTCCCATTGAGAAAAAAAACCCTAGAAGGGTTTGAAAACCAAGGAAGATTAAAAGAGATTTTTCCCTGGAGAAATTCAACCGCCGGGCTGGAGTCTCCGCTCTGCGCTTACCTGCTCTGCCTGCCAGGGACGGGGCTGTCCCCGAAGGGAGGCGGCCGAGGTGTTTTACTTACTGCGAAGTCACCGTCCCGGCCTCCAGCAGGAACAGCTCACCCCAAGGTCAGTATTTCTGACCCGACTGGCTTTTGTATTTCAGTTTCAATCCCCCCCCCAAACCCCCCACGGCGCCCCGCACCGAGCCCTCGGTCAGTCTGAGGCTCGAAGCAAGAAGAGGTCCCCTTCCCTCTGAGGTGGTGCCTCCTGCAAAGTCACCTCAACTAAATGAAGCAAAGCTTTTCACCGTGGAACCGGCACCCACGCGGCACCCTGAGCTCCCTGCTTGGTGCCGCTCCACCGGCAGCGACCGGCAAACGCCGGGGCAAAACCAGTTGCTGGTGGTGGGACCCCAGTTTGTGAGAGGTCTGAGACAGGAACATGTTTCTGCACTAACTTCAGAGAGCAGCAGAAAGAGCATAAATCACAGGAGAGGCCACCACGGACATGTGGGGGCCTTGGGCCAGGAGGACAGAGCCCGTCAGCAGAGTCACAGAACGGTTCTGGCTGGAAGAGACCTTTGAGATCTTGGAGTCCAACCGTTCCCCCATCCCTGCCAGGGCACCACCGAGCCCTGTCCCTCAGCACCACAGCTCCAGGGCTTGGAAACCCCTCCAGGGATCCTGGGGACTCCAGCCCTGCCCTGGGCAGCCTGGCACAGGCCTGGACAACCCTGCAGGGCAACAAATTGTTCCTCAGCTCCAACCTAAACCTCCCCTGGGGCAACTTGAGGCCAGTTCCTCTTGTCCTGTCACTTGTTCCTTGGGAGCAGAGCCCAACCCCCCCAGCTCCAAGCTCCTGAATTTCAGGGAGTTGTGGAGAGCCAGAAGGTCTCCCCTGAGCCTCCTTTGCTCCAGGCTGCACAAGCCCAGCTCCCTCAGCCGCTCCTCCCCACACTCCTGCTCCAGACCCTTCCCCAGCTCTGTTGCCCTTCCCTGGCCACGCTCCAGCCCCTCCAGCTCCTTCTGGGAGGGAGGGGCCCAAAACTGACCCCAGGATTCGAGAGGCGGCCTCCCCAGTGCTCAGTCCCTGCCCTAGTCCTGCTGGTCACACTATTTACTGGCCACTTTGCCACAGTTCTGCTCCAGGACGTGTCCCCTGGGTTGGAGACACAGCCCAGGAGCCCTGGGCTCTGCCCACCGGCAGCAGCCGCTGGTCGGGCGGCCCAAAGGTGAGCGGGGTGAGTGGGACCCGCTCCGAATCCAGAGCCCAACTGCTCTTGGCCCGCTCCCAGGACAGGCAGCCACGCACAACAGCCTCTTCTCCGCCCAGCGCCCCTTTACCTTTTTATTTCCTCCTCCGGGGACGTGGCTGATGTTATCTAAGGACCCGATTTTCGACTGCACCTTATCTTTGAAGTCCAGTTTCTCCGATTTCACCTCCACCTGGCCACCACCTGGAAGAGAAGAACAGGAGCTGGGTGA
The DNA here is from genome assembly GCA_013396935.1 of Baryphthengus martii. NCBI lineage: Eukaryota > Metazoa > Chordata > Aves > Coraciiformes > Momotidae > Baryphthengus > Baryphthengus martii. The sequence continues at coordinate 64,485 of VWZK01013805.1, forward strand.
GCTCCCAGGGCAGGCTGGAGAGAAGGCGCAGAGGGGGCTCAATGGCAGCCCTCTGAGGCCCAGCAGAGGGCCAGGACCAGGAAAAGCAGCTGCAGGAGGGTGATCTGGGACATCCAGGAGCCAAGGCAATTGGGAACCAGGGTGAAAAGGCTTCCCAAAGGATGCTGTGCAGGGCTGTCAGCCCTGGGTGCCCCCCAGGACCAGCAACCAGCCCTGGGGGACCAGTACCCAGCTCTACAAGTTCCCAAGGACCAGCACCTGGCCCTCCAAGACCACCACCCAGCCTTGCCAACTCCCAAGGACCAGCAGCCAGCCCTGAGGGACCAGCACCAGTCCCAGGGAGCTCCCAAGGACCAGCACCTAGCCCTGGGAGCTCCCAAGGACCAGCAGCCAGCCCTAGGGTATCAGCATCAGTCCCAAGGAGCTCCCAAGGACTAGCACCTGGCCTTACACGCTCCCAAGGACCACTACCCAGCTCTGGGAACTCCCAAGGACCAGCAGCCAGCCCTAGGGTATCAGCATCAGTCCCAAGGAGCTCCCAAGGACTAGCACCTGGCCTTACAAGCTCCCAAGGACCACTACCCAGCTCTGGGAACTCCCAAGGACCAGCAGCCAGCCCCGAGGGACCAGCACCCATCCCAGGGAGCTCCCAAGGACCAGCCCTGGCCCAGGGGGACCACCACCCAGCCCTAGGAGCTCCCAAGGACCAGCATCCAGCCCTGAGGGACCAGCACCAGTCCCAAGGAACTCCCAAGGACCACCCCCCAGCCCTGGGAGCTCCCAAGGCCCAGCAGCCAGCGGTGCCGTACCTGGTTTGTGATGGATGTTGCCCAGGGAACCACATTTGGATGTCACGTGGCTCAGGTCGACCGGCTTATAAACGATTTGGACCTGTCCGTAGGAGAAAGGAAAAGGCAATGAGCTTCCGGCCAGCGCGGGCGACCTGGGGAGGGGGAGGCACAACACACACCGGCACCTGATCCGCATTGGAGGGAAAGGACAGCTTAAAACCCCAGGAAGGTTAATGAGACCAAAGAAACCGTCATCAGAAACGGGAGCTCATTAATGCCCGTGTGCAGTAGCCTCTCTTAACACGTCAGCATGCACGAGACCACCTCTCCCCAGAGGGGGGGAAGTAGAGGCAATTTTAAAAGTGCTTTAAGTGAGAGAGAAAGTGGAGTGGTAATTAATTACAGATTTGCATACACATCATCCAAAAGGAGGAGATATACCAGAGAGAAAAATGTAAAAAAATAAATACCTTTTCTGGTGTAAAACATAAAGCTTATGTATGTCCACAAAAACTGAAAGAACAGAAATGATCAATGTGCGCAGAACTTTTAAAAGAGTGACCAAAATATGCATTTCTGAAAAATGCTGTAATGGAAATAAGGGTTAAAAAAAAAATAATAAATATATATATATATATAAAAAAGCCAAGCAAAATCTCTAACTATCTGGCAGGAGTTCAGGTGATATAAATTAAAATGGCAATTCTATCCAACCACAAGAGCATTTCATGGTGTTCTGCTCTGGTTTTTATCGGGTTTACTGGTTACAGCTCCGATTCCGCTGAACCGGCCGCGGGGCCCTGAGGCGCCGGGGGCCGGAGCCGTCGGCCTGTCGCGCACGGACAACGGGGGTGAGACGAGACGCACACAGGAGGAGCGGTTAACGGGGAGCCGGTTAGTGGTTACGGTAGCGGTTGAACACCACGCTGGAACACACCGACGACCGGAGAGGGCTGGGAGCAGCGGGCGTTGGCGGGGACGGCAACCACAGCACGCACACACGCACCAGCTACGTCAGGAGCGGGAGACAAGGTGGGGGAGAAAACATCCCCGTACCCCCAGAAGTTCCCTCGGGCCCTGCGTTTGGATCGTCGGCCGAGTGCGAATCGGGTTGTGCGGCAGCAATCGGCTCGTCGGCACCCCACGGCCGCTTCCTACAGCGGGAAGGGACCGGCTCTCCCTGGGACGCCAAGGGGAGCGTGCGCCGCGCTCCGCGTTTTCGCCGGGCGCCGCTCTCGCACCCAACGGGACCTTTGCGGAGGAGCCGATTCCTCCGAGCGGCCTCCGGACCGAGGCGGCCGAAAGGCAGCGCAAAGGAACCGCCGTCGCCGCCGCTCTCCGTCGCGCCCTGCGCTGCCTCAAAAGCCCCGGGGTGAAGGTGCATCTGCCATCAGCTCTGGTGGCAGCCCCGTCACCCTCAGAGCTCGGGAACGCTCCCCTCTCCACCACGCGGCAGGGAGAAGGAGCGGGGAGCAGAGGTTGGGTGCCACCATCCCGCAGCTCCCGGGGACCTGCCTTGTCTCCGCCGCTCACCAAAAGGCACGTTGGACAGAAAGTGGAGACAGAGAGAGGGGAGAAAAGCGGCCTCGGGGACCAGGAGCACATGGCAGACACAGACATGAAGACAGTGCTGGGGAATGATCACGCCACGTGTCACGCAGCAGGCAGGAGGAGAGCTCGAGGGAGTTGAAAGGCAGGAAACAGGTCCCAAAAAGGAGAGCCTGGAGCCTTTCTGATCCCAGTCGCGACCCTGAAGGGTCCGTGAGCAATTTGGGCGCCACTGGGACCTGGTGCCTGAAATCTCTCCCGTGTCCGGAGCCAGTAATCAGCGATTGAAACACTTCTGCTCTCGTTCCAGTTCCCTTTTTCCACAGGCAGGGCCCTATTAACTTTTACCACCCTGCTGGGGAGCAGAGAAGGGGCCTTCCCATTTCAGGAAGAAAGGAAAAGGGCCACGGAGTCACCTGCCTGGGAAACCAGTGCCAGAGACCTGGGGATCCCACCTCTCAGCAGCAGCAACGCTCAGGTCAACTATTGCCTACGGCATCACCTTGGCAGAGGCTTAAAAACCCAAGCTCCCAACCCCAGGTGACGGCAGGAACAGCTCGTCCTTCTGGAAGCGGCCGTGGCTGGGCAGCCAGACCCTGCCGGCGGCGCCAGGGAGGACTGAGGCACAACGGCCGCCGAAGGCCGGGGGTCTCTTGCTGCCCCTCCATCGGAGGAGCTTTGCCAACGACGACCCCCGGCCAAAAATCTAGGTCGTTCTTAACCCGCTGCGGCAGCTGCAAACGCCCGCCCGTGGCGGGAGCTCTCGGTGGAGAAAAGGATGAGCTCACCATGCTGGGCTGAAGCGAATTACCAGCCACAGCACAGACCGTTTGTGACCAGCACTAACCCCCGGCATGACAAGTTGTCCGCCACTCGCCCGGCAGCCCAGCCAGTGTGGGATCCTGGGGTAAGGAAGAGCAGAACCAGCGCGGAACCTGCTTCACAGAGGTCAGACCTCAGCCAAGCAGCTCCTCTAGCCCCTTAAATGACACAAAATAGCATCAAATTTAAGACAGAGGTTGCAAACTCAGTTTATGTCCCAATGCGTAGGTGCCAAGCCGTCTGCAACGCTCGGTCTCTCAAGAAGGGCATCCAGAAAGATCAAAACCAGCACAAAGAAAATCCACCAGGAACATCTGAGAGGCACCAGACCCCAGAGCAGCCACAGACCCTGAGCTGCACTCTCCGGGCTCTCAGTGATGAGCCTTCCTTGGTTCATCATCTTTCCCGGACCCAAACACTGCCTCCAGAGAGACTGGTGTAAATCCGCCAACCCCCGTGGAGTTTCTCCAGGTTTCTGGCACAGTAACTGAAAGCCGAGTCCGGCTGTTTAGCTGGGAGTGGCCGGGAACACCAGCGTTCATTCAATTAACTCCACACGACTTTAGGATCAGCCTCCGCGGGCGCTGCCGGCCACACTCATCAGCGAGGAGAAGCTTTATTATTTGCATGGATCATACTTGCCTGATGGGAACGGGCAGGAACCTGCGTTTCCACACGTTTTGCGGAGTCAGGGGGAATTTAGCGGGACATTAAAGCAACGAGGACAGCGTTCGCTCATCGATCTACCCGGCTACTGCGTCGGCAACCGCGGCACTGCCGGCATCGAGCCTTCCGGGTAGCGTCAAGCCTTTGAGTTAACGGGATGTTTTGTTACGGACACGGTTTCTACAAGGCTCGGGTAGTTCTGTCCACGTCAGGCACGTCCAGGTACTCGGGAGGGTCGATCTAACCGTGTCTTTGGGGGTTAACGGGGGTTAGAAGGACAGCAGGGCGCCAATCGCTATCGGTGCAATAGCATTGGCGGGCGGGTGAATACGACACATGCCACCGATCAGCGGGGTTATCATCACCGTGCATTCCAAGTGTGAAGGTACTCACACTGCCTCCTCCCGGGATGTGTTTGATATTATCCTTTGAGCCACACCTGGATTGAACGCTGCTAAAGTCCAACTTCTTATTAACAATCTGCACCTTTGGTAGCCAGAAAAGAGTCATTGCACGTCACCAATAGCTATCTGACGGCAGGGTCGCTGCAGATAGCATCGGCAGTTTAGTGTATACAACATGCCACTTAAATCATTAGAACTGTTAGAGTGCATTGAAAGTGTGAAGGTACTCACACTGCCTCCTCCCGGGATGTGTTTGATATTATCCTTTGAGCCACACTTGGATTGAACGCTGCTAAAGTCCAGCTTCTTATTAATAATCTGCACCTTTGGTAGCCAGAAAAGAGCGTGAGAAACAACATGACCATCTGGAGCTCGACCGTGCGTTACATCACTACAACCAGGAACCAGGAGCAAAGGAGAACCTCTGGCTTGCTGCATAGATTGGTCTACTCGTGGGTTGGAAGCTGAAGATGGAGGTGGGCAGGTTATCACCAGAGGTTGGACACGTCCAACTAGCAAGGCAGCCCCGGTTTCCAGGCCAGAAACACCAGTAAAAAAAGCCAGGTCACTCTGTTTTTTTTTTTCCACTGAACAAAACAGGGAGCTTGCTGGGCAGCAAAGGGGCACCAGCGCTCGAGATTCAGCTTCTGTAGCGCCAGCGGAAGGAGGAAGGATGGGGCTGAGAGAAAAACGCCCGTTCGGCCCCAGCTCCTGTGCCGGGCAGCGTGTCCCCTCTCCAGGACAGACGCATGTGGCCTCCCGCTTCAGCAGTTTGAGCAAACTGGGCAAACTGGGCAGCAGGCTGGAGAGCAGGAGCTGTTTCCAGCACGGAGCGGGAGAGGAGGTCCGAGCTCTGCGCTGGGCAGGGCTCAAACTCCCTCTACAGTTACAAGGAGAAAAAGCAAAGGCTGCCTGGGCTGCAGAGCGCTGCCTGGGCTTCTCTTTGCTTCTCTTAACTCCCGCATCCGTGAGATGCAAGGGGCAGCACAGACCCCGAAGCAGCAGCTCTGCTGCGTAATCCTGACGCCGCCTCGGGTGGCAGAGAGGCTGGTGCCATAGGGGACCCCCACACCACGTTATCTCCACCCTCCAGGCCCTCTCCCAAACACGGATTTTTGGACTCATGAAGCTGTTTCCCTTTCAGGCTTGTTTTCTCTAGCTGGGTTTTATCAAGGCAGCTACGCTGGAGTGACCCCTCGCTCCGGAGCAGTTGTTCCAGACAACGCAGAGATGAAGACAGTCCCTGCTCCTTCCCCTTTCCAGCCTAGGCAAACATCAACCGGAGCTAAACACGGGGGAAAAGCGGCCTCTGGAGAAAGCCTGTCCGAAGCACAACCGAGACGCCGACAGCAGCGTCACGCACGCAGCACGGGCAGGCCCTGGGTGACAATCTCCACGAAGCCGGCTGAGCAGGAACCTCGTCCTCCCTTTCAGGTGTCCCCAGCCCGCTCCTCGGAGCAGGAGAGCTCCTCCCCACACCCTGGTCCTTCAGCATCGGAAGCGCCGCGGCTGACACGTGTTTCCAGCGTCGCTTCCCAAGTTTACACCGACTAATCCTGCAAATCGGGAGCCAGTTCTGCTAGACCCGGCTTTGCCAGAGCAGAGCTCGGCGATCCAGCGACAAGAACGCGCTTGGATAACGCAGAAATACTGGAAGAGACGTGGCCGGGCTGATTCCTGGCGTGTGACCCCCGTGTCTTTGCTCCCCCCAGGCTGGGGGTTTGAATCTGCGCACGGAGAAGGCTCGGACCCATCGTCCGGCCACCCGAAAACCAAAGATGTGGGACCAGCCCCTTCTACTCCCACTGTAACCGTTCTGCTAAGAGCAGCCTGGCGTCCTACACGACCCCCAGCAGAGCATCCAGCCGTCCTCCCCTGCAAAGAGCAACGGATTGTCCCAAATTCCGCCGCCTCTTGCTTGTTTGGTGACAACAACGAAGGTGTTGTCAGGCAGAGGGGAAAAAAAGCAACGCGTAAAAGCTGGATGAAAAAAGAAATTAGAAAAGCAAACAATCTAACCAATTTCCAGTCAATGGAAGGGTTCCTTCTAAAACCCCTAAGGAAAAACTGACACCTCGTGCTAAGCAGGCGGGAGGGTTGAGGTCTGGGACAAGGGCAGCTGGAAGGACACGCGCTGCTCGTGATCGATGGGCAGAGTAGCCCTGCCCATGCTCCAGAGCCCCCCAAGGACTGCAGGACAAAGCAAAATACGCTTTGTCCAGTAAATTGTCAAAAAAACCAGTCCACTAAATGGCCAATCACAGTAAAAAAAAGCACATGAGGAAATGGAAAAGCTGCTGTGCAAGATGGTGAAGAGCAGCCATCTCAAAAACACCCCCCCTGCCATGTTAAAGTGGAGAGCTCAGAGCCAGAGCTACCCAGACACACCAAATGTCACGCACCGCACGCGGGGAAGGTTTGTCACAGGCTCTGTTGCACAAGCAGCCAGGGCAAGGTCTGCAGGGCAGCGTTCCCTCCCGGGGCAGCGCTCCCTCCCGGGGCAGTGTTCCCTCCCGGGGCAGCGTCCCCTCCCGCGGCAACGAGCACAAGCACACGGGGACTCCTGGCCATCAGACCTGAGCTTCTGTCCTTCAACATCTCCAGAAGAGCCATTGGGCCTTCACCAGCCAGAGGACCCAGGTGCTTTCGTGTCTCCCTCCGTGCAGCAAGGAGGGTTTTATAAAAGCCTCAAGCCACAGTCACACGATGCAAGGGAGCAGTGCAGAGAGGCTCGGACGGGTGCTGAGCAGCCAGCACCGCGGCTGGAACTGCCGGTGGGGCTGCACAGATCAAGTAGCTCACTCCACGGCCTCCCCCAAACTCTTTTCTGCTGGGTTTGCAAAATTTAACCCGAGATCTTCGTTCCCAAGCGCTTGGGAGTTCACTTTGCTGCTCGTGAAACAGCGTCTCTGGGAGTGAAAAGTTCTAGCGGGTTTTGAAAGGATACTGGTGTCACCAGTTCGGGCCAGACAGCAGCCAACGGCAGAACACAACCCAAAACCTTCCCAACAGCTGCATCCAAAATCACAACGCTCTCAACAACTCGCCGAGCCCAGGACCCCCATGGGGAGGAGACCATCCTGGCCGCTCGCTAATGAAGAAACGGAGGCAGCGCGGAAGGGACTGCTCCAGATCACAGGATTTGGAATCACGACCCCGACCCTGCGACTCTTCAGGGCTCAATTTAAGTCACAATTTGCTCTCCCTAACCGGGCGCCACCAGGGAAGGTCACTCCCCTGGCACCCAGCCCCCGCATTGACGTGTCCGTCTCCGCCCCCGTGAAAGCCACACCACCAGCTCTCTGCAGTTCTCTCTGCGGGACAGCTCTACTGCACTAAGCCAGGCAAGCGACTGCAGGACAATCAGCCCAAAAAAACTCCAAAACCAGAAGCAGGCTGGAGAGCAGCAGCAGCTTGGCTGCTCACTGCCAGATCTCCGGCCCCAGCCGGGCTGCTGTTGCTCCAGGGAGAGCTCTCCCCTCCTAAGATGCAGCATCAAGCACCCACCATCCCTCCAGCCAGGCCCCTGGAAAGCAGAGTCCACTTTTTACCTTGCCACCTCCGGGCTGGTGCTTCAGGTTTTCGGTGGAGCCGATTTTGGATTTGACGTTTTTCAGGTCGGGCATTGGCGCGGCCGACGGCTGGATGCGGCTCTTGGCAGAGGCGGGAGATTTCGGCGGCGTGCGAACCACCGCCACCTTCTTGGGCTCCCTGGCTGGTGGGGTGGGCAGAGAGGGAGTGCGGGAACGGCTGCCTGGAGTCCCGGGGGAGCCGGGACTGCTGTAACCGCTTCTGTCTCCAGACTTTGGCTGCTCACCTGGGGTTTGCAGACAGGGAGGCAAGGGTAGGGTGAGCGACTCGAGGACGCGACCCCTTCCCCAACTCGCTCTCCGCCTTCATGGGGTTGGTCTGTCCGCTCCCAGGGCTGACCATCAGCACGGGGGAGGCGGCCGCGCTTCCTTCCACTTCGTTCTGAAGTGAAAACTGGGATTTTGAAGGCAATTTCCCAATCTCTCCAAAAGAAGACGGTCTGTGCCGCCTGGATCGTTGGGAAGGCTCCCCACTAACACGCAGGACCAATGACAGGCAAAAGACACCCCAACAAAACCACTTTTCTGTTGGAAATTTGGAAGCGTTTTTCCAAAACGGTTTTATGTTGTTAAAGAAGGCTGATCTCTGAGCAGCTCAGAGCTGTCCCCAGTTTGAAGAGAAATGGAAGAAGAAAAGAAAACCCGTGACTGTCACCTTTCTCGGTCTTTGCTGCTGCAGGAGGTGGCTTTTTCTGCTCCTTTCTGCCTGTTTAATGAATGAGAAAGATGTTTAAACACAATAAAGCTGGAAATTTAATTGATTTAATGTTTTATGCAGCTCTGGTTCAGTATGAAAAATAAATATATTCAGTGAAATGCACCGTTTTAATGGAAATTCGCAATGCCTGATGCTTTCTGAGGTTTTCTTCTCTGAGAATAATGGGCTAATCTCCATTCCTGCCATCGAAGAATTGATCCTCTTGCCCCGGTCTTTGTCAAATATCGTCAGGAGAAAAAGAAATAGATGGATTAAAAAAATGGAGCTGCCTAAATCTTCCAAATTGGAGGAAATCCCGAAGAGATAAAGCAACTGCCCTCTCCTACACACTGGCAACTCTATGAAGAGAGGAGATGAGGCAGGATCCAGAAAGGCTCACTCTGAAGGACTCATCCCGAGCTCTGAGACCAGGCTGAGCAGCTCAGAATCTCCAAGATTAAAGATCTCAACCTAGGGATAGCCCTGGGACAAATTTATCCCCGACCCCCCCCATAACTGCACAGAGAGCCTGGCAGCACCACCACAACAGCAGAGCCTCTGCAGTCAGAGACATCCCAGGAAGGCAGCGGCACTTACCGGAGCTGGGAGGTGTCTTAGGGGCCGAGGGTGTCTTTGCTGGGATGCGGGTGGCGTTGGAGTTCCTCTGGGCCTGCCCGGCCGCGGAGCGCGGCGTGCCCGTCTTCGTGCCACCTCTCATCTCCGAGCCCTGCGGGTGCGACGGGAAAAGGCCGATGAAAGGAGGATCCGCCCGGGGACGGGCTATCGCCTCGCACGGATCAGAGACGCCACGAGACCTTCCTGCTTCCTACCCTGACAGCTGGCGGGAGCTCCCGCAGGTTTCTCCGCACGCGGGCATCGGAGACCTGTTCGCAGCCCGTCTCCCACCACGCCGGCTGTCGCAACCGCGGCACAGTCACCCGTGGGCTGGCAGAGCGGCTGTGCCGCTTGCCCGTGCGAGCTCTCGGCTCCAGCTACGCTATTCACCGCACACCCAGCCCGGCTTAAAAGTGTTCGACTCTGTCGACTGTTCTCTAAATGTCGTTGGTTTGTTTCCTCTGTTCTGCTAACATTTGGTACAGAAGATCAATAAATCGATTGACTACAAATAAATCCATACAATAAATCTATCAAGAAGTTTTCTCAGGAGCGGCTGAGGGAGCTGGGCTTGTGCAGCCTGGAGAAAAGGAGGCTCAGGGGAGACCTTCTGGCTCTCCACAACTCCCTGACAGGAGGTTGGAGCCAGCAGGGGTCGGGCTCTGGTCCCAAGGAACAAGCACCAGGACAAGAGGAACTGGCCTCAAGTTGACCCAGGGGAGGTTGAGGTTGGAGCTGAGGAACAATTTGTTGCCCTGCAGGGTTGTCCAGGCCTGTCCCAGGCTGCCCAGGGCAGGGCTGGAGTCCCCAGGATCCCTGGAGGGGTTTCCAAGTCCTGGAGCTGTGGTGCTGAGGGACAGGGCTCAGTGGTGCCCTGGCAGGGACGGGGGCAGCGCTTGGACTCCATGATTTTAAAGGCCTCTTCCAACCAGAACAATTTGATGATTCTGTGATTCTACGAGTAGAGCAGAGGCTGTACTCAGGAGCACAGCGCCAGACTCCGAACACGGAGCGGCACCTCCTTTGTCCCCACCTCTGACACCCGCCTGTGACACACACAGCACCTGTAACAGCACAGAAACAGCACCACGCTCCTTATTGTCTTCCAATCCTGCAGAAAAGCCACCCCGAATCTATAAACCAACATATCCTCTTTTTGAGGACTTTCTAATGCTGGTCTGCACACAAAAACTCATGAAAAACATGTCAGTGACCATTGAGAAGCTGCCTGGGACCAAGGCAGCGGGGAACCAGAGCAGAGCCACCACCAGCCCTCGCACCATAAAAACACAATCTGTGACCTGCAGTCCCTGCTCCTCCCTTCACCAGCCCCTGCTCTTCCCTTCACCAGTCCCTGCTCTTCCCTTCACCAGCCCCTGCCCTTCCCTTCACCAGTCCCTGCCCTTCCCTTCACCAGTCCCTGCTCTTCCCTTCACCAGCCCCTGCTCTTCCCTTCACCAGTCCCTGCCCTTCCCTTCACCAGTCCCTGCCCTTCCCTTCACCAGTCCCTGCTCTTCCCTTCACCAGTCCCTGCTCTTCCCTTCACCAGCCTCTGCTCTTCCCTTCACCAGTCCCTGCCCTTCCCTTCACCAGCCCCTGCTCTTCCCTTCACCAGTCCCTGCTCCTCCCTTCACCAGCCCCTGCTCTTCCCTTCACGACGGGCATATCCAGACGACTCACCACCACGAAGGGGAAACTCTGAGCTACTCCTACACTGCGGAATCCGCCTGGGATGCGCGTGCATTTCCTACTCTCCCAGCAGCACCTGGCAGATCTGGCTCCGGCACATTTCTGATACATCTGCTGTTTACAGCCAAGGAGCCCAAGAAACTCGGCATAAAGAAGAGGAGCAGGGAAAAATGTAAAGAGGCTGGGAAAAGCCACAGGGAGAGCAGGGAACACCCTGCAGCAATGAGGTATTTTTGCTGTAACGTGCTGCCGAGATCCGGCTTCTTCAAACACCAAAAACCGGAGCCAAGTCTGGCCACGGCCACTGGAAGGGGATGGGGAAGCACATCCCACCCTCTCCACCGAATGGGATGCAGGAGAGACGGCTCAGCCAAGTACCATCCAGCACCAGAGCTCCCAGGAATGCCTCAAGGTGTTCCCCGGGGGGCAGCTTTGCCTCTCTCACATCCCATTTCCTTACCTTGGCTTTGGTTTCTTGCGTTCCCGTACTGGCAGGTCGGGATGTGACAGAGGAGACTCGTTTAGAGGTGGAGACAGGGCTGGAGGGTGTTTTCGGAGGGGTTGTGCTAGAGGAGGTGTGTCGTTGGGGGGGGATGGAGGGTCTAGCGCCCGGGGGTTTGGCAGTGGAAGGTGAGGATTTCTTAAACACGGAAACAAAATAAAACGGGAACAAAACAAAAAAAAAAACATCAGTATGGGAGGGAAACGAAAAGGGATCGGCGACACGAAAGAGGATTAGAAGGTGCAATGCAGGATTGGGACAGCGTGGGACGGGTGACGGTCGGTGCCGCGGGCCCCTCAGCTCCGTCCCTCCCGCAGGGCACAGCAACACCCGAGCCCCTTTCTGGGGAACAAGCCCGCCCTTGTCACCACCCATGACCCCTCGAATTCCTCCCAAGCTCCCCACGCGCTCCCCCGGCAGCGCCGCCGCGGGTACCGCACCCGCAGCACCCCTGTTTCCAGGAGGAGCGGACGGCCGCTCCCCGGGTCCCTCGGCCTCGTCCGACCTGCTCTGTCGGTGGCGGATCGACGGTTTGGATCTAGATGATCAGGCCAGACGCCTACGCCTGGCACGGTCCTGCCAAACCTCCCTACAGAAAGACCCAGCTTCACATGCTTTGAAAAGAATTCTAATCCCCCCTGTTAATTCTGCACCCAGTAAATTCTCTACCAGCTTATCCGTTACCTCGGCCGGGCACTCATCGGGCTACCAGCAAATTACCAGTGATAGTTCGATATCTTTAGGATATATCTTTAAATAACTATCTTTATAAAGATAGTTATTTAAAGATACATATTTATATATCTACCTTTAAAAATATATATCTACCTTTTTATACATATATCTACCTTTATATAGATATATCTACCTTTATACATATGTTTTTATATATATCTACCTTTATACATATATGTTTTAATATATATATCTACCTTTATATATATGCCTTTATATACATGTTTTAATATATATCTCTACCTTTATATAGATATATCTACCTTTATAGATGTTTTTATATATATATATCTCTGCCTTTATATAGATATATCTACCTTTATAGATGTTTTTATATATATATATCTCTACCTTTATATAGATATATCTACCTTTATA
>VWZK01013805.1:77042-109870 GCA_013396935.1 Baryphthengus martii
TATATATCTATCTATCTTTACATATATTTATATCTTTTAAAATATATATATATATATATATGCAGATATCTTTTTAAAGGTATCTTTAAGACATTCTTCAGCTTCTGGAATCTACCCGCTATGAAACCGTGCTCCTCGCCCCGCACACAGCGGCTGCAAGGCCTGGAGTGTTTAACTTCATTTTTTTTTTAATCAGATTGTCTTGCTCTTCTCACCGCTACGTTGCCCGTCCCCAGCACAGCCCAAAGCAGTTTGGAGTTTGTTTCTGCCCCCGTTTGCCCCAGCCAAGCCAGCTGGCTGCTCTCCACTCTCGGGCTGAGAAATTATTCCTCCACCCACCCACCCAGCCAAGCCCAGGAGCCACAGGTTTGGTTTCACTTGCTTCGTTTCCTCGCCCCCAAAGATCACCATGGATTGCACCATCCAAACCGGGGTGAGGGAAATAAAAATAAAAATAAAGACAAGAGGGAAGATAATGGTGAGGTTTCCTGAGGGGAACGGCAGCCCGGGACGGCAGCAGAGGGAGTCGGGAACGTGCGCAGCGCTTCGCGGGTTGGCGTCACCTCCGGTGTTATTTTTCAGCTCACCTTCGGTTTCTTTTCCTCGGCTTCGGTCCCTTCCTTGTCTTTGCCGTCGATACGACCTGACAAACGGAGACAGGCAGAGTTACGCTCCCTGGGCCCGGTCAGGAAACTTCTAGAGAGGTGATCACTCCTGTGCTGCAGCAACAGGAGTGCTGGGGGGGGTGGGGGTCCTCCCATGTCCCTGCTCTCCTTTGAATTAATCATTATTCTTAGAAACGTCACAAAGTCACTCATTTCTTGCAGAAATACTTCCCCATATGATTCTATAAGGTTGGGAATCCAGCACCAACCCAGCCCAGTGGCCGCTCCTGGAGCTCAGTTAAACCGGGGACCGGAGCAAGGCTGGAGCTGAACAGCCCCAAAGCGGGTGGTGGGTACAAGTTACTCTCGGGGAGATTTCAATTAGATACAAGAGGATAATTTTCCACAACAAGAACAATCATTGGAATAATCTCCCCAGGGAGGGAGGTGGTGGAGTCCCCAGCACTGGACACCGTTAAGATTCAGCGGGACAAGGTGCTGGGCCATCTTATCTAGACATCTCCCAAGAAAGGTTGGACCAGATGATCCTTGAGGTCCTTTCCAACCTGGGATTCTATGGCTCTGTCTTTGAAGGAAGAGATTGTTAAATAACAAAAGAAATTCCTCCTAAGGAATCAGAAACTGGCTGACTGTGGGCAATGCATCTCCAGCCCACCACGGCCTCCAGGCGCCGGTGCAAGCCATGCCAGCGCCCTGCAGCGCGCGTGCGAAGCTCCCCACCGGCTCGTTAGGAAGCGAGCACCGAGAAATCCGGGATGAGCTTTGGCTCCAATGGAAAAAAGCTACATCAACGATTTCTTCGCCAGCCCAGCACGGCAAGGAACGCGCTCTCCCCGCCGCAAAGCAGAGCGGCGCTTCCCGGCTCGTGGAAGCTGCCAAGCCGAGCAGGGCCCGAGTGACATCCTTCTGAGCCCCAGTAAAGGTAGAAAATGAGCTCCTGGAGAAAGAAAAGGTCTAAGAGCCGCTCTGTTGGCAGAGATGCTCGTGCATTCAGCGGTCAACTCGGACCTTTGCCCAAGATCGAGGGGTTGGACTAAATGACCTTTAAAGGTTCCTTCCAATCCAAACCATTCTATGATTTTAAGACCGCTAAGGCTGAGATTGCTGCAGGAAGACAGCAGCTCTAGGACCTACTGCCCTCCCAGCCTAGCTTGAGACACACAGGCTGTTAGATGACCCAAGAGCCAGGCCTCCAGACACAGGCAGCTCCCGTGGAACACCCCAAAAACAGGTCGTCATGAAAGGCTGTGGAGTCTCCTTCTCTGGAGAGATTCCAAAGGCGCCTGGCCCCTGCGCTGCTGGGCCCCCTGCTCTGGGTGACCCTGCTGGAGCAGGGGGGTGGCACCAGAGGAGCTCCAGAGGGCCCTTCCAACCCCTACCATCCTGGGATAATGTGAAATGGAGCCATAATGTTGAACCACCCAGAAACACACCATCCAGAACCGGGACGGGAGCAGGATGCTCTGTAAGAGCATCGGACACACCCTGCAGTGGGGTAAGGTCCAGATGGCCGTAGACCTGGCCTCCAACAACCAGCAGTAGGGGACAGTTAAAAGTACAAGAAACAGGAGCAAAGTGGGGCCTTTCCCATGGTTAGATCTGCCACCTCACTTGTCTTTTTTCCTCCTTCCTCCTCTTTAGGAAAGCCAAGAGTTATTAGGCCGGCCAGTGGACACATGCAAACCAGAGAGCACGCGTCTTGCTGGGGTAAAGGTGCCGCGTGCACCGGGTTAGCCCCGCTCCAACATGCCAGAGCAACATCCGTCGGTCTTCGTCTTCTCTGGGAAGGTGCCAGGTGTGGAGTTAAGGTGCCCACCCCACGGATCCAAGGAAATCAAACCACAAAAAGAGGCGAACAAAGCACGACCGGGGACGCGCCAGCACCATGCAAGGGACGCCAAACCGAAGCGCGAGGGTCCGGCAAACATGTCGGGATATCCAGGATTAAACTAAAGAGGGAAGGAGAGGGAAGGAGAAGCAGCGGCGCTTTGTAGATCAGTCCACAGCCAAGGTCCAGGCCCATCTCCCAAGCAGCAGGACCGGAGAGGTGGCAGCAAGCTGAAGGACTGGCTCAGGCAGCCTTGTCGTGAGCAAGCCCCCGGCAACGTGAGCTCCGGGCAGGCAAACGGCGCACACACCTTTCAGCAGAGGGACGCGGCTGACGGCTTTATCTGCAACCGGGGCACGAGGTTTCTTCTTGGGCAGGCGACGTTCTCCTGTACCTGGCACGGCCTCCTCTTTATCTTCCGCATCACCTTTGAACTCAGCAGCTGTTTCTAGCAAGGGTCCAGAATCTTCTCCGTCCCCGGGCTCTGCTTCTTTTTGGGAGATGATTTCAGAAGGCTCGGATGGGGTGACATCTGTGTCTTCTTCCCCCCTCAACGGCTGTCTCCTCTCCTCTTGGTCCTCTCCTGCTTTTTGTGGTTCGGTTTCAATAAGAGGTGCCTCTTTTGGAACCTCTCTGAGGACATCTTTGGACTTGTTTTCTTCAAAGGCATCTTCTTTAAGAGCTTCCTTGGCCGCTGCTGGACACAAGCCCATTTCAGGTCCTGGTGAAACATGCCGACCCACCAGAGAAAGCAAACCCTGTTCGGAAATTTCATCAACATCACGGTCCTCATCTCTCTCTTGTCCACTGGCATCTTCTTTTAACGGAGCTCTGGTAGATAGAGACGGCCCGTCTCTAACACGGGCGTAACCTGGGCCACCGGCTCCTGCCGAGCCCTCAGCGCACACACCAGGACCCAGCTCTGCTCCCACACCAATGCCTTCTCGGCCTCCATCATCCCACGACTCGCCGTTGTCTTCAGGTGCTCCGGAGCCTTGGTACATATCCAGGGGTATTGGGATGGTGACCTCGATCCTGGTGGGAGCTGCTGCTGTAGTCTTCGTTTCAGGGGACAGAAGGGGCTGCTGAAGCATCCCAAGGACCTGCTTTGTGGGTTCTCTTCTTATTGCATCTCCCACGTGCTCCTGAGGGCCAGGAGGTGGCTTTGGAGAGCTTGGCTCCCCTGGAGCTGAAGATGGAGGGTACGAAGCACGGGCAAACAATTAGCACAGGCGTCTCAAAGAGGTGGGCGGTCAAGTAATGCTGAAGAGAGACTGAGGGTTCCTACTATCGATCCAGAGGATAAAAGCAAGACCCACATCGCCCCACTGAACAGACAACTCACTTCTACAGCAGGTTTTGCCTTCACAGAAACTCTGATCCTCCTGGGAACCAGGAACAGCGACAGCCACGAGACCAGACCCTTCCCCGGACCCAGTCTCAGGTTGGGGGTATCCAGTATCCCCCACACCCACGCTCTAGGAGCTGGTTTAGCTACAGAGGTTTTCAGAAGCCAAGAACACACCCATTTTCTACTCTACCACCACCACTGGACCATCGTGGCGGTCAGGGACCACCTCGTCTTGCCTTTGGGCTGTGCAGCCACTCAGAGCTCCAGCTGCTGCCACCATCTGGGTAGGGCAGAAAGTGTGACATTTAAAACCCACCACAGATGCTCACATCTCTTTTTTTTGGTTTGTTTGGGTTTTTTTTTCTCTTTCTTTTTTTTGGGGGGGTGTAAGAGAGAGAATTCTGTTCCATTGCTGATCCCATGCACGACACAGACTTTTATAAATTTCACCCAACAACTGCTGCATTAAGCCATATATTCCAGCTGAGTTTTTCTGCTAGAAATTCATTCAACTGAAGCGAAGGAGCACTGAGCAAGGGAGAATTCACCCTGACCACAGGGAAATCGCTTTAAAGTCAACTGCCCCCACGAGAATGAGCATCTTATCTCATGAATTTGTCCGGCTTCAAATACTCTTTGCTCTTTTTGAGCACTGGGGGGGTGAATTGAGGAGCCCAGATCAGAGCACCTCGGTGTTGGTGCTTTGTTAGATTAACAAACAAAATTAAAACAAGAAAAGCAGCAGTCAAGGCTGACTGGGCCTTTTAATGAAGTTCTCCCCATTTTAAGAGATGACAATGGTTAAAGTGAAACTACCCCACGAAGACCTTGGAAATTGCGATGTCCTAAAGCGGCAGTTACTGGCAGGCAATATTTGAAATGCGGCATCAGGAAACACCTTTTATGACCACGGGCCCTTTGAAGGGTGTTTGTGCAGTAGCCAGCAGAGCACCCCAGCTCCTTTCCTCTGTAAAGGAACAGCAGGAGCATTAACAACTAACATCCACCAGCGTAGAGACGGGGACAGTCGGTTCATCGGCCGTACTTAGACGGTCCAGGACCTGCCGGGGGGTTCTGAGGCAAGCGTGAGGTAGGAGGCCAAGAGCTGGCAGAATGCCACCATGGCACAAAATGTGGCTACTCCACCTGAGACTCCAAAGGCATTGGAAGATGCTCCATCTTCACTGCAAAGATCCTTTATTTACACCCAACAACACCAGAAAGGAAGGTAATTACTAAGGAGACATCCAAGACTGTGCGTCTCGATAATCGCTCTTCCCTCTGAATCAAAGGGAACCGTTACAAGGAAGCAGCACATCCTTACAAGTCCACTTCAGGAGAAGTAGCAATTACATAAGAACCTAGAAACGTCATCTAGAGGTTAGATCAGAGCTGGATGTCCCCACATCAGACAGCAGAAAGATCCCAGCACAGCACAGAAAGGTCTTAGGAAAGATGTGGTGAGAAACGGCACCCAGACAGAAGAGAGAACTTCACTCCCCACCCACTAAATCTTGATTTCTTTTTTGCACTGGTGCCACTATTTTAAATACAGAAGATTTCCTGGGGTGAGAACCACCGGACAGGCAAGAGAAGGTTTTTCTTTCAATTGCAGGGAGCAGACTGCAGATAACTGCGCTCGTTTGTGTGGAAAGCAAAGACGACCTGAATTCTGCCCTGAGCGCAGAAGGCAAAGACCTATTTAATTCTTTAAAAGAGCTGGATGCCTGTAAATGCACTTAATGCAGCCACGAGGAGGAAAGATGTTGCCCAAGCAACTGGAGGGATTTGTTACTGCGCAGAAAACGACCTTATAAAACGGGGTTTAACTAAGATTTTAAACAGCGCATCAAACCAGCGCTCTGCTGTAGCAGTGCTGGCAAGAGAGCAGTAACCCAGCGAGGCTGGACCCTTGAGGCTGCTCCACTGGGCTCAGGATTAAACCAGCGCCAGGTGCTTTGGGAAAACCCCATCCTAAAGTTTTCCATCAAGTCTGAACTGAGCAGAGTCAAGAGAGGCTTTCCAGATAGCCAGGAGGTCCCTGGGTTGTTTCTTGGCTGAGCAGAAGCACAATTAGTGCTCTGAGAATGCTCCCTGCCCACCAGGCAGGGCTTTGTCAGACATGTTCCCTTAGACTGGGATGAGAGAAAAAAAACACCTTTAAAAGTCAGGGCATCAGTGAGCAGGTTGGAGACACGTTGTACGTTAGAAAAAGACACCGTAATTAGAGTCAGTTTATTTCCTGTGTGACACGCAAGGCCCAAGCGTTCATCCCTGAGCAGCTCCTCCTGCACATCCCAGCTCTGTTTGGCACCTTTTCCAGCCTGTTTTGCAACTGGGCAAACAAGCACCAGGGCTTCAGTCACCGGGGAGAGAAATGTGGCGCCTGAAAAGCTGCGGTTCCCTGAAATGAGGATGTTGGGAACATTCAAGGCCTGTGTGACCCTGCTCGGGACCAGGGAGAACTGCGGAACGGCTCGTACAGCGCAGAGCATTTGGCCCACTCCGGAAAATTCCCAAGCCACTGGGCACCGGCAGCACACGTGGGCAGCGATCGCTGGACCCCAGCGAGACGATTCACTAACCTTGAGCGGCATCTCCCGCAGCGTGGTCCTCCAGGTTGGGGGTGGCTCCTACGCCCGCCTCTTCAGCTGGTCCCAGTTCAGGGAAAGAATGGGAAAAAAAACATGATCAAAACAAGAATTAAGCTCAAGCATTCGCCTGGAGAATTTATTTACTTCCCTGCTGATGCTGGTTTATGAGCAGGGCAGGATCAGAAGGGCAACGAGCCCACGTGGACGATGGATCTTGGTAGATATGTTCAGCCTGAGCTCTACCAGGCTGGAGGAGAGTTCCACCAGCCCGCACATCCTGGGCAGCAGGTGAGGACAAGCTCCTTCAGGCAGAGGGGCAGAAACCAGGCTCCAATGAAACGAGGAAACTTGTGGATTTATATCCCCTCCTGTACCCCCACCTCGAGTTTACGTTGCCGGCAGCACTCACGTGACTGCCTCTTACCTGAGCCCTACCTTCCCGGTGTCTACCACCTCGCCTACTGGGATGAACTCTGCAGAGTCTATGACACCAGTAAGACCAAGTCTGATATAAACCTGACACTTCAGGAATACTGGTACATTAAAGCAGCGCAGTTTTCTTCACAGCCATGATTACTTGTCTCTGACAGAGTTGTTTCCATGTATTGTATGTCTAGTTTCAAACCACCTTCAACAATTCTATTTGTATGTCACCGTTCTACAATCAAATCAGGATTTTCTCTGTTTTCCCCACTTTTCCCCAAGAGTTCAGGACTCACGGCTTCTCCCTGACTCCCTGAGGCAGTCAGATCTTGAAGCAGAGCCTGCACATCCCAGCTCCTCCACCTTCTAGCCCAGGGCTCCACCACCAGCCTGGGGACTGGAGGCAGGACAGACAACGTGGTTGCCCAAAGGAACGTGCCGGGGGCTTGTTTCAGTGTCCGGGTGTTGGCAGAAGCCCACATCCAGCCAGCACCTTCCTCAGGTCCCAGGAAAAGCCAACGGCGACCGCACGGGGCCCACATGCTCCTTTTTCACATACAGGAGCTCCTGCCCTCTGGGACACACACAGCACCGCTCCAGCTCGCTCCCGTCTTTACTCTGCTTCCCAAATCCGCCCCCGTCCCTCCCCAGCAAGCCAGGCCCAGGTGCAGTGATTCCCCACAGAGCATTCAGGCTGAATTAGCCGCTTCGCTTCCTCTGCATTATCCCTAAAAGGCGCCGGCAGGCGCGGAGCCGCTGCAGTGGCCTGGTTTCCACCTGCCGCTTCCAAGACAACCGCATGGGCTGGGCTGGGCTGGGCCAGAGCACCAGGGAGAGAAGCGGCAAAGTCCCGTGGTGACCACCTCGCCCCACCAGCGAGGCCGGGCTGCTGGCAGAGGGGCAGAGATGACCGGGATCGACAGGTAAGCCTTTCGCCTGGAGATGAGAGGCGAAGCCACCACAGAGACACCGGATAGAAAGATTGTCAGGTGTGGAGCTGAGAAAAACTGAGAAAGAGAGAAGAAAGGGCTACGAGTTTCCCCCAGGATGGAGAAGGCAAGAGGATAATTGTACGCCAGGAATCTTTTCTGCAGGCCGCGGAGAAGGAAGACGCAGGCCTTGGGAGCGAAGCACGCCCGCCAGAGGCTTCGCAGGGTTCTTTTGAAGCACCAAGCAGCCCGGCTCTCTGCTCTGTCTGCACCAAGAGATGAAACTGCACCTTGGTCTCCCTCACCTGTGGTTCCTTCTGGGATCTCCCCGTGCTGTTCGACACCACCCTGATCCTCGTGGTCTCCTTCCTCCACTAAAGGTGCTGTGGCATCTGAAAAACAACGCAGCTTTCACAGAGCCGGGGAGCGGCAAAACCCTGCGGAGGCCAGGCCAGGCCTGAAGAACTTCTTGCTCAGAAAAGCACCCGACTCCCTCCCTTGAGCCAGCGCCTGTGGAGGGAGATGAGCGAGCAGGACACGGCAAAGCCGGCGTCGCAGGGACGCCGTGAGCTGTCCCCTCTGTCACACCAACCAGGCTTTGCCGTAAACACTGTCTGAAAATGCCCAGCTAAAGACAGTCCCTGGTGCAGGGGGACGTCACCGGGCTGGAGCAGGAGAGAACGGCTCCCATCAGATCCTTTCATGAACCATCTGAGCACTGGGGATGCACCGCTCTCTGGGCAGCTCTGAGGCAGGTACCTGGCTCCATCTACCAGTCTGCTCATCATGAGAGTCCCGATCCAACTGGAAAGAGGGACAGTATCCTCTTCTGCACCAGCCAGCTTTTAAATACTCATTTCTTCAGCCACATTCACAGGAAAAGAGTCACTCCACGGACTATCAGCCAGCCAACACCTCCAGCAGGACAGGGCTGGAACTGCTCAGCAGCTCTGTTCACCTTTCTCCTAGATAAATTTTGCCAACTAATGCCTTTATCGTCTCCCTTCCTTTACCTTAAGTCTCCAAGAGGCAGATACTTGGGATTAAAGCAGCCAGAGGAACACAAAAAGTGCAGTTAATTAAAATGGTGGACACATCCCTAGACCACTTTGGAATTAGATTATTTCTACAGACATTCACATAACGCTCTGGAGCGGCACAGACATGCCCCGAGTCCTGCTTATGTGGCCTTTACATCAGCACAAAGTTTTGTTTGACGTATAGATTCTGCCCACCTCACCTCAGTGTGAATCAGGCTGTACTAATGAACAGGTAAATACAGAGAGAGGGGAAAACAAACAAACAAACAAAAAAAAAAAGAGCCCTGAGAGACTCGCTCTGAGGGTGAGTCCTTCAGCAAGGTTTACCACGACCCCATCCATCATGGTTTCAAAGCAGTAAGTCAAAGAGCTCCCACCTTCCGTAGTTGGGGTGCTCTTTGCGTCAGATGTTTCAGAAACAGGCTCATCCGATCCGTCATCGACTGGTATCTGAAGGGGATAGCCTGGAAAACATTCAAATACTTAGAAGGAGTCCTTGGGCTGTGAATTCTGGCCTGTGCGTTACCAACTCGGATTGCCCAGATCCACAGCAGCAAGAAACTCTACTGGGAGAAGTGTCAACTACCTGAACTTAACAAGCAAGCAAAGCGTGGAAAATGCCAACCAAAAGCACCGGTGTCATCACCCAAAGGAACGAGTGGGAACCCGTCAGCAAAAGAAAAGCCCAGTGAACAGCTTAGAAACAGCAAAGCATGGCACAAGCAGGGAAGGAGATCTCAGTGAGGTTAAGCAGAAAAGAAGCACAGCTTCAGAGTCACTGTCGTCCTCTCTGCCACGTCTTGGAGCCGTTAGGTCTTTGCGAAGGGCTCGGTGTAGCACAGGACGTCCCGTGCGAAGGCTCGGCTGCCAAAGTCACCTTTTGGAAGAGCAGGGCAAGAGGAACGAGTCTCCTCGGGGTAAATAAAATGATGAGAACTGAAGAGAATGACTCGGAAAAGAAGATTCAAACTAACAAAAGCAAAATCGCTGGGAACCGCGACGTGCGAAGCTGAAGCTACAAGCAGGGAGGAGCTATCGGACTGAAATGCGTTACAGAACCCGGGATGAATGGATGCTATGGATTCTCTCCAGCACAGAGACAACCCATTTATCTGGGGTAAGCTGTGTCCACAGCACCTCAAGAAAAGAAAATTAAGATGATGTTCATATGGAGCATAGCTGGGAGCGAGTCCCACCGCTGGCACTGGCGTTACGGGGCTTCCCAAGCTCAATTGCGGAGCAGGGTGGAATGAGAAAGGAAAAGCTTCTTGAGAAACGCAGGTCTGAAATATGGGGCGAAAGATTCTGCCATGGCCCCGCTCCCAGAGCTCTCTGACCAGTTCCCCAGCACCCCCCCACCCCTGTGCAGGTGAGAAAAGCAGGCAGCAAGCAGCACCCGTGAGCCGTGTCTCCAAATCAAAGCAGTGCCGGATTTTTACAGCGAGCGAAGGAGCCGACACAGAAACGCACGCACACTTGCAAAGCTGCAGCAATAAGATGGTGACGAGTCTGGGGTGGTTCTGCTCTTGCTGGGCAGTGACATCAAAGAGCAGCATTTTCCTATGACTACGAACATCAGAGCATCTTGTGGGCTAGCCCCTGTCCGCTGGTTGCGGCCACGGTGACCTTCCAGACACAAACACCCTCTCATCCGAGGAGCCCTCGTACGCCGGCCCCGCTCAGGCCGTTCTTTCAGCAGTGAGCAAGGCAGGTCCTTCACACCGTCTCCTTCCGGAGGTGCTCACCTGATGGGAAGTGCTTCTCCTGGCCGGCTGCGTGATCCTCCATCATGGCGATGTCCTGACGCTGCTCCGCCGTCTCTCAGCACAGTTACCTGAAAAGGAGAGGAAAAACAAACACCCATCAGGCAAAACCTGACACAACCTACCTTCACCCGGCGTCCACCAAGTGGGCTCCCATCTACGGACGATTTGGGTTTGTCAGCCCACTTCCAGGGGCTTTAAACACCCTACTGCAAGTGATCAGCCAACACCAGCCAAACACCGTTTCAGTCACTGTCAGAAGACACCAACTTTGTTCCCTTTTCCTGATGACAACTCACCACTGAGGCCAGAGAAGGTCACAGCTCAAGATACATGTTACCTATTGGGTTTGACACCAGTGCTGAAATACTCCCTGGAGCATCTAATGCCTCCAAATCCACCAGGAGCACGTTTGGTCCCAGTGATCGGCTGGAGGAGGACGGGAAGGGAGTGCTAACGCACCAAACGGGGATCCAACGGGGCTGCCCTGGCCAGACCCTGCTCTTCAAGCTCCCAGGACAAGAGGTCAGAGCAACCCGCACTCAGAGGACACAAAAAAAATTCACTTATGGGCCTGAGCCAAAAGGAAAACATGGATTTTGAATAAAAGACACATAAAGGAGTGAACGTTCCTCGTGAATAAAGGGAAGGTCTAATCATTCCTGCGTGGTCACTGCAGCCACCACAATGTAGACACAGGCAACTCCTGCTCAGCTGCACCACAGGAATTCCACAGGGATTTACCATGTCCCAGGTGAAAGGACCATCCTGGTGCACGCAGGACACCGCTCAGCCGCTGTTTTGTCACCAGTGACCACGAGAAGCAGACACGCTTCTGCTGCACGCTCTGCATTCAGCATCCGCCAGTTTAACCAGAAGCATCTGCCGGTGAGGGGTGATGCTGCTGCAGGAGGGGACCCCCCAACCCCTGCAGAGACCCCCAGCAGGGATACACGGCTACAGCCATACACCGAGCCCCTGAAAACCGAGCCAAAAGCGACAGGCAGGGGAGAACCCGGACTTGCCGGAGCAGGATTTGGAGCCGGCGCTCTTAGAGAAGAGAGTCTCGCCGCGCGGCAGGTCTGAGAGGCCGGCAGCAGGGCTGCTCGAGGCCGAGTCCTTCCCGCAGCGCCTCAGAAAGCCAAGGTGGTGGCGCAGAGCGAGGCCCAGCAAACAGCTCTGGACGCTGAACAGAAGCACAAAAGGTGTTAAACTGCAGAATTGTTTTTTCCACCGTGCGTTCAAGGAAAGGAAAC
This sequence comes from Baryphthengus martii, assembly GCA_013396935.1. Classification (NCBI taxonomy): domain Eukaryota; kingdom Metazoa; phylum Chordata; class Aves; order Coraciiformes; family Momotidae; genus Baryphthengus; species Baryphthengus martii. Next base: position 88,853 of record VWZK01013805.1, read on the forward strand.
GAAGTCGCCGAGGAACACGAGCCACTTCTGTGAAGCCGGGACCCTGGTTCTCCTTATTTTCCATTAGGCAGACATTGCTTTTAGCTGACTTCCTAATAACTGATGTCACTACAGCCATTAGTAGTGAGGAATAACCAGCTATTAGTGCAATCACACGTTTGCCCTGCCCGCCAGGAGCCAGCGAATCCAGCGGAGAAGCTCGAGTTACCAGCAGCAAGGAAGCAAACTCGGCTGGTTTTGTTTGCCGGCAATAAATTCCGGGGATAAATGGAACTATGCAAGAGAAACTCCAACGCTAGGAACCAGATCTCTCGCCCAGCTTTTTTTTTTTTAAGCCTTAGCAAGATGACTCTGCAATTTCATTGCTGCCTTAGACGGTGATAAAGCCATTTGAGAGAACAACCAAGTCAGCTGAGGGACTGGTCCTGAAAGGAAATCACCCATAAAAGTGGAGGTAGAAAACAGGAAAGAATTAAGTACCTGATTTTTGCCCCATAAAAGGTTGGGTGTTAATTATTTGGACATCTGGCCGCCCTCCTCCCAGAGCTCGATGGATCATATTGATTATATCCTGGTCTCATCTGGCCATCATTTGGTATTATTTACAGGTCAGCTTAGCACTGAAACACTAAAATACCCTGCTAACCTTGGGTGCAGGGCACAAAAATATCGTGGGCACTGCGAACACGAGCGTAAAACGACAGAGAAATGTGCTGTGCAATTGGAGGAGTGATCTCCCTGCCCCAAACAAGCGCAGCACTGGGGACCGCAGCTTCCCTCACACACTGCTCTGGCTGCTGGTAGGAAAATGTGGAGGGAGGAGCAGTTCCTGGGGGTCTCTAACACTCCTCCCAGTCCAGTTCACTAAACATCTACAAAAATTAACGCCTTTGCTTCCAAACCTCAGATCCAGAGCCAACCACTCACAGATTCTGCTGCACTGGATTCAAACGAGGTGGTTTCCTTCTTCTGCTTCCTTTTCTCTTTTCCTCCCACCTGATTTGTTGGAGAAGAGCAATTGGTGTCTCCCCCAATCTCCCTGGAAAGATCTCCTCGGAAAGATGCATTCACCATCCTTGGAGGGGTTTAAAAGCTGCGAAGATGTGGTGCTGAGGGACACGGTTTAGTGGTGCCCTGGCAGGGCTGGGTTAATAGTTGGACTCGATGCTCTCTTTGGTCTCCTCCCACCAGAACAATTCTGTGATTTTATAGAATCATAGAATGTTAGGGGTTGGAAGAGACCTCAAGTCCAATCCCCCTGCCAGAGCAGGATCACCCAGGGCAGGCCACATAGGAACAGAACCATCCCGAAAGAGCTCCAAGCTTGACAACTAGTGAGCTCACGCACCCTGCTGCAGGCTCATCTCCTGGCTCCGTGGCCGGCATCTGACACAGCCAAAGACCATCCCCCTTTCCCCTGAATAGAGCATTTAGCGTGGCTGGGAGCCTGGCAGCGCAGCAGCGAGCCGTGATTCAGCACCGGCCGCTGGATCTGCTGCCCGGGCGCAGGGCTGCCCCGTCACCCCGCCGAGCGGCCGCCGTCAGGGCTCTTCAGCGCAGAGAAAGGCTCGGGTGTTTTTCAGCGAAGCCGACGATCTCACCGTCCACCTGAGCTTTGCAAGAAGGCCTTTAACGCTGGGCTATTCCCAACTGGGCAGAGGCAGCCTCTGCTCCCAGCCAGCTCCACGCACGGCAGGATTCAGCCGCCTTGGAGCTAAAGGACGGGAGGTGGGCTCAGGAGGACGCAGCCATTAATTTTTCAGAGCCGAGAGAGAGCTGCTTTTTCTGTCACAAGGCAAAAAGCACGACCGAAAGCCACAGAGATCCATCAAAAACCCGCTCAGCAGGATGACGAGAGCACCTGAAGCTTACAAAACACCCCGGACACTCATTTGCTTGCGGTGATTTTTGGGGGCTGCCGCCCGGTTCGCTCTGGAAACCAAAACCATCTCCCAGCGGACGAAGCACAACGTCCTCCCACCACGTCCGCAGCACGGCAGGCGAAGAACAAAACCCCCTCCAACCGGCACGAGCCGAGGGGCAGGGAGAGGGACCCAGTTCCCACACGGTTCCCACAGCATCTCGCTCTCAGCCGAAGAAACGGCCACTCAACAGACGCCTTCCCGACAAGCGCTGCCCATCCCGCGCGGCGTTCCCTACGGCAGGCCCTGGCAGGGCTGAGATTGAAACCGGTCACAACAGGGCTGACAAAATTGCATCAGCACCAGATAAGCAAAGAAAAAAACCATGAAGGATTCCGTAGGCAAGCGGGAACGAGCTGCCACCACCACCAGCTTTGAGCTGCAAAGGAGAATTTGAACCACCGGGGCCATATAATCCTACGGGTCCTGGTCCTGTTCTCCAGGAATATCGTCTATAAAGACAATTTATCCCTCTCCAATGGATGCTGAACTTCATTCTCTCCCTCTTTCCTTTCCATCCGTTGTAGATGTCAGAGAAAAGCACTGCTTGCTCGACACCGCGCTGACGCTGCACAAGGTTTTGGGACAGATCTGTCCTGGTGAAACCAAGAAGCAAATCTGAATTGCCTACGTGTAACCTCCTTCTTCTTCTGAGGGGAAAGTCTGGGCTTTGTTTGGGCTTTTCACTCAGGTAATAAATTCGTGTGGCTAAAGAGAATTTAAACCTTATTAAAACGGCCTGGCTTAGACCAGACTTCTTACAGATGTTCTGAAAATTGTGTGTTTGAGAAACTACTTTGAATTTTGAAAAAAAAAAATTTATAATGATAATTCTACTTGTTTATCTTTTCGAGTGGGGGAAGGAGAAATCCCTCTTGGGGAAAAACTGTAACATAAAAGGGAAAAGAGCCAAAAAAACTGTACAATCAGCCCCACCTTGAAGCGATGGCTCAGTAATGAACAATTACAGCACGGAGAGCTGCGCCGAGATAAACTTGGGCAGCAGCCTCTGCGTGACAGATAAAGCACAAACCCTCCTAAGAATCTTATCCACTTCCAGCAGAACTATTCTCCTTAACCAGGGACACTATCTAAAAAGCAACAGCCCATCCCCTAATGAACAGCTCCTCCGACCCTCCCCGCAGCCCGCCTTGCGAGAGCAGAGGGGCGCCGAGCAGCCACCCCGAGCTGCGCGCCGAGGCAGAGGAGAAGGGAAGCAGGGGGCAAAGTCTCTGTTGCCGGGAGCAAGAGGAACCGGCTGATTTCTGGCAGCACAGGCTCTGCCCACCAGTACCTCGGCACCTGCAACCCGGTCAGGGCCCTGAGCACAACCCCAGTTGAACTGGCGAGAGCCCGGCCCGGGCCCGGCGCCCGCCGCAGTAGCTCTGCCCATCGCATCGGGGTTCAGAGGCGACACAGGCTGGCACGCCACGTATCTCGCTCCCGGGCTCGGAGCTGCTTTGCCAATGATAAAGAATTACAACCCGTGGCCCCCCCAACCGGTCTGAGAGTTGAATATTGCTGTCCTCACGCTCAGACCGGTGTAACCTGGGGAGAAGCAGATGCTCCAGTGTGCTGTCACCGAGGCGTGCGCGGATCTGTCGGCAGGCTCGTGGCATTCGGGCCACCGGCCGACTCCGGATGCGCTTCCCGACCAAGCTCGACGTTGTGCTAACCAGGAGCAGCTCTCGCAGCACTTGAACAGCACTTGACGGCTGAAGCGGGTCCCAGAACGGTCCCTGAAGGCCTGTCTTGTACAAAATGTTAGGGGCTAGAAGCCAAAACGGCAATTTACACCTCAAAGAGTCCAAAGCGCGTCCGTAAAGGAAGAGCCTTAAGTGAAATGATGCAAACCTTTAACAGCTATCGACAGCACTCAAGTTTAGGTCAGGAAGTGAAAGCTATTAGTCAGCTTGAGGTCCACAAGGCATTTAAAGAGGAAATAAATATCACTTTCCTTGCAGAATTTGGCAAGGATGCTGAAAACAACAGCGCTCCTCAAACCGGCAGCTGCAGAGACCCGAGAGCGAAGCCGACCAGCTCGACGCGATGGTTCCCACACCGCGTTGCGTCCGACACCCACAAAGGCCTCGGTGCCAGCCTTACCTTGCTTCCTTTGCAAGATCAAGACACCTGAGCCGCGTCCCTGACACCGTCCTGCATTCACGCCCAGGAGAACTGAGCCAGAGACGAGAGAGCGTCGCTCTCCTGCCGCTGCCTAAGCTGTGAATTTATTTTCTAAATAGCTCGTCAGGCTTGAAGGCACCAATAAAACGGCTTGGTGTGGCCATGGAGATGTGGTGCTGAGGGACGTGGTTTAGTGGTGCCCCGGCAGTGGTGGGGGAATGGTTGGAGTCGATGATCTGAAAGGGCTCTTCTAACCCAAATGACCCTACGATTCTCCTGTAAACCAACGTCTTTCTCCTGCCTGGATTTGGCACTCGGATGCCTTTCTGGAGCGTGGTCAGGACGCGTCACCGCCAGCACAAAGACACAGCAGAGCCCTCGTTCTGCCGCCGCTCGGACCGACCACCGGCAAACCACCAGCAAACCCGTACAAAGCCGCCAACGCTCTCCGCCCGGCAAGATTTAGATCCCAAATTCAGTTGGGCAGCCCATAAGTCTTAATCCCTTGGCAAAAGATTTCCCTGCAAGGAAAAGTAAATAAATCCAGGGCCAAAAACAATGTCCCCTATCGAGAGCGGCCCAGCGCCGGGGAGGGAAGAAAGATGCCGGGGACCACACAGCTGGGCCGTGGCGGCACCGGGCCTTGCGTAATCTGTGCCAGATGCCACCGTTACCCCTCACAACGGAGCACGAAGCCGCATCCCCACAGCCCTTCCGGTGCCAGGAGATGAGGAAAGCGGGTCGGCAGCTGCACCCCGCTCACCCGCGGGCCCGGCGCCGCCGCAGGGCCTACGACCGCAGCCCGAGGGGACGCGATCCGAGCGCGGCGGGTTCCGACCGGCCGCGGGATTATCCCCGACGGCAGCGGGAGAGCCCGGATCTGCGGCGATCCAAACGGCGCAGCTCCCGGCATCACGAGCCCGGGAGCTCGTGGCTCGATTTCCATACGCACCGATCCCAAAATAAACCAGGCGTTGGCAGATCCGTTTGCGGCTGGCTGCGGGGGATACGAGCCGCACGCCGGTAAGGAAACAGAGGAAAGAGAAATTTCAGCAGGAGGCTGAAATGCTTTGAGATTTGCACCCTCTCGTACTCGTCACCGGGTCCAACCGAGCAGCTCCAGCTTTTACGCCGACGTCCAAGCACCTCCCAACTCATTTCCACGCGCGGGGAGAGTAAAGCCTCTCGTTTTTTGCGTCCTGTGCTCATCCCAGTGTCTTCCTTCTCCGTTATTTAATCACTAAAGGCATTCAGCATCCCTTCTTGTTACTCAAAAACCGAACAAACACGAGCTATCCAAGTGTTACCTCTGAAAGGTGATCAAACACAAACAGCATTCGCCAAAAAGCACCATTCCACCCGAATTACTTCATTAAAATGGAGTGACAGCCCCGTGAAACAAACAGCAGCCTGAAAGGCTTTTCATAATTCATAAGCAACTTCCTTTTCATCTCCTTTGTGTACTTTTCCAAGTAGTGTTTTTCCCAGAAGCTGACAGAGGGGTGAATATGGACGGCGAGCTCATTAATCGCAGGCGCTGCCTCAGTCGCAGCGAGCTGACAAATTACAGCAGGTTTCAAGATATCGAGTCAAAGAGGCTGGAAAAACTTCCTTCGGGTTCAAAGACAGACAAGCGCCTCTTAGGACAATAGGCGGGAGTTGCAAATGCCTCAAAAATGGATTTTTATTTTTTTTTCTTTTTGTTTGTTGTTTTCACATTTTTTCCCATGTTATAATTTGACTCCTTGGGGGCCTGGAACGGTTGACACCTTTCTCTGGGGGGCTGGCCACCTTCCACACAGATGTGAGACGGGTTTGGGTTGACAGCAGCACAGCTTTGAGGCACGGGAGCCTCATCACAGCAGGGGTGGTCACACCGGCTCCGTACGCACCCGTTTAGGACCCAAAGGCTACAAGTCCCAAGCCAGCTAATGACATATCAGCACGTTTGGAAAAAAACACGGGGCAAAGGCGAAGGTGGTAACGGGGCAAGGAAGCTCCAGACGATGCGAGGCTACGATTCCGTACAAATAACATCAAAAGGGAATGGAAAAGCTGGGTTCAGAGATCCAAGAGCTCAAGGAACCACCAGGAAATAGCCCTCAGAGCCCTAATCTGTCCGTAGGCAGCGCTGGGGGTCACCAGCTGGCACAGGTCTCCAGGGCACGCTCGTGCCTAGAGAAAAGCCAAGGGATGCTCAAGCGCTGACAAGTTCCTCGGCGCTGCTTAGAATTAAACTAACAGAATTTGCCGGCCCAAATCAGCTTAGGCCCAGCTCAGCAGCTGCTTCCAAGCTGAGTGGCAATTAGGAGACCAGATTATCCAACACACGACCCCGGCCCGCGGCCCGAGCTGCAAGAGGAGCGGGACGCAGGAGGTTGGGATTGGCCTTCCCTGCGTGTCTTGTCCCTGTCCAAATGAAAAGGTGTCACACATCCTAGAATGTCAAGTTGGAAGGGACCTCAAGGATCATCCGGTCCAACCTTTTAAGTAAAAAGTTTAAATGAGCTGGCCCAGCACCCTGTCAAGTTGCGTCTTTTCCAAGAACGGGAATGTGCTGGGAATGTCCTGAGGGAATACCCGCAAGCGTTCGCAACGCAGCAATATTAACCCCAAATCCTGCACCGACTGTTCCTGACAGAGTGACCCAACGCATCCTTATTCCCATCTTCCCAGCAAGAGGAACAGAGGTGGAAAGACTGGTCAGGGAGCAGGCTGGGGACAAAGCGGAGCGGACACCAGGCTCCCACAGCCTCCAGGACCGGCATGCGCCCGGCTGCGAGGCTCTCCCTCAGGCAGGGCTCTCTGGAGCTGCCCTCGAGGAGAGAAATCCAGGGAAAGCTCTTGAGGGACATTAGAGGGACCTAAGGGCAGTCAGGCTTCACCTCACCCGAAAGCCGGGCACCTCCGGGTCCACCTGCAGCACCGACCAACACCATCGGCGTCTTCCTTCCTCGATCGGCATCTTCCCTCCTCGATCTTTTACCCCCTCTTACCTTTTTTTTTCAGCTTTTGTCTGGCTTATCTGACTACGATGCAAAGATCAGGCTGCCTCTTAATCCACTAACTTGAGCTAGATTAGAGCTCTGATCTGAGCGGGGCTTACACGGCACCAGAAAAGGAAGCAAGAGTAGTTGTCAAGCTTGGCCTGTCTGTTCAAGCAGGCTCTTTGTGAACAGAGAGAAGAGAAGCCTCTTTGGCAGGGATTTACCAGGCTACCTTCGGATTTCTTCCCAACCCCCTGCTCACCGCCGTGCAGCTCGCAGAGCCGCGGGTCTACGAGTGGATAAACTCTTCCTCCCGAAAATCCTGCTTGCTTGGGAAGCCTTTAAGCAGTTGAACACGTAGAGCGGATCAAAGAGGAGGCAGGAGATCTTATTTACCAGCTAATTCTCTTTGACTCTTCCCATCCCAGGCTCAGCCCAACCTGCTGGAAATCAGAGCATCTTCTCTGCTGCGGCAGGTTTTGGGGCGGGCTCGCCAGCGTTCGGGGTTGTACCGCTTGGTAGTTGTTTAACAGAGAATGGTGGAAGCTGGATATTTCCCCTGATACCTCCCCTGATATCTGCCCTGCATGCTGAGACGTGCCAGGGAAGGAAACCCAAGTCAACAAACGTGTTTTTTGCGTGTTACCTTGTGCCTGGATGGAAAAAGGAAAGAAAAGCTCCCGAAAATGCCGCTGGACTCTTAATGAGCTAGGACAGTCACCAGCAGGCCGGCGTTCCGCCCTGTCAAAAACCTCCTCGGCTGGCAAATCACACTGCGAGGAGGAAGGAATTGCTTTCCTGAGAGCTTGTGCTGCCTGAAGACGGACAAACAGACACCCGTCCCCGCGCACTGACAGCGGCCACGCTCCTCTCTGTCGCTCCCGGGGAACGATTCTAGAGGATGCTCCCACGGGAAGGTCCCTTTCACACAACGGAGCCTTGGCAGGGCTCGTCCGGCCTGAGGCCACCGCCAGCAGGACTGCTGTGGCGGCCAGAAGTTTCTCATGGTTCTCGCCGTTCTCTTCGTGAATATTGGGTCAGAGGCAAAGCGACAGGACTTATTCTGTGCTCCTGTGGGTGCCACGACACATCCCAGGGCAGGGAAAAGCTGATGGATACAGATGACCCCCATTTCCCTGAACACAGCCAACCTGGGAGGACACCGAGCACTGTCACACCCTCCTTGGGTTCCCAGACAGATCTAAAATGCAGGTTTTAGAGCTGCAAAACACCCCAAAACTCGCTCTTTACGAGCCGGCCAGACACCAAACCCCCGCAAACAAGCGGGGAGGGCGAAACTCCCGAGAGCCGAGCTCTCAGGCGGGCGCCCCCTCCAGCTGGCAAGCGCGATGGGATCAACTGAAGTCCCAAATAAAGGTGTTTCCAGCAGGTTTGGCGACTCCCTAAAAGCAGCTCCGCTGTTCAGCTTCACACGAGCGAGCTCCCCGGCACCGTCACCATTTTACAACCGACCGCTTCCCCGGCAGAGACCCGACGCTCCGCTCGCTTCCTTTCTCCGCGGGCTTTCGGAGCGACACCCAGCAGTACCACAGCATCCATTTGGTGCACCAGAGCCACGGGCTAGAGAAACGTCTGGAATTTGGTGCAGACGTGGGATCAAACACAAGCCCTGAGCTGTCAGCTCCGCAATGAAGAGTTTAACTTAAACATTCTGCCTTTAAGTGCCAAAATTGGAGAGTTCTCCGCAAGGAGAGAACCCCCCGGCAGCACTCGCTCGCCTTCCTGCCAGCCCCACGAGTCTTTCCTTTCTCTGCTGCAGGAGCAAAAATCCCCCTTTGCTGCAGTCAGTGCCCAGAGCCAGGGCCTCCAGGGATAAAGGAGCAGGATTAAACCTTCCTGCGCCGGGAAGGGCCACATCCTGCACGTCCCAGGAGCTGCTCCAGCCGGCTGGCCTCAGCGTGCGCAGCGAGTGGGCTGCGCCCCAGCTCCTTCCCCTGCCTCTCTGGGTGCAAAGGCAGCGAGGATGCTGTGTTTGGGGCTGAGCTCAACAGATGCTGACAGAGAAGAGGAGATGAACGTGCAACCAGAAGCCTCATAAATTAAGAGAATTTAACGAGAAGGAAATTTCACTTACACCTGTAAAAGGACTGGAAAATTTGGGACTCGGTGTCGCCTTCCACCGTAACCAAGGCAGTCAGGTGTGCAAGTGCTGCAGCACCACAGCAAGGGCTCAAAACAGGTGGTGAAAAAAGGCAGATACCTTGGCCTCAGAGCAGCAACGTTTTGACGGTGGAAAGGTCCAAAGCACGAGGTCCCTGCTACAAGAGCAGGCAGAGCAAGGCTGCGATTCCACGAGCCGGGCTCCGATCGCACCGCTGGGTCCCTGCTCCTTACGGCACTGGCACCGAACCGGCAGAAACCAAACCCCTCGCAGGCAGTTGTGTGTGACAGCAGAGCTGTGGAGCATCTCACCCCGGCTTTGGAGCACCAGCACAGCAGAGAGGGAGGAGTGGGAAGCCAGCACCGTGCCAGCGCCGGCCGCACCTTGAGCCCCTCCAGGTTTTGCCTCCGGCTTGAAAAAGACGCCGTCGAGACACAAGGTAGATGTTTATTGCTTACTTTGATCTCAGCTGCTCCTCTTCCCTTTGATTTCGCAGCGCTGACAACATTCGCTGCGCCCTGACAGAAGTTCTGTGAATATTCAATGCTGCCACAGTAATGAAGATATTAAATATAGAAAATCCTTCATGCCACAGCTCTGGCGAGCGATCGTAGAGCCGATGCGACAGAGCCAGGAAAGTGCTGCGGGCACTGATGCGGCAGAAGATTTTCCTCGGGGCAAGGAAAACATTCAAGCTACCTTCTCGGATCGGGCCTTCGTTTCTTAAGTTATTTTGAGCTGTTTCAACACATGGAGAGAAATTACACCGATGACAACGGCACCATCTGCTCCAGCTACTGCCACGCCACCGCGGCTGGCAGCGCTCTCGCAACCGCAGAAAAAGCCTGTCCCGGGGGAGAAGCCAAGTCAGGTGAGTTTCCCCAGGGAGCCCTGGTTTCCTTTCTGCAGGATCCAAGCCTCCAGAGCTCCTGGCTGCAAAGACAGCTCAGGCAGAAGGAGAGTAGAGCAGAGAGGCTTCTGCTGCTGCTCCATGAACTGGGAGGGACCAGGATGGGCCGAGCGGCGACGCTCGGCGGCCGCGAGAAGCCCAGGATAAGCGTCTGGGACGCACACGTGCAGGGACCAGGCATTACCAGTTTGCCTGAAAATCCACACCAGTAGGAACACGGGTCTCTAAGTGCCCCTGGAACAAGCCATCACCAGACAGTTTGCCCACAGACCTTGTTTCACCAAGTCATCGATACCCAAACATCCTTTAGCCCCACAGCCTCCAGGTCCAGGATCCCAAAGGGGACGGACAGCACCGGAATGCGGCAGGAAACCTTGTCAGGATCCTATCTACAAATACAGGGGAAGGAAGAAGTCTTGACAAACTGGTTTCTTACCCTAGAAAGGACCGATGATGCCAGATCTCACGAGCTTTCGGGACTCATCCTCACCCCAGCAGTCACTATGTCACAAGACAGGGCTCAGAGAAGGGGATTTCAGCTTCCGTCCTACATTTTCTGCATCATTTTTGCCTTTCATGACTAAAAGATACTTCAGATGAGGTCAAAAGTCAGTGTGTGTTTCCTGAATGTCTTTTTTTTTTTTTTTCTCCCAAAGCCAAAAGACCCAAACAATAGGACATTCATCAAGCATTTTCTGCTACGCTTCCATCTCCTTTGCCGTGTTGTTGCGTAACGGCAGAAAAAACACCCTTCCCTCAAAATGTGCACGACAGTATTTATTAAAAACTAAATCCACCTTTTTTTAATTAAATCTGTATCAGAAAGGGCAGTAAGAAGATAAAGACGGGGAAAAAAAAAAAAATCCTCATCTAGAAGAGCTCAAGAGAAAAAAAAAACAAACAAAACAAAACCAAAACAACCACATCATCAGGAGAGTGCAGCCTCGGGACGAGGGCACCGTTCCGCTCCCGACGGAAAGGACAAGGATGGGACGCGCCAACCACGCCAGGAGCGGGTTCACACCTCGCCGAGCGCTGGGAAGCCGCCGTCCCGGTCCCAGGGAGCTGTTCGGACCACGCTGAGGCACGAGGCAAACAGGGGTTTGCAAAGAAAGGGGATGACCAGCAAATCCAAACCTTTCTGCAGGAAACACATCCCCCTCTTGAGCACTGGGCTGTCTCTCTCCAGCTGGGCTTCGCCCAGTTCGGGCCGCTGGGGATGATAATCAGGTAGCAATCTGTCTCGCCTCAATTCGAGTTTTATCGAGCCGATGAGCACGTTTGTAACAAAAGCAGACGCAGGCGGAGCCAACAGCCACAGTCCACATGGGAATCCAGGCCATAAATTCAGGCAAAGAGCTGTAAAACCATCGTGTCCCCTCCCAACCCACAGGCTAAAGGAGGAGTCAGTTTAAAAAAAAAATTAAAATTAAAAAAAAAATCTGAATCCATGTGCATTTCATCCTCCCCAGAAATGAACTGGAAGCCCAGCTGGGTGCCAGTCTGCTTTTCCACGGGGTGAAGAATTTGTCTGAATTTCGGACGAACCCAAGTCTAGGAATTCAAGCTCAATCTTCCCCAGTATATTTGTTAAAAATAAATGAGGTGCAACCGGTCTCCTCGGGGATTTTATCCCCTTTCAGCTCTAAATGCAGCTCTGCTGTCACAGGGATGCCATGTATAAAAGGACAGCCTGCTTCAGAGCCTTACTTCTTGCCTAAAATAATATTGCTCCCGCTCTCGGGTTACGAGGGACCCATCCACGCCGGCTAAGGTCACAGGGGCGCTCTCGGAATCGCTGATACAAAGGCTGGAATAAACCGGGGCGGCCGCTATTTCACCGGCGCCGCTTTTTTATTGCGATGCACAACTAGCGGGGCCGTTCGGAGAGGCTCCGGCCACACCTCGAGCCACGGCGCTTCCTCGTTCCTTATCGAGGGAGGCAGAGAGCGGCCGACTGCCGCTGGGAGACGATGGCTCCGGCTCTTCGTGCCGAGCGAATCCCACAGCAGCTTCACCTGCTTGCACAGAGGGGAAGCGCTCAGGGCATTTCTCTCTCCGCAGACCACAGGATTTTAGTGCCTAGTGATCCCTGCTCCGGTTCCAGGACTCGTTTTCCGCACGCCGACCACCCTTTGGTGTCACACCCGAGCACGCCCGGCTCCCTCTCGCTAACGAGGAGCTTCCAGAATCCCAGCCGGGCCATTCCGAGCTGTTTTGTCCCCAGCACTGCTAAGGTGGTTTCCACCGGCACATCGACACTGCCACAAGCACAGGACAAGATTCTGCCCTGTAAGAATCACAGAGTGCCAGGGTGGAAGGGACCTCAAGGGTCATCTGATCCAATCTTTCGCGTAAAAAAAAAAAAATAAATTGGTTGAAGTGAGCTGGCCCAGCACCCTTTCAAGTTGAGTCTTAAAACTGCCCAGTGTAGGGGAGTCCACCACTTCCCTTGGGAGACTGTTCCAGTCTTTAATTGTTCTCAGTGTAAAGAATTTTCATCTGGACTTCAATCGGAATTTCCCCTGGAGCAACTTGCAATCGTTCCCTCTTATTTTCTCCACATGACTCTTTGTAAAAAAAAGGAGTCTTTTTCCGATGTTGACAGAGCCAAGCAACCCACGGAGTCAAAAACCCGCCATGAGGGAAGTACCTGAGCGACAGAAACTAAAGAAACGTGCTTTGGAGCAGAGCGCGGACCTCTGACAGCCCTGCCAACAAACCCGATTATCAGGCAGGACAAAAGCAGTGACATATTTGCAAGATTAAGCATTAATTAGTGTCTTCCCATTAAGCTGTATTCATGACTCTCTTCCCCTCTCTCTCGCCTGGAGGAACCTGGAGGAAGGGAGGAGCTGACAAAGCGATTCAGCTAACACCAAAACAGGGGAAAGGCAAAACTCACAAAGGAGGCTCCAGAGTCCTAAAAGGAGGATGCAGCGAGGACAGCTCAGCAGTGCTGCAGAGGACGTTCCCAGAGCTGGAAGTCCAGTACACGCTGCTGGAAGCTGGGCCCCATCTTGCTCTCGTCAAGACCAGTTGCCAAGCTCTCGTCCAAGGCAAGGGCCAGGAAGCGCCGGCTCCCTCGGCAAAGCGGCTCCGCTCCCAGGAGCGCCGCGGAAGAACATCTTGCCAGGCAAGATTTCAAATGGGTGGGGAAGAGGGGAGGGAGGGGGACAGGAAAGATGGATCAGAGAGGAAAGGAGGGCGGGCAGCACGTGCAGGTGCACACACGGCGCTTGGGTTTGGCAGGTGCCCGAGATGCACCCGCTGCTCAGGATGAGAAGGGAACCGGGGAGCACCAGGGCAGGATCCTTTCTCCAGGTCACAGTTGCCTTTTTCAGGTCACCCATCCACCGCGAGTCTCCCAGAGTCACTCCCTTTGTCACAGGACAGGTCCAACACCCTCCCTGGAGCCCCATCCTCTTCTCTTGCTCCACGTGCGGTGAGGACAGGCAACACCGCAGCTCGAGCAGCAGATCTGCAGCTGGACTTCCTACCTGCTTCCCTTTTTGCTCCCAAACGCAACATTTATTACTCCTGCTTGTACATGCCTGCCAGGCTCTCCATTATTGCAGCAGAAGATGCCAAGGGGAAAAAAAGGCGGGTCGTTTTCTGTCTAATTTGGAGCTGCCCGTTGTTAAAAGCTACTTGTAGAAAGCCCTCCAGCCAGCTCCAGGGCAGCGGCGTTTGTCAGGCTGAGGAGGCAGTAGGTAAAACCACACAGAAAGAAGCCACATCAGAGGGCAGAATTTGCTCAGGGTGAAGCCTGCCCTCGAATTCCAAGCGAGCAGGAGCTGAAAGCGAACCACAGAAAGGCAATTCTGCGGTTGGACTCGATCCCAGCGCTGGGCTCGCTAACACCTGAGGCCTGACACCACAACCTGCAGCCACCAGCAGAGAGCACGCGAAGCTCCGCTCTGTAACACAACCACGCCGACCGGCTCCATCGCAGGGCTCACCTTAAACCACTGCAGTCATTCAGTCCCAGAAACTCTCGTCCCATCGCTCCCAGGATCTGCAGCGGGAGGGTAATAAAATACTCAGCACCTGCCCGGAGCGGGTCAGCGCTTTGTGCCCGGTGGGTCAGCATTAGGAAAGGAACATGAGCCACATTTACATCTCCTGATGTTCTTGCACTCCTCCCACTACCTTCACCTCCAGTCACCAAGGTCCAACAGACCCTTCCCCGGACAGGGACCCACGGAGAAGACAAGATCCACAACATAGAATCACAGAATGCCAGGGTGGAAGGGACCTCAAGGATCATTTGGTCCAACCTTCCAAGCAAAAAGAAAAATAAAATTAAAAAAACTTGGTTGAACTTCGCTGGCTCAGCACCCTGTCGAGTCTTAAAATGGTCCCAGCGTAGGGGAGTCCACCACTTCCCTGGGGAGACTGTTCCAATCTTTAATTGTTCTCACTGTAAAGAATTTTCTTCTGGACTTCAATCGGAATTTCCCCTGGAGCAACTTGCAACCGTTCCCCCTTGGTTTCTCCGTGGGACTCCTTGTGAAGAGGGGGTCTCCTTCCTCTTGGTAGCCACCCTTCAAGTACCGGGACACGATAATAAGGTCTCCCCTGAGCCTTCATATCCCCTCAGTCCTCGGTTACCTTTACTCCATCTCAGCCCCTTTCTTGCCCCCCTTCTACTCACATCTCACCACATCTCAGCCTGGTGAGAGCTCCCGTGGTCCCTGCGCTCACCGCCCCCCATCCCCTTCCCCCTCTGCCACAGACTCACCCGTTCCCTGGCTCTGCGAAACCCCAGGAACCGCCCAAGACAAATGTTGCCGGCCTGTCACTTCGCCTCTCGTCTTGACCGTGACAGATCTGCTCTGCTCTCAGCTCAAGCGAGAACGTGCACAGCTGGCCAGATGTGTTCTCCGCACCGGGAAGCTCACGTGAAGTGACATTTGAGAGAACGGGGCAGAGCTCCTCGTAAGCAAGACACACACACCTTCGTGGTAAGACCAAGCCAAGGATCTAAGCGAAGTTTTGATCAAATTAAAGGGGGAATGGTTTTTAGGTAGGGAAGAATTAAGAATTTCACCCTTCTGAACACCCTCCTGCTTCTCCAAATTCAACTTCAAAAGGACATCCCAGCAAACACGTCTTTCCAATCCATGGAAGACGGTTTATTTGTCTCAAAAATGGACACAAACGTGCAAGTTGCTGAACTGGATGTGTTCAAGGATCACGGGAGAAGCTTCTTCAGATTTTCTGAGCCATTTCCAAACACTTCAAAGAATTCCATTCGGCAGCAAGTGACTCGACACACTGATCAAAACCCATCTGAAATTACATCGGGCACTTCCAGGCAGACAGCCTGGGACAGGAGCTGCTCAGGAGCCGTAAAGTGAAACGCAGACGAGTGGCAGAGAGCCCAGCAACTCTGTACCGTGGGGGGTTCAAAGTCACACACGCTATTTAAAACCAGGAATACAAGCGGTTTCATCACCTGATGAAGCTGAAGCTTCTTCACGAGAAGCAGAGTTGAATACAGTCATTCTTCCTATAGACTCAGGAAGGGACAGTCGTCCCTCAGGACTGCACCTCATCCTGAAATAACCCTCACCCATCTTCACCCTCCTCCGCCTGCCATCGTCACAAGCAGTCGAGCCACAGCTCCTTGGAGCACCGCGCACACCGAGCAGCCCAGGGACGATCCCACCTGCCTTCCCAGGACGACGACGGTGCGATCCCCCTGAGGCAGGGCACACAGACAGTGACACCAGATCTGCTCTAGGAAGAGAGGTCAGGGCAGGTACAGCGGGGAGAGGGCAGAGATGGAAATAATTAGCCCAACCGCAGCGATAATCCTTTTAGCTTAGCAGAAGGTATCCTCCCGTGCTCCCTTTCCTTGGATATTTAGAGAAAAGACACTGGAAGCAGGAGCTGCGCCACGTGTAACGACGGCTTTAATCATCGGGGCGCTTGGGAGGGAAAGGGAGTTAATCAGGGGGTCGGTTTCTGAGGAGCGCGAAGCGCTCAACAGACTCGCAAAGAAACTCCGCTCCAGTCCAAAGGCACAGACGCATCTCCTCCAGGCTCCAGCGTAAACCGCACATGTTCTCCGCAGGCACTTCCAACAACTGCCTACAACCGGCAGATTTCGGTGCGACACGCGGCTCCGCCTCGCAGATGGAGGAGATCCAAGGAGAGACTCGGAGCTTCGCTCAGCCCCTCACGGCAGAGCTGCGCCCGCCTTAAAAACCCCACAAGGGGTTACCTGAAGGGCCACAACTCTCTGCTACATCCACCACACCCCGGGGCGATCGACACAGGGAGCCTGGGACTGAGGGTTGTCCACGTTACAGAGCCAGGCAGGAGCAAGGATGCTTCTCCTCTCACGCATCTCCAAGGAGAAGTGGTGATCCAAGCCAGGGGCGGCCGGGCCGGTGCTCTGCGAGGTTTTGGCAAGGCTGCCTCCCACCCACCAGCCCCCTGATCTCTGCCCTGGATCCCTCACCCAAATTCCCTTCCCAGGAGCGGTTTGAGATGAGTGGGAACATCTCCGCTGCTCTGCAGGGATTAGCAATCCAGCTCAAGTTCCCTCTGTAATTACCTCCTTTCTTTTCAGCCTCCAAGAGCCCTGCCGACAACAGCGTCGCTTTATTGACGAGCGCCCCAACTGCGAGGAGGGGTCCTCGGGGTGAGCCCCGGGCCCCGTGTCAGCCCACCTCTGGAGTCTAAATCGCACCCTTAGGCAAGCAAAGCTCCTGAGGTAGAAAGCAGAGATGATACTGGATGGGCAGAAAAACCTAGAAAGCCAGCTCAGCTCTGAGTGCGGTCCTAGCGCCAGATCCCCTCAGAGCTGCCGTCCTCCCGAGACATCGGCTGCTGCTCCTCTGAACAAAATGCCAAGGGTGGGGTTCACCCCCGATGGGGCCGCGGGGCACGCACACAAGGGGAACAATCCTCTCGGATTTTAACAGTCTCAGCTGCTCTCATACAGCTAAAAGGGTCCATTTTGCATTTGCAAGAAAGGGCTCACGGGGTTTTTTCACCGATCACCCAGATCTGCAGACCTCAGACGAAGCCGCACAGCCAGAAAGCAGAACACCTGACCCTGGTGTTCCGGAGGTGGTTGCTTTCCCTGCCTGCAGAGCTACCACCCTCCCAAACCCGCACCACGTGCGTTCCGGCGGCTCCGCGGACAGCGCTGAGGCGCCACGCACCCTCTAGGCACCACCCAAGCGAAGGACCCACGAGTTCAGGGCACTTTGCGACGAGCTTCTAACTCTCACAACCCAGCCCCACACCTACGTACCGTCTAGGAAGCACTAAGCCAACCTACTAGCCGAATGACCTCATCAACCAGCAGGCTAAGCAAACTGGGAAATACTGGGAGCTGGGTGGAAGCCAGAGCCCTAATTCTTTCTTGACTAATTCATCAAGCGTCT
This sequence comes from Baryphthengus martii, assembly GCA_013396935.1. NCBI lineage: Eukaryota > Metazoa > Chordata > Aves > Coraciiformes > Momotidae > Baryphthengus > Baryphthengus martii. The sequence continues at coordinate 106,327 of VWZK01013805.1, forward strand.
GAGCATCGCTCCGGCTAAATTAGCAGCGCTCCTTCAAAAAGATGCCGAGACAACAACCAAACCTCATCAGCGGGCTGGGCTGGCAAAACCAGGCTTATTCCGCTCAAGACCAACTCGAATCTCCAGCTTTCTTCCAGCTTTTGAATAACGTCGCTGTTGGGAAGAAAGGGAACGGCCACCCTCAAGACGCCGCTTCACGATCCGACTCTCAACGCTCGGCAAACCAAAAGGGATTTGTCCGAAAGTCTGCGCACGGACGCGCCTCAGCACCGGCATCTCCAGCGGCAACGCCGAACGCCGGTACAGGCGCAGGGAGACACCTCGACGGGCAGAGCCGCTGCCACCGTGCTGCTGTCCGTGTCAGGATAACTTGCTACCCCCCCAGCCGACGGACACGGGCTTTTGGAAGAAACGTCAGAGGTACCTTCTCAAAAACACTTTCAGCGTGGCGTTCCCCCACGATGCTGCAAAGCCCAGCTCCCAAATGAAGATATCAACGTCGTGGCGGAGCGATCTCCTCTCCTCCCGGCCACTACGCAGCACGAGCCGCTCGGCTAAACCTCGGCAAATACGCGAGGAGCTACCAAACACACCCAAACCCCACGGCTGGCAAAATCCTGAAGGAAGATGATGATGCAACAGGGATCAACGAGTGCGCAATAAAGAACACAGTTCTTCGAAACGAAGCAGAGGAAGGAGGCAGAAGATTAAGATGCCCACCTAATGGGCACGCCACGAGTGTCCCAAGATACACCGGGCTCAGCCCCAGCACGGAAAGAGCAGCTGCAGTGTCACATTTCCCTCATTTTTATCTCCTGGCCGGGGAGCAGCCTTCCCCAAGGCTTGCAGGAAGGAAAGGAGAAAGCTGCAGCACTCCTGGTTCAGGACAAATAAATGTGTTTACTTGGTCCTGAAGCTTATTAAGCACAGAGGGAATGGGATGATTTGAATAAAATGCCTCGGGAAGCAGAGGCTGGAAACAGCGGGCAGCAAGGAGCTACAGAGGAGCTGATGCAGGGTGAGGAAGGCTCAGTTAGAAGCCTGACTCGTAACTACGTCACACAGCACTTGGAAAGGGTGAGTAACAAGGGACGGAGGGACACAAACCCACACTGCTGCCCTCGTCACCTGAAGAGACCGGACCCATCTCCTCTCCACGGGAGCTCCCCACAGGGCACACAGAGGTCCTGGCACTTCTGTCCTCATCTCAGCTAATCCCAGCTGATGAAGGATAACTGCCCGTATCTTATCTGGGATGCCACCTGCCCCTTCCAGAGGAGCCAACAGCTGTGCTCTCCCGGGCAAAGACCACAACGGCTTCGTGCGTCTCGTGCTCGTGTCAGACGGGACCTTGGCAACAGGTTCACCTGAAAGCCGCAGAGCAGCGGCGAGCTGTTCCAGAGCAGCGCTGAACAAAGGGGCCTCTTTTAGAGACAAACAGAATCCTCATTTAAAGGCTTCCAACGATGACAACCACGCTCCCCACTTTCACTCATTAGAACGGGCAGAGCTGGTTTAGTTCCAGTTTCTCAAGGGTGAACTTCTGGCCATCTTGCCGCGCAAGATGAAGGGGGATTTGAAAAGCTGTGGAGATGTGGTGCTGAAGGACGTGGTTTGGTGGTGCCCTGGCAGTGCTGGGAGAACGGTTGGACTCAACGATCTCAAAGGTCTCTTCCAACCAAAACAGTTCTACGATTCTATGAGGACAGACCGACGGCGCTGGACGCCTCCACGCACACACAAACGGTTTCATAACCTTTTAAACTAAGCAGAGCTCACCAAGTCTTTCATTTTAAACTCCATGTATTCAAGACTCAACTGTCCTGAGATCCTCTCGCGCTGTAATCAAGCCTTATGAACGATGGAGACTCAAGAAACCAACCTGGGGATCAGGCATCACATTTCCCCCCCCCGAGCACAAGAGCTGGGTCTCAAACAACAACCCCCTAATTCCCAAGCCCTGAACACCAACCTTTATTTCCGAGGGTGTTCGGCAGCACAAGGTAGCTCTGCTCACCCAGGGGGACAGCACGGGGAAGCTCACCACTGCCACGCACCTCCCCCCAAACACCATTACTCTGTTTTGAGCAGGAATGAGACAACTTCATCGAATACCTCCATTAGGTGTGAATTATCTGCCTGGAAAATCGCTGTGCTCTAGAGGTAAGTCAGCCAGCATCTTGCTTTGCTCCTTAAGCTGCACATTTTGGGGTAAAAACCCAAGTATTTTGTGTCTTGAGGGAACACAGTGTAACTGGGTTAGACCATTTCTAGAGAGAACGAGATTTTAATTCTCCTCTCAAGAGCAGCCTGTAAACGCCCAACTGAGACCTGCTTTGACCGACCACCATGAGGGGGAAAAAAAAAAATAAAATAAAGAAAAACTGAATTGCACAAGGAAAATCATTAAACCCTCCAAATCTGAGGCATCGGCAGCACCGGCAAAACCCCTTTCACGGGATGTAAGAGGGCAGCCATCGCTCGACAGAACAAATGAACGATTCTGGGTAGCAAATTCTGTTCCGCTCATCGAGACGCACGTTAAGACATCTGCCCAGATCCACGCAGCTCAACGCAGGGCAGCTCAGGACTACGCTGCATACCAATTGCCGAAGCGACGGCTTAGCTCATCTCAGCCGCTCCTTCCAGCCAGCCCGTTTCTAAGCAAGACCAGCCTCTCGCTGCAAATGGAGCTGCACCTCGCGTGGTGGTACCACCAGCAAATGGATGGAGAAACTCCCTTTAAAGTGACGGCAGCTGCGAAGCAACAGCAGGACTGCGTTTCGAGGTGTTGAAAAAAATATAATACTCAAATCATCTTTCCTAACCGAATCCTGCCTTGTGCTAACAGGGCGGGCAGGGATGCAGGCAGAAATCTCCATCCCTCACCTGAAGCGAGCTCTTTCTACTCCTTTTGGGTTTCATCACCCCGAGCCAGGAGGGCAGGTGTAACACGGAGCGCACCTGGAAACACCTGGCAAGAAAACTTCCATTTTCACACCGGTGAAGTTAACGGCTTAAAACAAAGGAACGCTCAGCAGCTAAAGGGGAAAAAAAAAAAAAAGCAACCCTCAGAAAGGGGGCCAGCCCCATGCCCCACCTGGTGCGGTTTTGGGACAAGAAAGAGACTGATGGAAGGGACAAGGGGGCGATTTCAGCACGACACGGGGACACCCGTGAGGCACGTCCAGGGACCACCGACACCACCGGTTACACCAAGCAGCAGAATCTCAACCCCAAACCCACGGGGCTTGGCACCAGCATCCCCAGGCGGGCTGGGAAACAGCCGGGGGGTTTGAGAGCGCGGGAACCCACCTTGGGCGCTGCGAACATTAAATATCAGAATCCTTTGGCCGGGCATCTGGGGGATGCAACAAAGCAATTCCGGGGGCACCGTGACCTCAATAACGCTGCAACCCCCGAATTTCAGCTTGGGCGTGGACAGCTCCGTTTTCTAAAAGGCCTTTTCCGCGTGGTTTTCTATTATTGATTCATTTATCGGGTTTAATTACCGCTGCCCCTCGCCCCCCCCCCTCCCCTTTCC
>VWZK01013805.1:115487-126739 GCA_013396935.1 Baryphthengus martii
GACAGGGGATGCTAAGTCGGGGGGGGGGGATCAAGTTCCTGGGAGGGGGGTATGTGCTTGAGGGGACCGCATACCCCGCTGGATGGGGTCAGGTGCTTGTAGGGGGGCTGAAGACCCCAGCAGAGGGGATACAGCCCTGGGCTGGGGGCTGCGAACCCCGAGGAAGGGGAGTCCCCGGGGCAGCTGAGTGTCTGTGCGGTCCAGGGGACACCTCGGCACCCTCTCGCTTCTCCCCAGAAGGGAGATTTGTCCCCCAGCCCTGCTGCGGAGAGGTGGCAGTGGTAGGTCCGGCAGCCGAAATCCACCCCCACCACCACCCAGTAACGCTGATTGCCCTTCCTGCCCGTCTGGGCAAGCGCCCAGGTCCTGGCCGAGCCAGGGCAGCACAGGCAGGGGTGTGCCCGAGCAGGATGAGGCCCCTGGTGCTGTTGGGGCACTTCCAGGGACAGTGAGGGTGGAGTGAGATACGCAACTTGGCACCCCCAGGCTGGAGCGGCCCTGGTGCTGGGAAGCCCTGGAGGGATCTCTCCACGGGACCTCCCTCAGCATTCCCCCTCGGACACCCAGCTGGGCCCTTCCTGCGCGGGAAGAGGCAGCCGAGCCCTTCCTGACCCCCACAGTTTCTTCTTTATCATCTTAATACTTATTTACTTTTCCCCCCATCTTTGTACCCGGCATCCCAGCTCTGTACCCACACCCCCCAGTGCTCCAGGCTGAGCAGGGGAGTCTGAGTCGGGGTTTTAGAGACTTTTTATTTTCCTGGATGGCCAAGGGAGCAGCTCCCAGCTGAGAAGGGAGCTTGGAAGCTTATCCCAGTGCTCCGCAACCTGAGGGCGAGGGCCGTGTTGCGGCACGTATAGACACCACGTATAGACACCACGTACATTCCATGTACAAATAGCACGTTTCAAGGCATGCAGGTGTTGCCGTGCGGCGAGCGGCAGATTTTCCCCCGCTGCTTGCGTAAGGCTTTAGGTGGAGGGACGGATCTGGCGCCGTGCCCGGCGTCCTGCCCGCGGCACCGGTTTGGCACCGGCCACGTGGCCCGCGGGGAGCGTGCCAGGGCTCTGCGCTGTCCTGTGATGGGCACGGTGGGACCCATGCCCGCACCGCAACCGGCACTCAGCCCTCCTGGTGGGACCTGTGCCCACCCCACAACCAGCACCCAGCCCTACCAGCGAGGTTCTAGGATAGACCCATGCCAGCTCGCAGCCTTGGCCGCCGAACGAGCCCGAAGCCTGTAACTGGGAGATTTATGATGGCTCTGACCTTGCAAATTGCTGAGTCAGAGGGGGAAAGGTTTTTCTGCCGCATTCTCTGGCTTTAAATTGAAAAAACAACCAACCAACAACCCCCATGGGTTGCCGAAGCCTGGGAGCCTCCTGCCACGGCCACGGCGTGAGGACCATCCTGCGGCTGCGGCAAGGGGCAGCAGCTGCTCCTGAGCGTGCTCCGGCACGCTTCTTTGCATCCTCGCTTCTCCACGTCCCTCTCCCGCAGGAAGGGTGCGATATCCCCGGCTTCCCGAGGGCAGAGGCGCTGACCCCGTGGGCTGCAGCTTTGCCAAGCCTCAGGGAGGAGGGGACAGACGGACAGCAGCAGTGTGGGGGGAGGCACACAGAAGGTTTTGGCCGTGCCAACCCTTTTCGAGGCGCTCGTTGCGAGGTTGCGCGCCCTGTGCGAAGGGGATTTCCCTCAGTGCTGCGCTGGGCTCTGCTGCCCTCTCAGGGGCGGGGTGGGTGGCTGGTCTTTGGACTTTATTCCTTCCTGTCCCTTAATTTTCCAAGTGCAAGAAGGGGACAGTCCTCCCTCCCTGCCATCCTCGGGGACACAGAAGGCTGGTCTGGACCATCCCCACCTCTCCAGTGAGCCCGGGCCCACTGCCAGCAGCGGGGCCTGGTGACGGGGTGGGGTTGTTATCAGTCTTGGGCCGGCCCCAGAATCGGGCCCTGTCCGTCCCCCTCCCCGGAACGACACGATTCCGGGGGGGCCGCGCCTGCCCTGCGCCACCCCGATAGCCAGGCCGGAGGTGTGATGCTTGTCCTCACACTGGCGAAGCGGGGATGCCGGGGGCGGGGGTGGGGAGGCCATCGCCCGTCCCTGGGCAGGGACCCCCCGCGGGTGCACCCCCAGCCTCGAGCATGCCCCCCCGCCGCGTGTTGCAGGGGCCCAGCGCCATGGCCGAGAAGCCGTCGCCAAGCCCCGGCGGGGCCATCACACCGCTGCAGCAGATGCTGGCCTCTGGCACCGGCGCCATCCTAACCTCCCTCTTCGGTGAGCACCCCGGGGAGCAGGACGCGGGGTGCCCTGGGGGGGCAAAGGGGGGACTGGCGCGGTGCAGCGCGGCTAAAGAACGATGTCATTGCAGTGACGCCGCTGGATGTGGTGAAGATCCGGCTGCAGGCCCAGAGGACCCCCTTCTCCAAAGGTAACCACGGTCTCCGGTTGCCCCTCCTGCCTCCACTCGGCCAGCAGGCAGCCCACGTGGATGTCTCGGTTGGCAGAGCCGGTGGCTGGGATTTCTCGGCTCCTGAGCTTGGGGCCGTCGCGAGGTGGCAGGTTACCATGGGCCCCTCGTCCCGCCGGGCTCGGGGGGCCCCGCTGGGGGAGCCGGGCCGGTGCTTGGCTTCATCCTTCCCCGCCCTGCGCCGATTCTGACTGAGCTCAGCCCCCTGCCCGCCACGGAGCTCCTTCCCCCGCTGCCCCTGTGCGTGTCTCCACGCTGCTCCCCACAGCTTCCATGGGGCAGGACAGATTCCCTGGGCCCCCACCCCCTCCATCTGTCCCCTCCCTGTGGGGTCAGTGGCCTGGGGCTGGTCCCACAGGACTGGTGCCATGACAATAAAACTTCCTTGGGAAGTGGCAGTGGGGGCATCCAGCTCCCTTCACCCACGGAGCTCTCCCACCACCCGGAGCTGTGGAGCTGTGCCCCAGCCCAGGGTAGGTGACACGTCCCCCGTGTCCCTGCTCAGCGTGTCCCCGTTGTGTGTTTCAGTGTTGGCAGCGCGGTCTGTGCCCTGGGGTGCTCAGCCGGCCACATGTGAGTAACGCCCGGGGGGCTCCGGGCAGCTCCTGCCGCCACCGACAAGCCTTGTCCCCGGCTCTCTCCCTGCTGGTGGTGGCTCTGCCTGAGGTGACATCGCTCTGGGGGCTGCCACTGTCCCCTGCCCACCTGCTGGCCGTGCAGCTGCCCCGCTGGGCCCTTGCCTGGGTAGTGTGCTGTGGGGCTGGCGTGCAGCGGGGCTGACTGGCTGTGGTGCCCCTCTCTTGTCACTCTGTCCTGTCACTGCCTCAGGGTCCCCTTGGGTCTCCGCTGCCCCGCTTGCTGCCTGGAGTCCCTGTACCTGGCCCGAGAGCACGGTGGAGGGGCTGTGCTGACTCCTACCATGGCATCCCCTCCGTGGCTGTGGGGCTGACCCCAAGCGAGCCATAAACCTCTCCTGCCGCTGGCAATGGCTCCTGCCATGTCCCCGTCCCCGCCGTGGGCCTGGATGCCCCCACCCTGTGGGCTGACCATGGCCAGGTAACCCTTCCTGGAGGGTTATCCTTTGCCTGGCCTTGGTCTGGAGCTGAACCCCACCGGGCTCGGGCATTGAGGGTTTGGCTCCTTCCTGGAAGAGGTGGTGGTTTTGTGGATCCAATGGGTTGGGCACGGGGCAGGGGGCAAGAGTTTAATGGTGCTGCTGGTGCCTCCAACCCCAGGGAAATGTTTCCTCTACTGCAATGGGCTCATGGACCATCTGTACGTCTGTCAGAACGGCAACGGCTGCAATGCCTGGTACAAGGCCCCCACCCACTTCACCGGCACGCTGGTAGGGGCTGCGGGCACGGGCCGGGTGGGCAGCGGCCTCCATGGCCCCGAGAAGGGCTCAGGGTGTTTGTTGGGGGAGTTCTCACCCATCTCCCCTCTCTAACCTCTTTCCCCAGGATGCCTTTGTGAAGATCACACGCTATGAGGGCATCAGGTCCTTGTGGAGCGGCTTGCCCCCCACCCTGTGAGTTTCCACCCTGCCTGGGGAGGGGGGCATCAGGGCACCAACACCTGCCACGGCTCATGGTGATCCTCCCCGAGCCTCCTGCCCCCCTCCAGGGAGGGCACACGTGCCACTCACACCCCTCCTCCTCGGCAGGGTCATGGCCGTGCCAGCCACCGTCATTTATTTCACCACCTACGACCAGCTCCGGGAGTACCTGCAGGCTCGGACGGGCAGCCGGGGCCACCACATCCCCTTGCTGGCCGGGGCCCTCGCCAGGTGTGAGTACCGCTCCTCCCTGGGGGTTCCCCCTGTACCCCTACTTCTTGGGAGTCTCCCCTTGCCCCTTCTCCCCAGGGCCCCCCCAGTTCCCACCCTGCATCCTCCCAGGAGAGCGCAGCCGATCTCTTGGCTGCCGGTGCCCACATTCGGCGCCCGGCTCTCCTGACGCGGAGCTCTGGTGGCTCCGGGGCTGATGGCCGGCGTCCCCTCGGTCGCAGTGNTGTGTGCGAGGTGCCTCGTCACAGCACTGGTGTTCTTCATCTGCCCCCAGCTCTCTACTGGTTTAACTACGAGCTGGTGAAGGAGTGGCTCTGCGGGCAGGCCCGGCTGGACGAGGCCACCTTCATGGTCAGCTTCGCATCCGGGGCCATCTCCGGGACGGTGAGTCTGGGACCTTGGGGTCTGCACCGCCCAGGCCGTGAGCAGGGGGCGCAGGCACCGTGGGGAGCAAGGGATGGTGCTGGGAGGTGATGGAGGAGCTGGTGCTGGGATGGTGCTGGGAGGTGATGGAGGAGCTGGTGCTGGGAGGTGATGGCAGAGGTGGCACTGGGCAGGATGAGAGGGGAAAGTGACAGAGCTGACACTGGGCAGGGATGATGCGGGGAGGTGACAGAGCCGGCACTGGGCAAGGACGGTGAGGTCCCAGCTCACCGCCCGGCCGCTGACCCCGCAGGTGGCCGCGGTGCTGACGCTGCCCTTCGATGTGGTGAAGACCCAGCGGCAGATCGAGCTGGGAGACGGCGAGGTGCACCCAGGTGAGCGGCTGGGCTCCGGGGGCTGCCTGGGGGAAGGGCCAGGACTCCCCGGTGGTCCGCGGGCATCCCCAGACCCTCTTCTCCCCCTCTCCCCGCAGTCACGGCCTCCAAACCTTCCTCCACCTGGCTGCTCATGCGGCGGATCCGCGCCGAGTCTGGCACCCGGGGACTGTTCGCAGGTAAGGAGCTACCCNCCCTCCGTGGCTGTGGGGCTGACCCCAAGCGAGCCATAAACCTCTCCTGCCGCTGGCAATGGCTCCTGCCATGTCCCCGTCCCCGCCGTGGGCCTGGATGCCCCCACCCTGTGGGCTGACCATGGCCAGGTAACCCTTCCTGGAGGGTTATCCTTTGCCTGGCCTTGGTCTGGAGCTGAACCCCACCGGGCTTGGGCATTGAGGGTTTGGCTCCTTCCTGGAAGAGGTGGTGGTTTTGTGGATCCAATGGGTTGGGCACGGGGCAGGGGGCAAGAGTTTAATGGTGCTGCTGGTGCCTCCAACCCCAGGGAAATGTTTCCTCTACTGCAATGGGCTCATGGACCATCTGTACGTCTGTCAGAACGGCAACGGCTGCAATGCCTGGTACAAGGCCCCCACCCACTTCACCGGCACGCTGGTAGGGGCTGCGGGCACGGGCCGGGTGGGCAGCGGCCTCCATGGCCCCGAGAAGGGCTCAGGGTGTTTGTTGGGGGAGTTCTCACCCATCTCCCCTCTCTAACCTCTTTCCCCAGGATGCCTTTGTGAAGATCACACGCTATGAGGGCATCAGGTCCTTGTGGAGCGGCTTGCCCCCCACCCTGTGAGTTTCCACCCTGCCTGGGGAGGGGGGCATCAGGGCACCAACACCTGCCACGGCTCATGGTGATCCTCCCCGAGCCTCCTGCCCCCCTCCAGGGAGGGCACACGTGCCACTCACACCCCTCCTCCTCGGCAGGGTCATGGCCGTGCCAGCCACCGTCATTTATTTCACCACCTACGACCAGCTCCGGGAGTACCTGCAGGCTCGGACGGGCAGCCGGGGCCACCACATCCCCTTGCTGGCCGGGGCCCTCGCCAGGTGTGAGTACCGCTCCTCCCTGGGGGTTCCCCCTGTACCCCTACTTCTTGGGAGTCTCCCCTTGCCCCTTCTCCCCAGGGCCCCCCCAGTTCCCACCCTGCATCCTCCCAGGAGAGCGCAGCCGATCTCTTGGCTGCCGGTGCCCACATTCGGCGCCCGGCTCTCCTGACGCGGAGCTCTGGTGGCTCCGGGGCTGATGGCCGGCGTCCCCTCGGTCGCAGTGGGTGCCGTCACGGTCATCAGCCCCTTGGAGCTCATCCGCACCAAGATGCAGTCCCGGCAGCTCAGCTACAGGGAGCTGGGAGTCTGCATCCAGTCGGCGGTGGCCCAGGACGGCTGGTTGTCCCTCTGGAGAGGCTGGGGACCCACCATGCTGCGGGACGTCCCCTTCTCAGGTATGGCTGCGAGGGGACGGGGCGTCTGGTGGTGCCGGGAGGTGGGGGTGGGACGAGCACGGGTCAGGGCACGGGGAGGGGGGAGGTTGGTGTGTGCGAGGTGCCTCGTCACAGCACTGGTGTTCTTCATCTGCCCCCAGCTCTCTACTGGTTTAACTACGAGCTGGTGAAGGAGTGGCTCTGCGGGCAGGCCCGGCTGGACGAGGCCACCTTCATGGTCCGCTTCGCATCCGGGGCCATCTCCGGGACGGTGAGTCTGGGACCTTGGGGTCTGCACCGCCCAGGCCGTGAGCAGGGGGCGCAGGCACCGTGGGGAGCAAGGGATGGTGCTGGGAGGTGATGGAGGAGCTGGTGCTGGGATGGTGCTGGGAGGTGATGGAGGAGCTGGTGCTGGGAGGTGATGGCAGAGGTGGCACTGGGCAGGATGAGAGGGGAAAGTGACAGAGCTGACACTGGGCAGGGATGATGCGGGGAGGTGACAGAGCCGGCACTGGGCAAGGACGGTGAGGTCCCAGCTCACCGCCCGGCCGCTGACCCCGCAGGTGGCCGCGGTGCTGACGCTGCCCTTCGATGTGGTGAAGACCCAGCGGCAGATCGAGCTGGGAGACGGCGAAGTGCACCCAGGTGAGCGGCTGGGCTCCGGGGGCTGCCTGGGGGAAGGGCCAGGACTCCCCGGTGGTCCGCGGGCATCCCCAGACCCTCTTCTCCCCCTCTCCCCGCAGTCACGGCCTCCAAACCTTCCTCCACCTGGCTGCTCATGCGGCGGATCCGCGCCGAGTCTGGCACCCGGGGACTGTTCGCAGGTAAGGAGCTACCCCCAGACCGGGCTTTACTGGTGTCCTGGGGTCACCAGGGGCTAAGGACGTTGTCCTCGCTCGCAGGTTTCCTGCCCCGCGTCATTAAGGTGGCCCCCGCCTGCGCCATCATGATCAGCACCTACGAATTCGGCAAGACCTTCTTCCAGAAGCTGAACCAGGAGCGGCGGCTGCGCGGGTTGTGAGGCGGGGTTGGGGCAGGGCTGGAGGCGACCGGTGGCCCTGGGGGACAAAGGAGGGGACAAGTGCCAGCCCTGCTTCGGGAGCCGCCACCCGCGCTCGGCTGGGCAGAGCCCAAGTGCCTTCGTTCCAGGTGCGGAGGCAGGGCCAGCCCGGCCCCGCTCTCCGTCCCCAGCCCCTCTGGGGGACATTGTGCCTGCTGCTGTGACACTGAGGGGGGGCTATGGAGTCCCCCACCCTCATCCCTTGAGGCTGGACAGATGCTGCTGCTGCTGGATTCACAGGCACTCGGAGGAGGACGCGGTGCCCTGGAAGACTCAGCGGGGCAGGAGAGGGGAGCTGGGGCTCCAGTGAGGACCAAACCCTGGGGGGAGGGGGGAGGCTTCTGTGCCCCCCGGCCCTGTTCTGCCCCTCCCCCCCACCTTCGGTCGCGCACAGCGTCCCCCTGCCAGCCCCGTGGGGCTTGGGGACACGTCAGGTTCCTCTCCCTGCCTCTGGACCTCCTGCCCACTGTGGGAGTCCCTGTCCCCTGGCAGACTCTGGGCTCGGACCCTGTGTAGGGACAGACAGACAGACCTCGCTGCTGCTCCGGGTGGCTGGGGAGCCCAGCAGGAATTCTGGCAGCCTCTGCCTGTGCCCCATCCCCTCACCGTGAGGTACCCCAGCAGTGTGCCCGCTGTGGGCACTGCCCCAGCTTCCCCCAGGATGCCAGGCGGCAATTTCTCTTATTTTCTTAAATAAAAATAATTTAAAAATATTTAGCTGTTAGAGCAGGGGGTTGCTTTCCCTGTGTGGCTGTGGGAGGTGTCCCTGCAGGTGACAGCCCTGTCCCTGCTGCTTGGGCACAGTGCTGTCTGTCATCCACCAGCTCCTCCCTGGGCTTTTATTGGGGTTACGAAGCCCCCGGGACCTCCCAGCTCCCCTCAGCAGCCCCCCGCTATTGATTTAGCAGGGGCTGCCCCGTCCTTGGGTCACCTGCTGTATCCCAAAGGTGTTCCCTGTGCCCTCGGCGCCTGGAGGAGGCTCCCTGGGGACACCCCCCCAGCATCCCTGCCTGGGATGGAACCTCATGGCTGGTGGCCCAAGGGGGCTTTTTTCCCCCTTTCCCCCTCCCAGCTGGGGGGAGCTCATGGAGACCAGCTCATCTTGCTGCGTTTATTGATTCCTTTTGCTCCAGCAAGGCTGATGGGGCTGAATTAAAAACCAAAATCACCCAAAACAACCCAAAACCAGGGGAGGATGGGAGGGGGGGGGGCTATCCCTGTCATGGGGATGCTGCTGCTGCANGGGGCTATCCCTGTCATGGGGATGCTGCTGCTGCAAGGTGGGGGACAGCTGGTCCCCAAAGGGGGGGACAAGCCAGCCCCCCTGTAGCACTGGGGGTGGCAGGAAGGACACAGGGGCTGTGCCCAGGCCCCCCTCCCTTGCTCCCCGGCAGCTCTTGCTCCCAGTATCCCCCCCACCCCATCCCCAGCTCCCACGGTTCCCAGTCCAGCATCTCCCATCCCAACAGGTCCATGTCTCCAGCCAGGAACCGGGCTAGGGGTCCAAGGCGCAGCCAGGGTGGGGGGGATCGGCGAGGGGAACGCCCATCCCCGGCCTCCTCGGTGGGTTCGGCGAGTCCCCCGTCGATCCCGGGACGGCGAGAAGGGGGACGAGGAGCGCGATCCTCGGCCGCGCCGCCGGGCCGGGGGTCTCAGCTGGGGCTGCGGGTCGGGCTGGCTTCCGTGCTGTCGCTCACCAGGCACTCGTTGGACTTGAGGCTGGCCAGGGACTTGCAGCTGGGCAGCGAGGCCAGGGAGCCGCAGAGCCCCAGCATGGAGGGGGTCGGGTCCTTCCCTGTGGACACAGAGTTGGGGAGGGGTGCGGGGAAGCTGTGGCTTCACGCCCCTCAACCCTGTCGCTCGGAGCGAGGAGAACGGGCAGCACCTCACCGGGAGGGACCTGGCACTTGTTGGCACAGCATCCCCGGCATGAGGAGGCGGCTGTTGGCGGGAGGGGCGGGCGCCCGGGTGCGGATTGGGGCACATCGGAGCCCCAGGGGGTATTCGGGGGAGCAGGGGGGACGGTCTTACCCAAGGGCCCCCAGGGTTCCCCTTCGCGCTTGCCCTCGCCCAGGCGCTGCGAGTCGGAGCTGAGGCTGTTCTCGGCCGAGAGCTGGTCGGTGCTCACGAAGCTGTGCCTGCGGATGGGCGGTGCTGAGCCCCCCGCGCCGCGGACCCCGGGCCGGGGCCAGCCCTTCTCCCCATCCCCTGCACGGGGCAGACCCCACCCCAGGGTGGGATGGGGTGCTGGGTGCGGGTCAGGGTGGCTCTGCCCCCACCAGGGGGTTACCTCCTGTAGAGCTTGCTGTCCGAGCCGCTCTCGTTGCCGTTGAGGGTGCCCAGCGAGGGCCACTGGTTCACCAAGGGGGTCACCATCTCCTTGGAGAGCTGGGCCAGCTGCGGGTTCTCGCAGGGGATCAGCCCCGTCCTACGGCCAAGACAGGTGCTCAGCGCCCGGCACGGCCACGAGCGACAGCGACCTGCCTCAGGGCACATCCCACAGGACCTACGGGACACTTGGCACTCTCCAGTCCCACAAGGCCTATGGGGCAGCAGGGACCTTCCATGTCCCATCCGGGTGCTGGGGACCTGCCACCCATCACATCCCGTTGGGCGTACGCGACACTGGGGACTCACTGTGTCCCACGGGGCATATGGGGCACCCAGCCACTGGGTACCCACCACCCATCCCACCCCACGAGGTGTATGGGGTGCTGGGGACCACCGCTCACCCTGCCCCTCTGGGTCAGCGAGGCGCTGGAGACAACCCCCAGCCATCCAGAGTCCACGGGGAACTGTGAGTGGGGGTCCCAGGAGCCCCACCCGCAGTGCCCAGTGGCAGCAGCCGGTCCCCACTCACAGCTGCTCCTGCAGCTCCAGGATGACACCCTCCAGCTCCCTCTTCTCCAGCTGGTTCTGCACCGTCACCTCCTCCAGGCGCAGCTTCAACCGTTTGTTCTCCGCCTCCAGGTCCTTCAGCTGCGACTCCCGCAGCCGCACCAGCTCCTCCAGGTACCCCTGGGAGAGCCCACCGTCAGCAGCACCCTGCTGACCCCCACCAGCCTGCGCCCCCCAACCCCAGGGCCACCCAGAGTGACAAGGAGAGGGCCGGGCCACCGGGCACCACCTGTCTGTGGGGATAGAGTGAAGGGATTCTCCGGGTTGGAGCATCTCAGGGGAGTTACAGCCCTCCTGGCTGGTACCTTTTGGGCGTAAATGATGCGAAATTTCTGCTCCATCTTGCGCCACTTGCTGTACCAACTGTCCTCGTCGGTGACCAGGGGCAGGTAGGGGTGTTCGGGCGAGCTGTCCTCACTCGTGCTGCTCTCGCTGTCCCGCTCCTCCTCGCCCAGGTAGTCGTAGCTGGAGCAGGGATGGCAGCACAGTGCGGGGCCGGCAGGACCCGGAGCGGAGGGTGCCTGGGGAGAGGTTCCGGGGTCCTCACCCCAGGGAGGCCACTCCAGCTCTTACCTCTGGGTGAACTTCAGGTAGGGAGTGTAGTCGATGACCACGGGCATTTTGCCATCCATCACCTCACCCTTCAGGCAGAAGCTGAGCGGTGGCCGGAGGAGGAGCAGAAGGTCAGGACGGCCCCAGGGGAGCCATCCGAGGTGGGATAGACACGACCGGCGCGGGGTGCCCACATCCCACCCGTCCCTACCTGAAGTCGATGGCGCTGAGCCCGATGAGCATCCCGGTGAGCACCGAGGACTCGTCCCGCAGCATGATGGCCCCGTCGTCGTAAAATCGTCTG
>VWZK01013807.1:0-112868 GCA_013396935.1 Baryphthengus martii
GAAGGAGCTGGCAGAAGTGCTTGCCAAGCCACTCTCCGTTATTTATCAACAATCCTGGCTAATCGGGGAGGTCCCAGCTGACTGGAAACTGGCAAATGTGATGCCCACTTACAAGAAAGGCCAAAAGGACAACTCGGGGAACTACAGGCCATTCAGTTCTGGGCCCCTCACTACAAGAGGGACATAGAAGTGCTGGAGTGTGTCCAGAGAAGGGCAATGAGGCTCGTGAAGGGCCTGGAGCAGAAGCCCCACAAGGAGCGGCTGAAGGAGCTGGGGTTGTTCAGTCTGGAGGAGGCTGAGGGGAGACCTCATCCCTCCCTACAACTACCTGAAAGGGGGTTGGAGTGAGGAGGTGGACAGCCTCTTCTCCTTGGTGGCATGTGACAGGACCAGAGGTAATGAATACAAGCTGTGCCAGGGGAGGTTTAGACTGGACATTAGGAAACATTTTTTCACTGAAAGGATTATTAAATATTGGAATAGCTTGCCTAGGGCAGTGGTGGAGTCTCCGTCCCTGGAGGTATTTAAATGGAGTGTAGATCTGGTGCTTAGGGACACAGTTTAGTGGTGAGCTTGTGGTGTTTGGTCGCAGGTTGGACTAGATGACCTTGAAGGTCTCTTCCAACCAAAGACATTCTGTGATTCTGTGAAAGTGACAAATGTTAATGTGACACTTCAGGCTCTTTACCGAGGGCATCAAGTGCTGTTGTCCAGAATAGACAAAGCAAAATGTTATTTCCTGTTTATATATGGAAATAGTCACAATTTTTAACCTCCACACAGGCAGACAACAAATCAATTCAAATTCTAACCTAGATGACACATAAATCAACCCAAAGCACTTAATACTGAGTCATTCTTCAAGCCAAGAAACAGCTCAATTCAAACTCCCGTTGGCTGGTTTCACTGGCTGTACAGGGCTGTTTTCCAGTCACTGCCACACATCAGAGGTGCCAGGTCATCAGCATGAACAGTTTCAGTGTTAGACTGTACAGGCAGAATTAAAACTGTGGAGTTTGTTCTGTTGGGGTTTTATTTGTTGTTTGTTTTTTTTTTAAATACAGTGGCAGCCAACCAACCAACACAACTCAGCCTTCACAGTAATTCTGGTCAGTCTAAAAACCAGTATGTGGAAGGTGGAAGGGGAAGGAGGGGAGCTTGCTTTTGAATCTCAAAACCGGAACGTTTCATTCTGGCTGTTGGAAGTTTGCTTTGGTTTCTAGTTTCTTTGTCTTTCTTTTCTACGGTGCAAGGAGAAAAGAAACCAATAGAAATTAGTTGCACATTTTGCATCACTTCCAACGGAAGAGGTGAAAAATTCTTGCAATACTATATGAAAAGTTTGGTTGGTTTTGAGTTTTTTTGGACAAAACGGCTGTCAAACTCTACCTACTCATATTAAAAAAAAAAATAAAACAACATTCAGAACAAAATCATATAATTCTTCCTTAATCTAGGAAGATTAATCTAGGCACGACAACGGTAAAACTACAAAGATGCTGTTTTCCCACAAAGTCCCTTGGCAGCAGCCGGCTGGGCGTGCAGATGTGGTTCTCCAGGCTCCTGTTACACAGGATGAAGCAATCTTCCTAGGGCAACTACCTGAACCCAACCAAGACATACCACGGCTTTTCAAGCTGCTGTTCTAAACCACAACAACTGTGATCTTCGGTGTGTAGATGAGCAATATACTGGCAGCTGCTCTTCTATCCTCACTGAGACTTCTTCAGAAAGAAAAAAATAATACTTCCCTCGCTTGGGCCTGTGTCCAGCTGCCCCTTGCTCACTATTGAGCTGCTTTCACAAATGCCCAGATAAAATCTTGCCTTTCTGTAGGTCTGACCACTCTTTCAACACCATTTTTAAGAACCTAATGAACAGTTCCAAAAGGATAACTTATTGATGCCCTTTGCTATTGCCTTCTTGCAGTATTTCCTCAAAGCACATGGTTCATCTAGTTTAAATTTAATTTTCTTTTCCCTACAGCCTGCTCTTCCTATCGCAAAACACATTTACCTAACAAGTCCCCCTTCATCTTGTGATATAGAACAAGAAAAAAAACCAAACAACCTAACTTCACTTTTTTTTCCAAACACAAAGACACTGCACATATCTTTCTTTCTCTGCTCCTATCCATTCTTCACAAATATAAAGACTCAGAAGCATCTTTCTTATCTGACAGATCATAGAATCATTCTGGTTGGAAGAGACCTTTAAGATCATCAAGTCCAACCATTAACCCAGAACCGCCAACACCAATTCATGTCCCTCAGCACCACATCTCCATGGCTTTGAAACCCCTCCAGGGATGGGAACTGGGCCAGGCCTTGATAGCCTTTGTGGGGAAGAAATTGTTCCTCATATCCAACCTAAACCTCCCCTGGTGCAACTAGAGGCCCTTTCCTCTTGTCTTGTTGTTCGTTCCTTGGGAGAAGAGACTGGCCCCTCCTGGCTCCAACCTCCTGTCAGGGAGTTGTCAAGAGTGAGAAGGTCTCCCCTGAGCCTCCTTTTCTCCAGGCTTAGCAACCTCAGGTCTCTCATCTGCTCCTCACCAGACTTGTACTCTAGGCCTTTCCCGCGCTTCATTACCCTTCTCTGGCCATGCTCCAGCCTCTCCTGACACTGCAGCCCATGGAGACAGATGCTCGTGTATTTGCTGCCTTATTTTCCTTTTATAAACCTGTGCTTTCTTCAGGGCTTCACTGGAAACAACCCACCTTGTTACTCATGTTTCATTTGCTCTTGCTGTAAGAATCTCATCAATTCTCTACCTTCCAGCACGTTTCTGATGCGTGTTACAAGAGTAATTTCAGATGTCCACACAGATTTCAGTATGCTGCTATCCTTTTTTTAACACTTCAAGCGTTTGGATAAAAATCTGCATATTTGGTCTTGGTCTGGTTGCTCGGCTCGTCTAATCGGAATAAAATCTTACTTCCCAAGGCACTTCTTCATTGTTTGATACCTGAGGTTAATCATATTCTACTCTATCCCTTTATAAGAAAGCTGAGTTTCAATGATTTCCTCCACAGAAGATGAATTCCCTCCAACTGCTCATTTGTCAAAACCATTCATTCCTCAAGTTCCCTGCAGACTTCCAACTTTAAATGGCATTTTGGCTTAAATGAAATCCATCTTAAATGGTGACGATTAAATGGAGACACAGAACCCTAGGAAAACTTGGAGGCACCACTAAGCACGTTGTTTACCTCCTGGTTACTTCCCTTGTTTTATTTAGTATAACGGATTTAAATGAAAACATACCATGTTTAGTCTTTAGGTAGTATCAACTCCTCACGTACCTGGCAATTTTACATAGCTGAGAAAAAAAGGCACTTTTACCCATTTTACCCTCATCTCTGGAAGCTTAAAGTATCTGAAGTGCATGACTATCAGTGTGATCCATTTTATCCCCTCTTCTTCAGACATTTTCCACTAGAGCAATGGCAGAGAGATGCTGAGTCTGGAGCTGATCCTGTTACTTCAGACCCCTACATCCCCTTTTATTAGGCTACTACTCGGACTAAGGAGCTCAGACAGGATGCACAAAGGAGTATTCCTCACAGCTTTGCCTTTCTTTTCTAATTCCACCCTCTTTTACTACACCATGAAGTCCAAGCCTTCTCACCAAATACACTTAGGCAATGCGGCTCTTTCCACAGCCGATTTTTTGAGAGTTCACTTCACCAGCAATTTTGACGATCCTGCAGGTAACGGCTCATTCCTGGTGCGCTCTCCATCCAACGATAGTAACACACCTCTCGATTTTCTGGAAGGGTATTTACCAGGCAAATCTTGGACAACGCATCAATGGCTTGAAAGTAAGTGATTCCTAGTTCTGACTCTGCCGGTAATGACGGGAAGGTCACACAAGGGCAGTGCTCTCAGACTTGAGCTGAAATTCTCTATGCTGCCCCATTTTCTTGAACAATGGGAAGTGAGCAAAGCAGCTTGTATATCAAAACCTCACGGTGAAATGTAACCAGCTTTTAGAACAACATTCACTGGCAGGCATTCTGCCACCCTGCTTAAGGACTGAGCGCCAGATGGCCTTGCAATCCCATAATACTCCTGGATAAGTACTAGCACTTATGGAAGAAATTTGGTCACTGCCCTATGCAGTGCAGAGAGCAACTCCAAAGTTACTGTTCTTACCACCACAACTTTAAGTGGTATTTGAATAGTGCTACATAGAACTTGCTCTCTCTTCTCGCTCTCATGCTCTTATCAGGAAAAAAAAAAACCAACACAACTTCATACTGAATCCAATAAAGATGCAATCAATTTTAACTGGATGTGTTCTGAGGAGGCATAAGTATTTCTTATAAAGGAAGTTAGTAAATTTGATTGGTATAGATTAATACAGAGAAAGTGAATTATATGACAAACAGCTGGAAACGAACTTAGTCCTTGGAAGTGTAAGATAATACCAAAGGTCTTTTGGCTTTCAAAGACATACAAATCAAAGAGGAAGAGGAGTTTTTCAAAAAAGACAAAAAGACCCACTTCACACCACAGGAATTCAAGCACTGTTACGCCAACAGCTTGCTACATGTCTGTACTAACAACTTGTCAACTTTAAGAGCTGTGTTTTGCAACTCAAAGTTGCAAAACGTTCTTAACTATCCACAGAAGATGCACCCTCAAACCTCACCTCTGCTGAAGGATGAGTAAGTACATCAGCTCCTCAAAGCAGCGGTAATGACATACTGAGGCTTTGAGAAGGACACAAGACTTCATCAAGGGATGAGTCAACATCTACACTGCAAACGCTTGGAAAGGAGCTCTGCCGCACGCTGCTACCAGAGGCGAGTGGGCTCCAGCAGAAACATGCTTCAGTGATCACCAGGCTTCACTCTGCTGTTCCCAACAGGTTTTGGGATAGCTGGAAATCCACCTATGCTGGAAATCAGCAGTGTGGAAGACTTCTAATGAAGCTGATTAACATCAAGATGGCAAAGACAATAAAGCATGAGAAGATAAAGCATTTGGAAGACTCCTATCCTTGGTGTGATGAAAAAATCTACCACCATCACCACTTTCGAGAGAAACCTGCATCTCTGTCCCTCCAGCTGATACAGTATCAACAAGGAACATTACTTCCAAAGTAACAAAACAAAAGGGAGAACAGTCTTCTGCAGGGTATATAGACACAAATACAGACACACACCTGCTGGGGTGGGGAACTCCAACTCAAGTACGCTGGCTTGCAAGAAAGCTGTTTCTACTCAGGTATCAGACTGTGGAACTGCGAGCAATTCTACGAAAGCACCGGTCCATCATTTAACAAAGGTCAAATTAAAAAATAAATAAATAAAAAAACATTAGAAAACCAAAAAAACCCACACCAAACATTACGCCATTATGTTGTCTTCAGCAGCTCTTCATCTGTAATGCTGTTTGAAGTTCTACTCCTCACACAGTGACGGACTGCTCCTCACGCTTCCTCTGGGTGGAATGGGGTTTGCTCACTCCCAGAGCCAGGACGCCCTGGCAGATGGCACCTGGCAACAGGCACTGTGGCTCTTTCATTCTCCCTCCTTCCCAGCAGCTATAACATGGCTGTGGATTACTAGCTGCAATTAGCAGTTTAGGTTGGCAAGTGAGGTGACTCAAGGCCTCCCCAAGGCGGAATGCTGACAAGCTCAGCTATGTTTTCTTCCTACTGATCAGGCGGCCTTAACTATCCCTTTTGCTGAGATACATCTGTGGGGTAAAGTGAGAGGAGATCCATCTTGCCGTGATTTATCCAATCTCACTTTGATTTATTTTATCTCATTTTGATTTATTCCGGCAACAACAACCCGGCTATCTGCACAGGAGACCTCATTCCTATGGGCAGTGATATCCACGGCACAATACATCCATCTATTTACTACCTTCAGCACATCATCTGCTTTCTGTATATTAAAAATCTTCAGATTCTTGAAGTAAGTTGCTATTGATTTTTTCCCCCCACACTTCTAATGATCTCCATTAATCATTTCTAGTTCAGTTGTATCTTCCACTGACAAGGGATGACCAGAAAGAGGACAGAGCTGTCACACTTGGTTAGCTGCTTTTGTTTCCTTTGGCTTTGCATCCCTTTTGGTATCTGATTCGTGTTTTCACCTCACTGAAGAGGATGGTGCAACTCTAAACCATTTGTCAAACCGCTGTGAATGTTCTCCCATCTTAGTTGTGAGGCTGTAGACAAAAAGTGTCATAGTGGAGTACTTAAGTTACTTTAAAAACCAGATAGGTGTGAGATGATTTACACTGACCACCACAAAATTCTAATGGCAAACGTCTCTATATGACCACAACCATAACCTTTAATTAGAAATGTACTATCTGCTCTGGCAGAAGCCACTGATCACACATCTCGGCTATCACCCACTAAGGGAGCGACTAGAAATCTGCAGAAACTTCTCTCTCTTTGACCATATGTGGGCCTCAACCTACCACCATGCTTTTGCTGGTGAGGCAAAACACATTGACCTAAGTTAACTTTGAGTCATGAACTTCTGCCAATGGACCAAATCAGTAAGCCTTTAACAGCCTCTGGGAGCACAGCAAGTGTAGTCTTCCCTTAAGTACCTGTAATCAGCAGGGGAATAACAGACACTTCACATCAAAACAAGAAGATGGATTTCCCACCTAAAATTAAGAGGTTACACAGGCAGGTAATCCATCAGCTCAATACCCTCAATGTAGCAAGCAGCTAAAAAAAACAAAAAAACAAAACCAAACCAAACCCAACTTGATCGGCACAAAGCAAAACGCTCCAGCAAAAGGAAGACGTTGAACACTAATGAAGAGGAAGAAAATAATGCGGGATAGGGGAAACGCTTCACAACACTGACGAGAGAAACAAAAACCCCCAGGAGAAAGCTGTGAATGACGAAAATAAACCCTTGAAAGCAGCTTCGAGATCTTGCTTGTTATATCTTACAGAAGGCAAAAAACCTGAACCCCAGTGTTGTTCAACATCTGTCCCAGAAGGAGGAAGTCAGACGCACTGACTGAATATATGCCCATTTTTTAGCAGAAAAAGTCGATTTGGTCACAAGATGCTGATGAAACACTGATTCTTTACACTGTGACAGAGGGCAACGACACCCAAGCATTGACATTTTTGTGCCTCTGGTCCCAACAATGTATGCACACACATGAGACCCAATACATGCTACAGGAATAAAATATAATTATGTCCACTAACATGGAGTTATGGAAAACACTAATAACCAACTTTATATTATTTTTAACTAAATTACAAGCCTGGACAACAAAGAGAGTGCAACTTCCCAGGTTTAAAATTCTATGGCCTCATACCACGTAAGTTGATTATGAAACTATGAAAATAAAGTAGATGAAAGTTAAAAGGAGTAAGAGCTAGTTAGCTGAGAAGTCTCAAAATGCAACCAGGAGAAAAATCACTACATTAGCCACGTGTCAACACACAGGTCTGGGCCTGGAAATATTTTGGAAATGTCGAGTGTCGTGACCAGTCTGGACACCACCAGGATGCTTGCAGAGCCCTGCAGTTCCTCTGTCCTTTTGAGTTGGAAAGGGCTAAAGGACTCGGAGCATACTCAAGACAAGTATCATATAGTCCCATTTCTGCCCATTTCTTCTCCAGCATCTGCCTGTACCCACTGCTGAAGACAGAACATTGTCCCCAAGGGTTGATGCAGTCAACAGTAACCAAGGGAAGAACAAGGATGCCAGCAGAGTTCTGTCACTGCTGCACGTGGCATTCATACAGCCAAGCTGGAACACTAAGTCCCTAGTCCTGTGGTCCACAACTCAAAAAATAAAATTTTTATGAGTCCTTCAAGAGGACTCAGAGAAAAGACCAGACCAGTGACCAAAATGGAGAACATCTGGCATCACAAGAAATGCTTTAAAACTCCTACTTTCAATTTTATCAAGCAGAGCTTGAGGAATGACCCTACTGGGCTCATGCCATCGTAAGGCACCAGGCCACAAACAGCTTTCACTGTGGGGAACGACAGTCCAGCAAGACTGGATTCTTGCCATGGGAACAAGAAAGGTGGATTTTCTTCTAGAAGTGGAATATTTAAATTTTCAAGCAGATTATCAACAATTTGAATGGACTGTTCATCAACAGACTGCATGCAAAAATAAAATCTGCGCTCTGTAAGGATATCCACATACCCCGAGACACAAGAAAGTTACAGTAACTTCTATATAATCTATTCAGCCAGCAAAAGCACTTTTCGATTTTCCACTTCTCAGTCTCATCCTTGCACTCACCTCACAGTCAGGTTTATATTTTGAGTTGAGCTGGAAGAGTCATTCTCCTTGGCTAATACCCTGATGTCTTTGATGGGATGAAGCAGGAAAGGGCAAGAGGCTTATCTTGACTCACAGCTTTTCCTTTCTTCTACTTTTCTGGGGGTTTAACCTCACAGATAGCAGGCACGTATGGAAAATTGGACCGACATCTAGAACTCTTAAAATACACAGAGCTATTCCACAGTTGTCACATTGCTCATCCTGCTTAAGCGCTTATTCGAGCTAACATAAATGAGACAAAAAGTGTCAGGGCTGTGCTCAGCTGCGGAATGAAAAGGACAGTGCCAACCAGGGCTGAAGGGAGAGTAAAGATGTGCTTTCAATGTATTTTCGTGTTTAGCAGCGCAGCATCTACAAGATATAAGATACCTAACAAGGCAGAAGACAAAAGAAGAACTAGAAGTCAAAAGGAGGATAGGAAATAACAGCCTGGACCATCCTGACGTTTGCTTAAATTGGCTGCACGGAGAATATTTTTTACCAGGGGATGAACCGATCTTTTTGAATGCCATTTGCAGGCCACAGAAAGAGCACTCACGTCTATCCTTTCTTGGGAAAATGCATAATTATTCCATAAATACAACTGAAAAATAAATAATCTAGCCCTTGGTTGTATGAAATTAAGTCATAAACTCCATTTGACCCAGAAGGAGCAGATTTACACATCTGATTTACACATTGCTCAACAGTCCCAGGAACCAAACTCTTCCCAGCTCAGCCCGAGCCCAGGGCAGGACTTCTCCTGGTGTCAGGAAATGCACAGCCCCTATGGGCCATGAGCTCAAGTGAGGATCAACCAACCCCTCAGTCTTACAGCGATCTTTTTCAGGCTGTTTCACTCTTCCGACCTGTAGCTGCCATATAATTACCTTTTAATTTGAGAGATATTTACATCTGATGCTTACCAGGCATGTTTGCAGATATACAACTACCCACACTGAAAACTAACATACAGCTTGCCACACTAGTAATAAAAAAAACCTCTTAATAATAATAAAAAAAAAAATCAAACAAGGCAGCATATTTTTCAAATTAGGGCATCTCTTGGTTTTTGTTTTTTTTTTCAACTACGCTACATCATATTTCAAAAGTAAACATCCCCTAACCTTCAATATGCTGCCAGTTGAGTGAAATAGCCCTTGGAACAAAAGCAACTACCATTTCCCATCTGTTTATAGAATAAAGGATTAATGAAATAATTTAAAATCAATTTAAAAATAATGAGGCATCAATATGTAGCTGCTTTTTTCCTCAGTCTCCTCCAACATCCATGTATTTTTCAATACAACTGATACCAAAAATCCCACAATTTAACACCTCATACCCACCCAATAACAACTTGTCTGTTTACAAACAGCTAAAACTTACTAAGTGAAGTTGTACTTAATCTTACTAAAAACTGTAAGTACAACTTACCAGCTATGTTTTTTGAAGTCTCAACTCCAACCAGGTATCACTTGTGCCCAAATATGAGGACGACTTGGGTTGTCAGGGGCAGAAACGTGGCATAACCAAGAGCAGCGAAGCAGCAGCTTCAACTAGAGGTGCTTTTGGTGGTTGTGTCCCAACAGCCACCTACAAGCTCCAGCTGCTCCTCTTGACCAGAATGGGTTCAACTGATTATGTTGAAATAATTCTAATGGTACGCAATGTTAGAATGACCAATGATCTCCAGGTGACACAGAGGAACTGCTGCATAAAGATCCTGGTTTTCAAGAAAGCATGGCGGTTGTACTGAACATGTTGCAAAACTCACAAAGAGTGTCTTTAATCTTTTTATCTCACACTTAAAGAATCATAGAATTGTTTTGGTTGGAAGAGACCTTTCAAATCATCAAGTTCAATTGCTAACCCAGCACTGCCAGGGCACCACTAACCCATGTTCCTCGGCACCAAATCACGGCTTTGAAACCCCTCCAGGGATGGGGACTCCACCACTGCCCTGGGCAGCCTGGGCCAGGCCTTGACAACCCTTTAGAGGAAGACATTTCTCCTCATATCCAACCTAAACTTCCCCTGGCACAACTAGAGGTTGTTTCCTCTCATCCTGTTGCTTGTTCTTTGGGAGAAGAGAGAGATCAACCCCATCTGGCTCCAACCTCCTTTCAGGGGAGTTGTCAAGAGCCAGACTGTCTCCCTAAAGAGCTGCAGTTCATGTAGGCAGAATGAGTCCTGTAAAACACAAGCAGGCAAAATTCCAAGAAATGCCATTATCATCGAGTTTTATCATCTCTTTCCTCTCTAATTCCCCATGCTGATGGAGCAAGGCCCAATAAAACATACATATATTGAATTAACTGCGAAAAACGTGTCCTGATAATACACCTTCCATGCTGACATTTACTGGTGCTCAGGAACTGTTTGTAATCTTGTATTCTAACTGCTATCAATTATTATAAAAAGGTTGAAGTCTTCACCTACTGTTTGATAAATAATGCATGAGAGAGCTTTCAACAACAGGCAAGAAATATCATTTCCAGATCTTTAACACTTAATGGGCAACAAGCAGTAGTCTGTAGGGAACTGAACAAAGTGTGTTCTCCAGTCACAGAGCCTGGTCAAAGCAAGGTGCACTTTAAGTATCTTTTAAGAACGTGTCGTTACCCTACAGGCAGGTCAAAACCTGTGGTTTATCATGAGATGCTGTGAATAGAAAAAAACCCTGAAAAGCAGAAATATTTCGTACTAATATCATATGATATTCCAAAGGGAAAAATAAATTTGAAAAATCACCATCTCAATAAACTGAAAGATCTGCAAGGATAGTTACCATATGCATTATTTAAACCATAGAATGGTTTGAGTTGGAAGGGACCTTGAAGATCATCGAGTTCCAACCTCCCTGCCATGGGCAGGGGTATCTCCCACTAGACCAGGTTGCTCAGAGCCTCATCCAGCCTGGTCTTAAACAATTCCAGGGATAAGGTGTCTACAACTTCTCTGGGCAGCCTGTTCCAGTGTCTCTCCAACCTCGGAGTAAAGATCTTCTTCCTAATGTCTAATCTAAATCTACCCTAGTTTAAAATCATTGCCCCTTGTCCTATCACCACATGCCCTTATAAAATATCCCTCTCCAGCTTAAATACGCATTCTTATGGAAATACATTTTGCAGCCCACTTATCAGGCTTTTTCCTTTTTCTTTACTTTTTTTTTTTTTAAATAACTTTAGTAGGCCCACCTTCAAGCTACACTACAGAACAGGAAGAGCATATCCTTCTTTTGCAGCTCCTCTCAGCCACCAATGCTTAAAAGCAGGGGCACACTGGGGGAGAGGCAGGGGTAGTGCTGACAACCCATCTTAAACATTAATGGTTTCTCAATCCCAAGATGAATTAAGTGCCTAGAGGAGTGTCTCAGAGCTGCCGGTGACTGAGGGACTGCACTTCCAAAAGCAGCGTTGCTTTGTGATGCTTCAACAGGAGCACAAAACAAACTCCGTATGGTAGCTTTTCAAATTGAACGCATTTATACATCACTGATGATACCGATGGTGCCTGAGCTGTACTTGAGAGGGGCTTAATAACCCAGGGCAGCAGTCCCTGAGCACCTCGTGCCAAACGCGCAGGCAGAGCCAAAGAGGCAGCAGGCACAGGTCCATGAGGCAGGCACAGGTCCTGCTAAAACACACAGCTGGTGGCTACCGAGCCAAAAACACACCCAAGATCTGACAGCTTTTGCTGCACGTGCAGGTTAGAGAAAAACACAGAGGTCTTTGCATTCATAGTCGAGCAAAAATCGAATATTAGTCAAATGTTGTGGAAAAGACACGAGATGACCTTCTTTCAAGGCCCTTCTTCAAGGGTCCTGCATTTACAGTGGGAGAAATTGCCTGTGGAGTGCATTCCTTCATGAACAAGGGAAGGCAAACACAAGAGGCTAATGGCTTCAAAAACTCTTATCTTCAGCTATATGAACACTAACATCCTACAGAGGGTGTAAGGTCCTATTACGAAACAGTCCTGAAATTGTGAAAGTAGTTTTAATATATGTTCTAAGTAGGATAAGAAAAAAAAAACAGGAAACCAACAAATCAACAGAAAAATCCCTTATTAAAGCATGCAAAGCCAAAACCGCTGACAAATGGACTTCTACTTATCTCATTTAGCAAACAAAATAAAAACACCCAAAACTCTTTATTTCCCATGGGGAAAAAGGTGCAAATGGGAGCACATGAGCATGTAGAATGTCACATCGTAAACATCAACTCTCTGGTCATGGTTTTATGCTTCCTTCAGTGGGCAACTTCTTACTATCAGATAAGATATAGTTAACAACAAAAATCATTCAATTCTAACCCTGAAACACAAATATTTCAAATTTTGCCTTAGCTAAACTGCTAAAAGATCGGGAAACAGAGTCACGGTCCTTGTTCTCAACAGAGCTGCAGGAGGTCTGACACCTGTACTTCATGGCTTACCTAGCAAAGTCCGATCCTATTTTACTCAGAAGATCTCGTCAGTCAATAGCAAGAGCGGAGAAAACACATACATCAGTCCCTGCGTCACACTGAGCAGTCCAAGTTATTCAACAGCCGTGCTAAAGAAACACAAGCTCCAACATTCTGTACTTTGTGTGGACCAATCAGTCACTCAGTTTATCCCCAGTCCTGAATGAAGTACATTACTAAGCTTATCTTACTCCACTCCATAAAGAAAAATTAAATTACATGAATCATCTAACAAATTTTAAAACTCTTGCAGAGCGAACCACCACAAAACGAACCCCTTGTCTTTGCTTCTCTGTGTAGATACAATTTTACATCTATTTGCTTATTGCTGTAAAGAGCGCCTGTCTTCACCCGAAGAAGTTGCCATGAAGCACCAAGAAGAAACACAGAAGTGTAACCAACTGTCTTCGATAAAAATAAACCGGTATCGAAACCTTGGGAGGATCGAGTTTTGCCTCAATTCTGTTGCAGCCAGATGATTTCCAGCCACTGAGGTTGGACTTAGAATTTTGTATTAAAAGACCAAAGAAGGGTAAGTTCTGACACTTAGTTTATTAATAAAGCTGTCTGATATCCTAAATTGCAAAGTGGCCTAAGAGTGAACTGGCATCTGCTGGCGATGCAGAGGTGATGGAAACCAGGAGCTCTTTCAGCCAATAATTTCAGTTTTCTTACAGAAAGCATGAGATGAAATTGTGTCTCGCGCTAAGCAGGAGAACAGATGAGATGTGTGCGTTTTTACTGCCATGAGTGGCACCATGAAAAGTGACTGGCCCCAAACCAGATCTCTGACAAACTGCTCTGATCCTCCTCCCTTAAGGAGCAGCAGCGGTGGCCATTGCTGTTGAGTTTGCAACGGTTTTCTCTTTCATCCACAACTATGCACATAATCTGACTTTTTAAAAATGATAATTTCTGTTCTAGAAAGTCACAGACTGATGTGGAGCAGCATGGTGTGGAGCAGTATGTTAATTCTAACAAGATCATTGAAATCAGGTTGTCAATAATTTCTGTTCCTTAAAACAGTATAAGATGTATTTGTTATTTTTCAGCCAATACCTATGCCAATATATTTTCTAATCCTATATTATTGCCAAGCTTGAAAGATTTATTAACATCCTCATCATTTCATCTGTGATCTCATGCATCAGCTCTTTCACTGTTGTGGGATGAAAATTCTCTGCTTTCCTTCCTGCTGCTCCTGTTTTGAGGACAGGCAGCTGCCCACTGATTTTCCCTCCACCTAATCCCAGTCACGTCCATTGCTCCCACAGCTTTTCAGCAGCTGTCCTGCCCTTGCCCTCAATTTCAGCATGGTCCTCCTTAATTACAATCCTGACAGAGCGTGCATTTAACTTTGAGGCAATCTCTAAGACCATCTTTAACCTTTAATCTCTCCCTAAAGCGCAGTCATTCCACTTCATTTATACTTTTTTCTCCTCTCCGCTGAAAAATATTTTTCTTTTCAATGTATCCTTTGAAGTCCAAGTCAACTAGATTTTGACAGCCCTCTGATGTCTTGATCAGAGCCTCTTTTCTTGATGGGATGTAGCTGGGAAATGGAGAAAGGGGTCCAAGCATTCCTCAAGAATCTCATTTATCTAGTTGGTTCACTTTTAGCATTTTAAGTTTAAAAAATACATAACTTAATTTCCTAAAATACCATTATTGAAACTGGAAAAAAAATTAAAATCATAGTGATTAAATATTGACCTATGAATATAAATTAAGTTGAAGAGCTATATTGACATTCACAATCCCAAACCCTTTCAAATGCCAGCTCTCTTCTGCTGTGACAAAGAACATCCCAGGCACTGAACTCTGCTTGTCCCATCCCTTTTGACATTGCAGTTTATCATCCAGTTCAAATAAAACAAAACATCCCAAATTTACAATGATTTTTACCTACAGGCTGCTGATCCCAAATACCTATAACACGTACCATTCCGAATCTCACATGAATACCCTACATTAATACAGCAACATCCCAAATGTTTAGAAAAATATGTGTATACAGGGCTCAGGTTCTGGACTAATTCCTCAAAGCTTTTCTGCGCAGCGTTAAATGAATAAATAAGAATATGACAACAAAGAAACATTCTAGAAGATGGGTTTGAGACAGGGTTAAAAGAAAGAACAGGGTGCCGTGTTGTCTCTGGGATGCACCATTTGCAAGTGCAAGGCTTACAGTCCACCAGAATTTCCTTTTAAATACAGAACCTCTCTCAATTCTGCTTTAAATGAGAAAACAGCATTGACAGTCCAAGTGATTTAAGAATACCTGCACGGGGTAACTTTTTGGATTACCTAGAAAAACTCCTCATCCAACAAGGTAGCTGCCACTGAAATTCTTTTCTAAGGGAGTACTGGACATCCTCTTTTGGCAACTTTTCTCCTGGTTTCTTTTCTAAACCTGTAATTCCTACCTAGCTATAAATCAGAAATCGAGAGAGTTATACAAAACAAACCAGCAGTAGCTAATCTAAGACAAGATGTTATGTAAAGTCAAATGTGCCCTTCTTATTTCAACCTAAATGTCAAACTGGCAGTCTGACAGGCCATCGGAAACCCCTCTGGGACCCCCAAGCAAGCGCTTATTGCCACGCACAAAACACTTCCCCTGGCTCCTGGGGAGGGAGCTGCATGCAGTGTTGTCATGGAAGGTCTTAGACCTGCAATGATCCTCAATGAGAATTACTTCACTGGTAATTATCTCGCTCTTTTTCATTTTGATTCACTACTTCAACTCTCATCTACCTTCTGAGATAAAAAAAATGACGGACTTGGATTTGTAATGATGGGCAAAGATGAACTATTTCCAGTTGTCATCTACAATCCAGAGCATAAACTTCTCGGGATGTCCCCAAAACTTAACAGGCACAAAGCGTGTAAGATTCAAAGCTACTGCACAGAACATTCAAAAGCTCCCCTGGGATTTTCCCAGTCATTTAACAGATCAGAAGCTTGTCTCTGTAAATGACATCTTGATCCAGAGCTTTTCAAGAGAGCGAAGATGAAACAGGAGGGACTGTATTCAGAGATATTTACAGAAATTAAAGTTTAATATATCTTGATATTATACCTATTTCAGTCTTGAGGAGAAGAAATGAACGTGACTTCCTTACA
Organism: Baryphthengus martii; assembly: GCA_013396935.1. Lineage (NCBI taxonomy): Eukaryota > Metazoa > Chordata > Aves > Coraciiformes > Momotidae > Baryphthengus > Baryphthengus martii. Next base: position 15,876 of record VWZK01013807.1, read on the forward strand.
ACTGCTAATAAAAAAGGACAGTAAACAGCAATCAGACAATAAGCACATCATCTCATTTATTTTCCTTTTTCTTCAAGATCAACAGAGGAGACTGCAAAACATTATTGCCCCTAAAAGATGCAAACAATTCAAAAACATTTGCATTACAAACCAACCATCTTGCTTGCTAATAAGACAGTTTTTTAGCATATGCCCAGAATAATGTAATAAGGAAGCTGTGAAGGGATTGCCAGGGGCCATCTAGTCCAAGCCCCAGTTCAAAACAGCGTCAGCTTCAGAAAGCAGGAGTGACCTTAATTTCAGCTCCAGCAATTCATAGCTTTTCCCAGTATTTTCTGTTAGATTGAAAGCTGAAGCAATAACTTACCCATAGGTTATTAGAACAAACAAACAAAAAATATCTGGTCCAGAAAGCTAATTCCTAGCAGCACGGTCACAGGGTTCACATCCCATCAAGAGTCAATATTACCAAGCAACTTTCCAAATCTCATACTCAAAAAAAGGTCCAGGGATAAAAAGGTAAAAAACACTCTTCATAAGGCCAAGTGTAATCTCTTCAAACACTGTAGTCACCTAATCCCCTTGGAAAAGCGGCAAAAACCATTGTGGGTATTTCCTCTCTCATAGATAAGCCTTTCTGGAAAGAGGAAGCATATCTCCACAGTCTAGAGAGTCTTAAAATGATAAATACAATTATATCAATTACACATTTGCGTCTTCATACATCCAGAAATATTTTGGCTCTGTAAATTGGGACGTTTCTCAGAAAACCAACACAGTTGGTGAACAGCCTTGGTTTGTACCGACTAGAGACTTGGTATCAGTAGTTTCCATGGCCTGAGGGCAACTTTAAATACAAACCGACAACCCTCCGTCTGGCTTATGTGCCAAATGCTCTCAAAAAGCCAGTGACCCAGGTACTGCCGCAGTGAGGGTTCAACAGCTCGTCTTTTACTCTTTCTCCTACCGGTATTTCAAAAGGAATAAACTATATTTAACTTTTTTTTGTCAAAATCTGCACACATATTTAGTAAAGAACAGTGATCCTGAGCTCTGAAAGAATTGCCACCCCTGTGACACTCTCTTGTACCTAATCTACTACTAGATGTGTTTCATAGATAGAACTTCAGCTGCACTTCTCTCAGTTTCTCCTGTTTTAACACATAGAAGTAACTGAGTGAACATTTTTAAGCTATATAAAACACTAGTATAGTTAGAGCATTTTCAGGAAAAGAAAAAAAAAGGCAACGAAGCTGAATGAATGCATTAAAAGTGATGGCTCAGGAACAGAAAAATAAAGCTGACAGGGAGGATAAAAGGAAAACAGATCTCTATTGATTTAAGGTTTGGTAATTATTTTTTTAAGAAGTAGCAGGGAATCAGCAAAGTCAGTTGAAACCCACTAAACATTTCCTTAAAAAAGGCAAATTTCATCTCTGAATTTCTTCTTTGAAATAGAAATAGAAATCATCCACGGAATAACAGCAGGGGAAAAAAAAAACCAAAAAAACACCCACCGAAAAAAACAACCCTGGTTGCTATATCAACACAGTGCAAAAAGGGAATCAAAGCAAGGGATGAATAATCATCTCTGGTCAACTGAATAAAAGACCTGAATGGCTAAACTAGAGCTGTGTGTGAAGGGCAACAGCACCAGTAATAACAAAAAAAAAAAAAAAAAAAAAAAAAAAAAAAAAAAAAAAAAAAAAAAAAAAAAAAACAACAACAACAAAAAAAAACCTCAAAAGCAAAAAAAAAAAAGCAAGGGAAACTATCAAAACCCACAGACATGCTTGAGAACTTGGGTGGTTCTCTCAACTGCTGGTTTTCCTCAGGGATGGCCTTTTCAAAAACTATTAATCCCTTGTGTGGATAACTTAATCACAGAATTGCTCTTTTAAACTTCACCTTGTTGTGACAATGACAAAATAAAAGGCCAAAGAAATGCTCAGCAGTGCATTTCAGAAGCAGTATTTGCCAGATTTTTCATTGGTCTCATAAACCATCCTGAAAAATAAAACTTAATGCCTGGCAGCAGCCACATATAATTACTCTTCTGAAAAGAACTAATACACATTTGGTCTGATTTAGAGCTTGGCATTGAATAATTAAGCAAAGATTTAAAAAAAAAAATAAATTGTGCCCTACAAGCCTTACACACCGTAAAAATTCAGTGTCATTTTTATTCGGAACGCATTCAGTACCACAGTCCCTCCGACTAAAAATGTAAATACACAAACAAATATAAAATACCTGCTTTATACATAAAAAACGCTCGATGAATCAAGCAGGGTCTTAAAACAGCATCGGCTCATGATAAAAATCACCATTAAAGAGTTTAGGAGTTGAAGCACGGACTTCTGAGGCCTTGCTCCCTCAGACACTTGACCAAAAAACTCTTGCGCGTTCAGACCATACAGGTGACCACTGCTCCTGGATGGGCTTTATCAGAAGAAGAAAATTATCGCTAGGAAGATGCCAATGGAATAAATTAGAGGTGGATACCCAGGAGGCTGAGACTTGATGATTTATTTCAATCAGGTTGTATTTTCCTAAACAGTTGACTCACTAGGATATAATGCAGAATAGCATAGAAATAAGGAGAAATGGCAAGGGAATAAAGGAGGACAAGAATAAACAAATATCAGAGCCGTGGAGAATGACATTTGGCTCAATTAACATGACTTTGAAAATCTAAAAGGATAAAAGGAAGTTTTCACACGAGATTATGTAACAAAATAAACTAACAACTGCAATTTACGTTGGAGCCAAGCAAAGCTTTGAAATCCACCATTTACTGAATTATTTTACAGTTACAAGTTCTCTGCTGTTCAAAACAACCAATAACCTGAATGTTATTCTTATTAGGATTTCTAAGTTGGAACAGAGCTAAAATTATTGTGCTTTTCAGAGCAAACTGCTTAAAATCACAGGGATAAAAACATACCCTGCGTTGCTGTTCCATTATCTGTCTTTTCAAGATCAAAGCAAAACAAAGGTAATTAAAGGAAGCCTCTGCATGACCATTTCCAAGCCTTTTTGTATACACTTTTTTTCCCTTTTTCTCTTTTTTTACAAGATGTTAACATTAATGAAAGCATTGAGAACAGCTCATTACTCACCTGGTCCAGTTGCACGCTACCAGTACCCCTTTGCAACTTGTGTTGAAGAGCTAGAGGTGCAAAGCCAAACCTTCTCATTCAGGTGTGAGAGGTACTGACATTTTAGCATCATTTGAAATGAAAATACAGAAGTTTCCTTAGAAGCAGGCAAATTTTCCAAAGCATGCCTTGCTTACAGAAAGCCTCTCCAAGAAGCGATGGGAAGTTTGATATAGACAAGTCCTCGGGGACCTCCTGAAGGAGACATGATGACTTAATTTATCGTTTACTGGACTTTCTGTAGATTCTGTATTTTCCATCGTGCCAAAGGGCAAAGCAGGGAGGGTACCTCTACCTGGACACTACACCTCTACATCATACTCAGTTCTTTGGATAGTAAGTGGAGAGGACTATCTATGTCCACCTTGCAAGGAGCAACTCAACAAAAGCTGAGCTTTCCACAGGGCAGGCAACAAGAAGAGACTATGTAAACTGGGGCTCCTTGAGAGGAGCAGGTCTGTGAGCACTCTAACGCTAAACCCTACAGACAATTAAAAGATTTTCTGGATCATTCAAGAAGGGTCTGGGCACAATTATTTTTAATTCCAAATCTGGGACGCCAGCCAAAACTGAACACTTGAAAAGGAGATGTGCAGTGGTTACTGCATTGGGACTTGCTTGCAGACCTTTCTTTTTCCCTCTTTCAGTAGCTCCACACAACATTGGCTTAGTGAGCCATCATTTTTAGTTTAGTTTTGTGCATTGTAATGAAACATTTTCAAAAGAGGTAAGGTAGGGAAGACTTTTGACACAGAAGAGAAAGAAAGGAAACCGGATTTGGGATCCCTACCTATGACCTGGACTTTGAAAAGATCCGAAGCAGCTCGACCCCGCTGTCCAGCACCAAAACCAAGTAGCCTTGCAAACCTAACACGCTTCATCTCTCAAAAAAGCTTTTTAAATACCTATCCTCAAACACAGGTTGCCCTAAATGACATTATCTCTCCACGCTTCAGTATTGTGAGATGCACCCAACTTATCTATGGTGAAGAGGCTCCGAATCTAAGACTAAAGTAAACCCTCAGTACATCCAGCTGCCAGCGCTGGGCAGACACAACTGCTTCAGCCTGAACAAGCACAACCGTCGCTGCCTGGTATCAAGCTCCAAAATAATACATGCAAAAAACAGAAAAAAGTCTCCCTGTAGTCCTGGAAGGCATATCGTAAGGACTCCTAAAAATAAGAGAGAGTAAAATAGTTTTAAAGGCACTGGCTATCTTACCTATCTTTACCACCATGGAAACAAGACTTGAAGCCAACTGTTCAAATTAATATTTTAAGAAACTTATTCTATACAATCAAAATACGTGTTTTCGCAGATTAGAAAGAATTTTTAATATAGCTCTGCAACAGTCATTTCATTTTCTTATTTGAACACGTTACCTGAGGTAGGTGGGGATCTGAGTTTAGAATAAAAATACACTTAAATTATGAAAAATGCTGATTAAACTATAATGGCTATTTAAAAAAAAACAGCAAACAACAAGTAAATGCTACTTCTTCCACAACCTTTCCTATACAAACACTGTGTCTGTAGCTCTATATAAAATGAGTAACATGCTATTACCACACACAGGACTGAGTTGACTCAGAGGTGAATTAAGTGTGAGCTGCTGAGTAGGTCCAACTTAACAGGGCCTTGTTGAGGGAGGAACACTGGTTCTGGGACCACGCAGATCAAGAGCACAGGACCCAGCAGAGCCAGGGCTTTTAGGAACAAGAGCATCTGCCTGATGCGCCAAAAGAATCTAATAAGGAAGGAATAACCAATTTGAAGCTGGAGGATAGGGACCTTACCGGTTGACACTGAACACAGATCAATAAGCAGCCCCCATCAGCTCCAGCATCACTGCCAGACCTTTGCCAGTGGCAGAAGAGGAGACCTGAGCTCTAAGTATCGTGAGATGCCTGTGGATTCACTACATTCACATCGCCAAGGGTCAGGGCCGGCAGAGACATTCAGAACACACCCAGGTTTGCACCTTAGCCAAGCTCACTCGCACCTCCTAACTCCATATTCCTGCTTTGGCCTCTGGTTGGTTGGTTGGTTTTTTGAACTCAGCAAAAATACATCTTCCCCCATCTCCTTGCTATCAGATGCTTCAATCTATTTCTGGCTCTGCCACTCATTTGTCTTGGCATTGACATAAATGCCACCGATTCTCACAGCAGGGGAAGAGTTGCTTATGGGAACAGGCAGTGGAGGATATTGAATGAGAGCGGCTGACTGGTTGGTGTGTGGTGTACCAGGAACAGATATCCACTACAGTGACAGTCACGTGCTCCAGGGAAAAGATCTTCTTCCAGATGAGCAGCATGTCCAATGCAAGTCATGTTTCCACAAGAGGAAAACTTTCACAAATGGAGAACTTAGAATTAATGTTAAGTCAGGGTGGTAAAAGCAGTATCACTTGTTAGAAACAAGACAGATCAATATTTAAAAGCGTCATCTAACTTACTGGGCTGACCCACATGTGCAATTCTTGCTTCTAAAAGGATTTTTACAGTATTTTCTCAGTATCCACCTTTTAGCCATGACAAAAGGAAGTGAAACACGTGGCTCGACTCACAGCTTGTGAGAATGGTACGGTATATTCAAAACCAGGCCACGGTAAGAAACTTAGCTTACATTTTGAGCATACTGCCAACAAAGAGTTCAAAACAAGTTTCTTTCAAAGTTCACTGGTGCCCACTCTTCACTTGCAAGGAATAGAATAATGGAGCTCACTGGGTAAATACATTAATTCAATAAACTCTAAATTCAAAAAATAGGTGATACCAACACACTTAAAAAGCACGACAGAACAGTTCTGGCAATGACTACTTATCACCTCCCACTCCCCAGAGGAAAAAAATCATAGAATCAGAGAACGGTAGGGACTGGAAGAAACCTCTGGAGATCATGAATCCAATCCCTCTGCTTAGAGCCAGACAATCTAGGGCAGGCCACACAGGGACAGATCCAGGTGGGTTTTGAAAGTCTCCAGAGAAGGAGACTCCATAATCCCTCTGGGCAGCCTGTTCCAGGCTTTGTCACCCTCATAGTGAAGAAGTTTTTCCTCTGGTTGAGGTAGAACTTCCAGTGTTCCATTTTGTGACCATTGCCCCTTGTCCTACCCAAGGGCACCACTGAAAAGAAACTGGGCCCTTTCACTTAACAACTACTCTTTGGAGATTTGTAAACATGAATAAGATCCCCTCTCAGGCTTCTCCTCTCCAGACTAAATAGCTCCAGCCTTTCCTCATAAGACTGATGTTCCAGTCCCTTCATCATCCTCACGGCCTCCATTGGACTCTCTCTAGCATTTCCCTGTCCCTCTTGAACTGAGGAGACCAGAACTGGACACAGTAATCCACACATGGTCTGGAAAACTGTTTTTAAGTAGGTTTAAAATGTGTGAAATATTCCTATTCTTGCACTGCTTTACTGGACAGTAAAGTAGTAAAGATGACAACAGTCAAAGAATATTGCTGGTAAAATGACACACTTTCAAAATCATATGAAAACAATAAATTGTTGAAATATGCAGTTCTTCATTTGCAAAGGTAAACTGACATCTGGGGAAGAGAAATGGATAGAGTATTGTAATTTGAATAATATATTCTGAATACTCAACCTGTCAAAGATGAGCTGTTCAGAAAAGTTTCAATCACTCTGAGGAGAATTCCCACTCAAAAAAAAAGTAAATCTCAAACATTTTGAAAAGGCCTCAGCATTACAGAACATAATCACTATTCACCAAAATTACATCTACCACAAAATAGAGTTAAAGGCCCAATTTTTGTCATTTTAATACTAGGGAAAACCCGTGGTCTTGCCTGATCTGCTCATTACTCCTACATTTATTCAATATTTTGTGAACAAAACTCAATAGCTTGCAGCTGAATTAGTGCCTGTGGGTACACTGAGACACTTGCAAGTTGTCAGCAGAAGAAAGAGGTCAGCAAGTACAATTTGAGCCAAGACAGGACACCTGAACACGTGCATAGACAACACAATGAAAACCAAAACAGCTTTGATGACTACGTACGAGTCCTAAGAACCTACAGAGGTGGATGAATGAGTTAATGATGAAAAAAAAAGGAGGGGGGGAAAACCTCTCATTCCAGAAGAGAACATCTATTTCACATCCACCCAAGAGCACAGATATCAGGTTAGGGTATTCTTCTAGACAGCTGCCAGCACAACAACATTTTAAATAATTCCAACTCTATCTTTTACTGATTGTGTTTCCTACGCTTCAAAATAAATCCATCGGTTTCTAAAAGGATGACTTACTTTCTCCCCTACTTCCACCCTAAATTATCTCCTGCTTTTTGGCATGCTATTTTTTTCTTAAAAGATAGCATTTTTTTAAAAAATGACCAAAAAGGAGAATTGTAGAGATCTTTAAAAAAAACTCTGCTTAAATACTGGCCACTGTTGATGTCTGTGCTCAGGTATAGAAGTCGAATAATAAACTCATCCATTTCACAGCTGCTTCAGTCTTTACATGTATGCCCCCCCCCAAAAAAACACACAAGCATGAATTTACATGTGTGCTATAAAACCAGCATTAGACACCAAAGAGACTCCTGACTTCTCAATTAAATCACTACTACCAAATCCCGAGAATGTGTAATTTGGAAACAAAAATGAACAAACAGGCTTGAATGAATCAAAAATCGTTTCCATAAATTTAGGCCTCTTTCCCCATCTCATAAACTTATAAAGCAAAGTCAATCAAACTGTCAGCTAAGCAGCAATACTTTCTTGCATGAACTTAACGTTTTGATTTCAACAACAGCAAGACAGCAAGTTCAGCACCAACATGTGTAAGCCAGCCACTATCAAGAAGAACAGGAGCTAAAATGAAAATACAAGTTACCAAATCCAGTATATTCCATATTCCATCTTGTTGAAGACAATTAATAGCTGAGTATCAGAGAATTTTTAACTTCTAGCTCTTACACTTCCCCCCTTCATCTGCTTGACTCTGAACCTTCTTACTTGCCAAGAACAGCAGCTATCCTCTTCCAGGCAATTGACCCTTTCTTGCAATATAACTTTATTATGCTCTGATAATATTCCTGTTGTTGCATTTAATAATGATTCTTGGGACAGCTGATTAAGACTAAATAAGCCTTAGCCTTAATTGGAGCTCTCTCTGAATACATAAGAAGGAAATTTCTATCTCTGGTAATCAAGCATGTAAGTCATGACAGAAAAAGAGGAATAGTCCTAAAGTATATTATTAAGCTGTGGCATATTAGCCAATTTTCCTCCATTATGGAGAAATTTCAGGAGCATACTTGGACCAGAGAATTTAGAAAAATCCTCAAGTGTGAAGTAAAGTTCTGCCAGAAGAAAAACCCAGGACAACTACAACTGGGTCTCTCTGAGATACTTCTTGCACCCTGCTGCATGCTTCCCACCTCAAAGCCATGGAGCACAGCCATGGTCAACCAGTCCCTTTCTGAAGCCATTGCTGAAACTTTCCTGGTTGTATGCTGTTCCCAGTGGATTTTTAAAGCCCAAACTAACCCCTTCCTCCACATCGAACCAACACCCTCCCAAATGGCACAAGAATGCCCTAAATGATCCAGAACTAGAGCCAGCACTTGTCAGGGCTGTGAACACCAAGCTGTGGGCTTTCTTTCCGGCTGACTTGATCTTCAGAGCCACATCAAGACTCAACCTACACCAGGCCATGCAACAGCTGTTCATCTGGATGACCTAGAGAAACGCCAGTAGGAAAAATACAGGCTCCCACATCATTACGAGGGCGGGAAGACGGGGCTGAACTACACAGTGCTCTGTAATGCGGCAAATTCAGCCTTCGGCCCTCAGTAGCAGCCCTGCGCGGTGCAGCCACGCAGCCTACACAAATCAATACAAATCCACTCCTCTCGTTAGAACTTCTCCAAAACATTCTGAAAGGGTAATAACTTCTGACAGAAGTTACTTCACCTGGCAGATATTAGATCTAGTGTATCATCCTTCTTTCTCGATAAAAACATAAGCGCCGTACTGCATGCCCTAATTTGACAAAATGTTGTTATGCGCCTGGGCCTGGTCCAGGTTAGGTTTGTATTCCTGGCTAATCTCCCATTGCACGGGCCTAGTATTAATGATCTCAAAACAGCACCAGTGTGCATGCAGTCAGCAGAAAGCCTACCGAAGCCTGCTGAGTATCCAGACCTATTTAAGCATTCTCAGATGTCCACATGGGACCTGGGGTATCTGTACGACGAGAGCAATCAGTTGCACCCTTGAAGAGAAGTTGGTGGTTTAGAAGCAAAGCTGATCAAACTTCTTTCCCTTGTACAGCAAGACAGTAATTTCATTCAAAGATTTATTTACATACCACATCTCCATTGCTAGAGAAACCCGATTCCAAGTTGATGATGATATATGTGTGTGATGATATGGTGTGGTTAGTAGGTCGAGAGAGGTTCTNAAAACATTCACAAGTACTTTAGAAAGCTGTAAGATTGTCTAAAGATGTGAGAAAAAAAAATCTATATGCAGACACATCGGCATATAGACAAGTGCATAACTTAGATTGGAAATCAACCAAAGCAGTTTCTCCCCTTGGCAACCTTTAAGAGGAACGGCAACAACATATAAGCTAATAATTTGATTTGATTTTTTTTTCCATTCTAGAAATGTAATTGTTAACTGCTACTGAAGAAAGTGCACCAAGTGAAAGTTAAATGCAAAGAGTCCTCAAACTGCACTTGTTTGGAAATAAAGAAAACTCAGTACAAAACTAGAGCAGATTACCGCTTGGTCTCTTTTCCCTTTCCACATCCATACAAACAGTCCTGATTTCAGAGACTTTTTGCCTCAGAATCACTTGGAAGAGCAAAACTAAGATTACATTTCTTTCATAATGCTACACAGAGAGGATTTTTGAATAATAGAAAGTAACAGGTGAAAATATACTGTTCTGAAATCCAAGGTAGCACCTGTACAGCTTAAAACACAATCAAGTCCTCCCTCCTGCAGCAAAATAACCAGAGCTGAAACCTCTGCGCTCTGTTTCAGTCCTGTTAATCCCCAGGTATTGAACAGCTTTGAGTCTCGCTCAGGTGCTGAGCACAAAAGGTTGTTTTCAGCACCCAACACTTGCTATCTCAGCCCACTCTCCCTGCTAAGGCTTTACTGGGCCAAACACCAAGAATAATTGCTGCAGATTTTAGTTCCACTAATTAGACCTCAATAACTCTTAGGATGTAAAAATCACACAGCACTTCTCACAAATAAATCTGTTAAAATGTTAAAAAAAACCAAACACCCTGGGTTTCAATAACCTGAACTTGAAGAGGACTTTTGAATGTTTAAAAATAACAAAAAACAAAACAAAACCAACAAAGAAAACCCCCACAACACAAATGACTGTTAAATGGTATTTTAAACCAATTCCATAGCCTTGATGGTACATTTGAAATGCAACTGCAAATCCAAAAAGTTCTCAGATAAAAGAATTTCAAAGCAGCAATCATAGCAGAGATACCATTTCTGTAGGAAAGATGTATTTGAAGAAATTAAGATGCTGAAGCACCTTCTCCTCTTTCAAGTTATTAATTCATCCTTTTTCTGAAATAGAAGGGAACAGCAGAGAAAGCCCACAGAGCTGCAACTCTTAAGAAATGCTGTTCTCCATAAAACCACAGCAACTTTTCACATCAGAAAATGGTATTTTACTAAATCAATTTATCTCCTTCGGCACAATGTCTTAAGGCAGCCGGACCGGAATCAGTGCACACAGGAGATGGATGGCAGGACCTTCATCTTTAAGGCTCATTAGTTCAATTCCAGCCCACACTCGTAGTCACTGAAAATTTTATTAAGTAATGGCTGTTTGGAAGTCATCACACACAGTCCATAGGAAATGTATTAGACACTTAAGCCCATCTCAGAAGAGAAGCTACAGATTTTGTGTCTCTAGAGACATTTTCTTCAATCTCTGTCAATTGCCCCTGAAAAAAAAGTTGAAATAGTTTGGTGTGGCAAGGGAATTTGCAGTGACATTGTCAATGTGCCTTAGTAATCAGGTCCATTCTTCCAGCATTACATACAATTAAACTGAAAATAAATTGGTCCAACAGCAGCAGGGGTAAAAAACCAAAACCAAACCATAGCCTGGTTTCCTGCTATTTGTGCCCCATTTCCCACTTAATCCCTCACCACAGGGAGTTACTGATGGGGATTTGTAGAGTGATCACACATCCTCTGCCTCCCCAGGAAGTCAGGCTGACAAAAGATTGCTGCCAAGATAGCAGAAAGATGAAGACATACAAAAATAATACCAAGCCCACCTACGACCAGGAAAGTGAATTCCTGCACTTACCTGTGTTTGCATAAATACCAGACACTCCATTGAGCGCTGGGATTTATACCGGGAGAAGAGGGAGTGATCATGTCATTTGTGGAGATGGCTCAACTACTCATTAGCCCTCTATACCAGGGTAAGGGCAGTGGGGAAAAACAAAAAAATCCCACAAACTCAAAAATAAAATCAAAAGCCGAATAACATTTACAGATTTACCTAAGAGAGGCAAGAACACAATCAAAATAGTCGTAACTATAGAGTTTTGGTTATGAATTCACTACCAAGATACCAGTTCTCATTCTTCTTCACATTATGGTAGATGTTTCAGATGTCTCTGTTGGCACCTGGCTGACATAGTGGTTATCAACTAAGTATGTGACTTGTACCCAGAACAAAGATCTCTTTGATTTGAATAGTAATTGTCCATATTATACTAACTTTGTAGCTATCCTGAAATAAAACACATAAAGACAAATGCAGCAGCTGACAGAGGCACAGCTATTCTGTCTGTGCACCCTCGTTGTAGGCAAGGTCATCAAGCAGCATGCTTGCTTCCTCACCCCAACCTCTACTTTTTGGTTCAAATTCTATTTTAATCAGTCTTATCTAGTAGATCTCAGTTTTGTCTCTTCTGGAAGTCATTTCCCAACGGTCAATTCTCCATTACAAACCCTTTTGAAAGATTCAAAGTTAATTTTCGGTATTTCAGTTTGCTCATTTTCAGGAAAAAAGCACAGGCAGCTCTACATGAAGGACCCCAAAACCACGAGTTGTATTTGTAATAGAAAAGTCTGAAGTACACATAAGTCTCATTTGTTTAGTCTTTAAAACAAGATAAAACCAATTCTCTAGTTCAGCAATGGAAATAAAGCCATAGGCGAAAATGCCTATTAGAAAAAAAACTCTGTATATCTATAGGAATTAAATTCTGCCATTAATATTTTACTCCCTGAGATTTGTTGGTTCCCAGACTTTTCATGAATTAGAAAGGATTGTATTCAGGATAATTAGAGGCAACGTTCACCACAGTGAAACTACAGATAAGCTTCTGAAAAGCAGGATTTTCTGCTTATTCATTTGCCAAAACGTGATGAATAGGTGAACTGGACGGAATAAAACATCACACAGAGGTGTTAACTCAGTTACTGTTCTGAGATCTTTGTTCTAAAACATTAGAAGAGACAATTCAATGTCTACAATAGACCTTTGACAGCTGTACTGCAGTGCAAGGAATTAAAATAACCTGATCAGATTTCATACTTGAAGTGATCTAGAGATGTATTTGTATAAATTATGATAGAAAAAGGTGGATTTTTTTTTCCCTGCATCTATTGCAATTCCAGCACAAAGTCCGTTTGGTCATTGGAAATGTTGTGTAATGTCTAAGCTCTGTGTATCATCCTAATGTCTACTGCAACAGCTTCACTATTGCTTTGAACAACCACATAATGCCAATTTTGAGACTGAATTTGAAGCAATTTGAAATATCTTTTTATAAAACTCTTCTGGCTAATTCACACATAGAGTAAATGCACTCATGTCACTGATCTCGGCATTCGTGCCCATGATTTTCACTTTCAGGCTGCATGCTCTTGTAACACAGCCACGTCCAAGCCTCCTACCAAAGCTCCCAACTTAACAAAAACTGGTACCAAAACATTTTATCACAACCCACTGCTTCAGCAGACCTTCCTTATTACCTTTTATAGCCTCTGTTTGTTCCGTTCTCAATATTTGCACTAAGAGTTTTTGGTGGCAAAGCTATTTTGACTTATTTATAACCCGTTATTTACACACAAACAGAAGTGTATTCATCAGAATGCAACGGTGGCTTGCCTAGAACCGAAATATCAGCATATTAAAAGTTTAACTGACAACAGTGTATTAATTCTTTGCAACACCGATGGCATAGCCAGATACTACTTAGAAACACCATCTGCAAGAATGTGAACATGACCACAAAAACAGGCCAAAAAGAGATGGGTGGGGTTGGATGCGGGAAGTATCCAAGTAACAAAGCATTCCCTGATCAGTTAGTCTCCTAATTCCCCTCTAATTCCCCTTCCAAGGCATCTGGAAGGGTGCACAAAGAGCTGGAAAATCTGCTGGTAGCTGCTCCGCGCATCCTTTGCTGTGACTGTTTTTCTATTTTCAGATATCTACACTCAGTTTAAGAAAGACTCATGGAAAAACAATTATGTCATAGGAAGTACCCATGTAGCAGCGTCGGCTCAACCGCTGAGCCTCTGCATCTCACTGAGATTTAACCTTCAATAATTTCCGTCGCACGGGGTGGGGGGGAGGACACCATTTACCACTTCGATAAAGCCATTTCAACTCAAGAGCTTGCTTCCCAGGAGTTCCATTTACATAATACATCACACGACTTACAGATGAGGTGTGTCGCTACAACGCGAACTCAAGTTTCTACTTCCAATCTGACTTCTTTAATTGGGAGTTAATGGCTCATAAGAATTCACAGCAAAATAGATAAATTAAATCATTGCAGACACATGTAAAGCTTTTGAGAAATTCGCATCTCTCCCCACTATACGCAATTAACCCTCTTTCTTGCAGGATCAGTTACATTTGAATAGAGACTGTAACTTTCTAGTTTTCAGCAAACACTGAATCTGGCTTTCGAAAGCTGAGAAATAAAGTTTATTATGCCATTCAATTACAGAGCTGCGAGCTTTTGATTTCTCTAAATTTTTGTTTCTATTTCCAGTGACAGTAAGGTCAGCACCTAGCCTTAGTTTCAGCGGATATTCCCACCACGTTCTCCAGACAAGCAACTCTAGTGCTGCTGGCATATAAGAACACAGTGCTACAAACCGTGCCAGCACTACCTACATATAGACAGGTATTCATGACATCTTCCCAACAAGGTGATACAGGTACAACTATTTCATAAGTGTCCAATCCCAAGACTCCTGTATACTAAATTAAAAAAAGTTAAAGAAGAAAATCCAGAGTTTTGATTCCAGACCCTTGAACTATCTAGGTACCAGATATACCAAAGCATTTTAATGTTAGGGGATTGATGTTGCAGCACAGATGAGACACAGAAGTTCTGCTATTCAAGAGTAAGACCTATTAGAGATGTTGTGATCACGCATCAATGAAACCATTTTCTCTGACAGAGGTGAGGGTTTTTTTCACTTGATACCAGCATGATATAAACATGATACAGCTTTCTACTTCTATTAATACTTCACTGTAAAAGTTACTTTTATGGCACTCAGGCTGCAACACAAAAAAACTAAATAAACCGAAAAGAAAGTCCTGCTCAGCACGTGGGCACCATTGCCAGGAGAATTTCAGCAAACATGGTTGCAAAAGCAATCAGCACAGGAGGAAGAAAACAGCCTGGTTTTAAAAAGTCACTCTAGTCCCAGCTAACAAAGTTCTTCAGCCCATGAACATACTAACAATGGAGTATTTGGTTCTCTTACCAGTAAAACCTGCACACTCTTACCCATCTGATCTCGAGCAAATCCAAGAACAAGTAGCTCCCCCAAGGGTAACAGCAGAGGGGTTCCAACAGCATGATCTGGGCTTTGTTCACCATTTCAAGTACCCATATACGATAAATCATAACCACATGCAACACGTAACTGTGCCTAGCTTACAGAGTTAAAAATAAATAAATAATCATCACAAAATAAAAATCAGGAGAGAATCGTAACTTACCATCAGAAGTAACAGCCACCTATGCAACACGGTGACTCTAATAGGGTGAAGCACTTCATCAGATTACAGTGTGCTGCATAAATGCACTGCGGAGACTACAGCTCAACAACTTGAGAATGGTGTGATTGACAGGAGAATTAAAAATAAATAAATACTAATTTTATTCTGAAGTTTCCATGACTGCATGAAGCAAGTTCTGTCATTTCAGAGGTATCCACAAACTTGTGGCATTAATCTTTGAGCCAAGCAGCAAGCAACCTTCTAAAAGCTGCATGTGAACCCCAGGAGACAGCAATGTTAATATTCTATTAAGCTTCAGAGAAACAAGGTTTCGGCTTTACCTAACCACACCAAAACCAAAGACTGACCAGAACTTTGTCCTCTGATAACATCACACCAACAGTAAAAAGTAAGCTAGTATATTAGAACAAAGGGAGGTAAACTACTCTGGTATTACAATTAATCACAGTTGAAATACCTGTTAAAAGTCAATGCATATTCGTAAGACTCAAAGACCACAGTCATCAAAATATACCAATTTTTAGGAAGAAATGGCACCTCCCAGCATTTTGGATCACTGTCACCTTTCCACCCGCTGTCACCGTTAACAGGTTTTCAGAGACCAGTTCTCCGAGGCACAGCACAGGCGGACGCGCCTCTACACCCAGGGGGCCCAAAGAGGTGTCGCGGAGAACCAAGGTGCACTCACCGTTACGACTTTCTTCATCAATAGGAACTATTGTAGCTGGAGGACCTGTCCTGGCCAATTTGCAATCTATAAAGATGAAAAGAGAAGTTATTTCTAATTCCAGGAAAAGGATCCTGGGGATTTTGTTGCTGGTTTTTAAAATGGGTCAGCATATTTGGCACACTGACAAGAATTCACTTTATGATGTAAGTAACAGGCTACAACTGTTTGCTAAGTTACACTCACAGAGGATCAAAACCTGAGCTGTTTGCTCATCCCTTACTCACATCAACTTCATCAGCAGAGAAAGTGACGACAAAGGATTTAACATCTCAGATGCTGATCCACAGTTATAACAAAACACTTAAATGGCAAGAACTTAACATGATTTTTTTTTTTCTGACACCTCTTAGCTGAGCCTTGCTTTTCACATGGTGTCACATACCACCGCAGTACAGTTGGATAATACACTATAAAACTGTTCCTGTCTTACGCTCGAGATACCAGCAGGGATCTCAGTGAAGCAGAAGTCCTTCAGGACAGAGATAAGGCGATGGTAATTTAACCCAAAGAAATAACAGAGGGGTGACTGAAAGGCATAAATCATAATTAAAGCATCACAACAGAAACAAACATGATTTGAATTTAACTGCAACAAAAGAATCTAATTAAAGAGAGTGAACAGAATTCTAAGAATGTTCTAAAGGAAGTAAAAATTAAAAACAGACGAGCAATGTTCAGGAAGTTACATTTTGCCATCTTACCCTCATATTGCCAGTCTGGAGTCAAAAGTTTAGAGTCATCAATGGAAGCAGAGCAGAATAACGAAAGAAAATAAGTAAGATTTGGTTTACTCAAATAATAGGTTCAAAGACACAAAGCAGTACATGCAGGGCTAGCAAACGCATTGGTGTAGTCTTAAAACACATAAAAGCATGTATACCACGTGATGACTGTACCTTGTGAAAAATTTGGTCTTCTACATTAAATAGAAGAAAAATATTGCCTCTTTAAAGCACAGAGAAATAAAAGTTAATTAAGAAGCACTTTTCATTTTCAGAGAGCCTGACAGTCCCACTGCAACAGTGTGGTAAGAGACAACCGCTCTCCTCCCCATTTCACCACGGAGGACTGGATGAGAGTTTGCAGTCCACGTTCCTTTTTAAAGACTTTTAGATGCTCCTCTGATCCTCCTGATAGGGCCCTGGCCACATGGAAAGTTACACTCTGTTTGTAAGCAATGACAGCTTCTAAGTGGTTTCTAGCTGGAGTAATGCTGTATTTTTATTTCGTTTTTGGAGAAGTGTAAACACTTCACACAAAAATCTCAACAGAAAACTATCTGTAATTAAACACAAGAGCACACTGAGGCAAAATGTTTCACTACTTACTATCCTAAGTAGTCAAAAGAAAATTATTTAATGAACAAATTCTCCATAGTTATTCCTTCTGTTCTTCTATGCTCTAGCCTGATAAATAAAAATTTATTCTCTTCTGTTGATAAGTTTAAAGTTTTTTCTTTCAAAGGCATTAACAGATCATCTGAAGAACTACAAGTTTCATTTTATTGTAGTTTCCTAGGAGTGTATCGTGTGAGAAGATACACAACGTTTACACATCCACACAAAATAAAGATTTTTTTTTTTCCCTCGCTTTTATTTTTTAACACTGGATGCTATGAAAATAACAGGACTATAACATACCAAACACTAACCTTTTCCAGAGACATCTGCTATAGTTTTCTAGACATTGAGGATTTGGCCAACTGAATGACCCCTGAACAAACTCTTTGTTAGGGCAAAGCTCGCCGACACAAACCTCTACTGAGACTTAGCTCTCACCTCCACGGTCCTGCTATTCACTACTGAACAGCAACCGCCGTGCTCACAAACAAAAAAAAATTCCAAATGACGGACAATTTTTAATTCTAAAAATTGCATATACTTTACCAAAACAATATTCATGATTTTTTTAGAAAATTGAATGAGCTTTTCTCCCCATTATCTATGTTTCCATGATGATGTGTTATCCTTCCTGAGTGCCTCAATGAAAAGGTCATCCAAACCAGGTCACACTCGAGTTCCGTTCTTCAGTAAGCAAATGATCCAAATTCCAAGTCCATCACATACTAGCAGCCTTTTCTGGAGGCTGGTTTTCCATCAAATACATTAAAATTTCCAGACTTAAAATAAAAAGTCAATTTGGATATAGTGTCTCAGAGAAAAGGCAGACTACAGAGTTAAGTTCAGCAAACTGAAGAGGACTTATTGCAAGTGTCAGCAGGTGAAACAAGAAAATTTATCCTGAGATAAATTTTAATGAAAAGAGAATAGAGCAATAGCCACAACTATTTCTATAACTAAGGAAAAAAACCCAAAACGAAACAGAAATCTTGCTGTGGACTGGACTATCCTCATGGCATCAATCACAACTTTCGGAAGGAATATGCAGTTTTATTGCACAGGTAAGAGTTTGCACATTATTTCGTATAAACTTTAACCATGTACATACTAGTCAAATATCAGACTGCTTTTTCAAATGCCTGTCACCCCTCCCTCCCCTTCTCAACAGCTGAACCTAATAATGCCACAGCTTCATTTAATTTCACACTTATCACCACACACCTAAGAGAGAAAATAAAAATTGCAATCCTACACAAATTCCCAATTCAAAGGGAGATAATGGTTTTAAGTAAAAACCATACAAGTTACACGTTGTACATACATGGTTGGTGCCCGCCCCTTTTTTTTTTCCCCTTGCAAAATACAGTCAAGAAACAGAAGCAGCAATAAGACTTCAACAGGCATTAAGCTCCAGCGCTGTTGTTGCATCAGCAGGTACCAGACAGACCTAGTGGAAAAGACTAGTTAAGTGGAAAAAGAACATATTCAGCTTGAGCCAGGTGCACAGAAAGATTATTCCCATCTTGAGGAGGATGGAGAGTCCATCCTCTAAAATAATGACAGAGGCTTCAATGATTTAGTCGAGAAAAATGAAAGCTCTCTAGAAATGCACTTGGGTAAGTACCAAGGAGGAAAAATGAGGTCCTTGAACTAAAGAGCAAAACCAGTGCAAAGCACATGGGAGTTGCAAAGGACAAATGGCTGCACACTGCCGACAAACTTAAACAGAATGTTTCCAGCCCAAACCATTTTTTGGAGGTGGGGACTGGCAAAGAAGGTAGATCTTGGAAAATTTTTCCACAGCAGGAACAGGTGAGGCCCCACCTGGAGTACGGGATCCAGTTCTGGACACCCCAGTTCAAGAAGTATAGGGAACTACTGGAGAGAGTCCAGTGCAGAGCCACTAAGCTTATTAAGGGAGTGGAGCATCTCCCTTATGAGCAGAGGCTGAGGGAGCTGGGGCTGTTTAGCTTGGAGAAGGGGAGACTGAGGGGTGATCTCATTAATGTTTATAAAGATGTAAAGGATGAGTCTCAGGAGGACAGAGCCAGGCTCTTCTCAGTGACATCCAATGATAGGATGAGGGGCAATGGGTGCAAACTCGAGCACAGGAGGTTCCATTCCAACACAAGGAAACCTAAGAGTACTGGTTGACAATCGGCTGAACATGAGCCAGCAGTGCGCCCAGGTGGCACAGAAGGCCAATGGGATCTTGGCTTGTATCAGGAATAGTGTAGCCAGCAGGAGTAGGGATGNCATCCCTGGAGGTGTTTAAGGAAAGCTTGGATGTGGCACTTAGTGACATGGTCTAGCTAGGTGTTGTGGTGTTGGGTCATAGTCTGGACATGATGATCTTGGAGGTCTGTTCCAGCCTCAACAATTCTGTGATTCTGTGAAACACTTTTTCACAGTGAGTGTGACAGAGCACTGGAACAAGCTGCCCAGAGGGGTTGTGGAGTCCCCTTCTCTGGAGACATTCAAAACCCACCAGGATACGTTCCTGTGTGACCTACTCTAGGCTCCTATTCTGGCAGAGGGGTTGGACTCGATCTTTCGAGATCCCTTCCAGCCCCTAACATTCTGTGAGTCTGTGTAACAGCACAGAAATGCCATTTTGCCATTTTTGAAACATATCTTTGCTTATGAAAGGGATTACGTGAAATGCCCCTTATGAGATGGGGCTCAGTTTTTCTGAAGTTTTATTTATATGTTCCTCAACAGAAATTTTTTCAGCAGTAACAGATTGTTTTATTCAACATAAACAAGCATAGATAATTGCAGCAAAGGTGACTTATGAAGGAAATAAGCACACAAGCCTCTACTTCCCCAGCCTTTGGTTTTCAATACCTGATTATGGGCCTTTGTATATTAGATATTTTAACTATTCTGATTTCACATTGCAAATTATTACCCGAATGTGTCCAACGGAAGAACCTCCACTCCACTGGAAGCACAAGGAGAAGGAACACGCTGAATCATGCTCTGTTGGCTCTACTTTGATTTCTTCTAAACTTCTCAACAAAAAGCAAGTTGTCCTTGAAATTACTGGGCATAATGGAGTAGTCATGGAAGTCAAATGATCCTAAATTGAACCCACTTTCCGAAAGGCAGAAAAGGCACGACATAAACGAGCTTTCCTAGCTACAGTTTTCACAGTGTGTTTTATGTCTCGGCAGCAGCCCTGGCAAATATAATTGCGATATAGTAGTGTCCTACCCTCTGGCATCTTACAGGGAAAGCAGGAGGCATCAGGAAAATCTAACTTAATAAATAAAACAAGCTATGAAGGCTTTCCTAAAAGCTTCCAGAAAAGCATTTTTGCTCCTGTCATTAGCTTCACTGTTTCATCTAAACAGTGTGTTTGCTTTATAATTATATGACTGAGGCAAAGGCAGATAAATAAAGGGCCTGTCTGGTGGGGGCAAAATGAAAATCTATTGAATAAACGTCATGGAACAGTTAAACAGCTCAGATACATTTGGTTTCTGATGGCTAATTTTCATTATTTTAATTTCTAATTATTTATAATGAGATGGCTCAGAGGAACACCTCAATCATTGCTCCAGGTAAGATACTCAGCAAGGTCAAACAGTCTGAGTAGAAACAAACAGCAACTTGAGTCACCCTGTCCTGTGCCAGGAACTGTAGTAGGACGGAACTTATGAGGCTACAGGAGCCTTTGCAAGTATCTCCTTAACAACGCTTCCGATAAGACCTATGTTCCTACACTAGCAAAGACAGATGGAGCCTCACACCCAGCCAGAAGCTGTCTGACAGTGAAGACAAAGTCAGAGGTTGTTGTAGTGATCACAAATTGCCTATAACATCCCCCTGCTAAAAGCAATTACTCAGAAACCCCAAATAACCATTCATGCTTCCTATATCCCTAAATTCCAGCTCAAGAAAACATTTTAATTAGTTGGGAGCAGTGTCTGAAGTTGGCTGTTCTGAGCATTCAATCACATGACTGCAAGATGTACAACTGCATTAACCACTTGAAGATCTAACAATAGAAATAGCTTGTCCCACAAGCCTTACAAATCTCAGTGTCTGTAACCAAAAAAAGGTCTCCAGCTACACTCAGGAGGGGATTTGTGATCCCAGTAACAGAGTACAATTTTAATGAAAAGTTCAGCAGATCAGTCTTACACCACGTCTAAGAAAGAGCGAGCTTTACCCTAACCAAAAAGTAAGTCATCTGCCCTGCAGGAAGCCCGGCATGTTCACCTGGAAACCAAGTGGCCAGCCTGAACCTTTCTGGGGACACTATTCTGTGAAATAATTGTCGTCTCCTAAGTGCTCCTGAAATTAACACTGAAAATAAATCCACTTTCATATACTAATCATCTGCTCTTCTTACAGCTGCCTCAGAAATACTCAATTATAACTCTTATTATTTTACATCTTATCTTATATTCAATTTTGCTTTATACAGTCAGATAAGTAGTTTGGTGTTATTTAAACAAACTGTTGTAAGGAGTACAACAGACAATCTCAAGTAACTGACTCTGATCCTTGCAGCTACACAGCCAGAGTTAAGACTTTTCATGTCATAAAATTCTACTCACTGACTACTGAAGGAAACTATTTTGTTGGCAAAATTAAATGTCATTCTTTGTCACTGGAACAAAGATCAGACTCTAAACTTTATTAGTAACTGTAGAAAGCTCTACTACTGTTCAGCATCAATCCCTTACTTACCTAGGGCATTGGAGTCAGAAAATTACTCTGGATTTATGTTCCAGACACTTCTGTTGTCATTAACGAAGTTCAGAACATGAAACTTAACAATTCCTCCCTATTTGCATGAACATTTGATCCGAGTTGAAAACATTTTGAAAGGCAGTCTGCACCACATTGACAACAGCCTTCCTATCAAGCTGTGAGCTCAAAGGACAGAATTCCAGCCTGACAACCCTGACACGCTGAATAACATCACATTCTTTCAACAGGAAAAACTCAAGTCAACCACCAAGTACAGCCTACAAAACCAATATTCCAAGAAGATGCTATGAACTCTCAATTAATTCTTTCTTCCTATTATTTGTCCAAACTCTTCCTGAATCCATGGAAGTTTGGAGCATTTACAACACCTTAGAGCAAGCTTATTTTGAATCTAGTCACTGCTGCTTCATATAGAACCACCTCATCTTGGTGCAAGAAGAAAGAGTATCCAAGCGTTCCCTATTGACCCTCTACACCCTCTATGTCCTCAATAAGCCATTTGATTACCCATAAATGCTGCAACAAATAACAAAGCGAGCTCAGAATTCTGATCCACTTCAGTGACTATACACTATGAGTAACAAAAACTGTGTTATGGAAAATTAAACCAGTATCCATTTTTAAACAGAAGTTGTGATTTTAAGCCGCATGTGCAAATATAACAATAAGGCACACTAACAACATATAGGACCAGTGAGTCCAACCCCTCTTTAACCTATAGATTAACACAACCAATAGTTTTCAGGCGAACACCACACACACCATACTATATTTTATCAGAAATATTGTGGTGGTTTCAAGATGCCACCTTGGCGAGTTCAACACCAACTGCTGGGGACTCAACCCCTTTAAGAACAAAGCACTACAAAAGTCTTGATTTTTAAAGTTTTGCTTCTTCCCCTCTGGATTTATATGCATTTTAACTTTGCTCTAGGGAGAATAAACCACAGCAAACACTCAACATCCAGTAGGCATTAAGCAGCAGTCTTAATTTCAAGTATACTCTCCTCTTCAACTCTGACCCTTTCCATCTATGTTGATAAAGAAAGAAAAAAGAGCTTGTGAAAGAGGGTTGAGGAGGTCAAAGTATTTAAAGCCTTTCCCCTCCATTTCTTCTGCACTGTTAAGCCATGAAATATTTGTGTAAATGTCTTAGAGATACACAGCAAGGACCGCTAAAGTCTAGTCCCTCATGCCTGAGTCACTGATAACACTGTGGTCATTTTAAATAAGAAATTCATGAGAAGTCATTAATTAAAAATAACAGATCCTGGACTGGAAATTAAAGGGAGTTTGTGCATGTGCCACACAAAAGTCATTGGATGGAACAAAGCCAAAACACCTGCACCAAGTGATTTACTAAACTGCTGCCAGTTTAGGGTGTATTCTGAATTGCTGGCATGGTTGGAGATGGTACAGGCTACTGAAAAAGCCTATTTCAAGAGAATTAAGCGGCTCACAAAAGAGAATATCAATGAATAGAGTAAAATCTCAAGCCCACGGGTTTCATAGATTTGGAATTCCCAGAAAAGCTCTTGGGAGTGTGCGATGCGCAGGGGAAATGATAGTGCGTTCTCGGCTTTATTTAAATTGGAATTGAAATTCTAACAGGCTGTGGTGTTATCTGAGGTTAAAGCATCTCTTAATTAAATACCTGCTGGAAAAATGCATTTCTGTTTTCAGATGCACTTTATTCTCAGAAACGCTGTGACTGCTCATTAAGTAAACAGTCCTTTGAAAGACCTCGTACTTACCTTCACGTTTTGTACTTCCACCGCTCATTCATCAGGGAACGCTCACAGAAAAACCCCGTGAAAGAGTCTCTCTAAACATCTCGATTTACAGAGCAAGGTTCCTAATAAAAGAGCTACATAGAACCATACATTGAAATGGAGTAACTAAGCAACCCGGTTTCAGGGGAAAATGTCCTGTCCCGTTTCCTGTGTGCCTGAATTCACAACTACAGCTGCGCAATTTCAGATAAGCTTTGGCATAACCTTTACATTAGCAGACTTGTGCTACAGTTGCTCTGTATTGAGACTCACATAAGAAGGGCTTTCACAGACCAGTTTCAGCTCTTCCTGACACACATCTGTATTCGTACAAGCGGGGAAGGAACGTCAGTGAACTTCAGTTTGATTCAAACGCATTTTGCAATGCTTCCGCAACCTGCGCTGAATTTCTCTGCTTCGATTCAGAGCGGCTACTCCAGAATTCATCGCGCAGAAATTCAAAGATTCAAGTGAAGGATGATCTAGGTGTTAAAAATCTGATTGTGGATGAATTTGGGTTCAATTTTGGTTTTAAGTGGACAAAAAGTGAGGCTGACGCATAATCAAGGCCAAAAAAGAACATAAAACAAAGAGTATTCTTGGAAGCTCTTGTTCTCACAGGAAATTGCTTATATAAAGAATATGCAACCTGAACAGCTGATTTATTTTCTAGCTTTATCTTTCCATTCTTCTAACTCTGTTTTTTAACAGATATAATACCTATAAAGGGTTTGGTACGTGAAAATTGCCCTGTAAATGCTACGGATTGCTATTTTACTTTTACAGCTGTAGGAAAATGCAATACCATCCATCTTTCGGGCAATATTCTTTTAGATTGAAATAACTTTCCATTTTACAAGCAGTTTTGGAGTTGACAGTCATTAAAATCATACTTGGGCCTGAAAACACCGTAAAACACATAAAAATATGATACTGGGCCGAGGAGTGCCTAAAATTGCTATTACCAAAAGTAATTCTTAAGACCATTAAAAGACAATGGATGACTCAAGAACAGTTGTAATATCTTCCCAAGCACTTAACCTTCAAAAGTTGACTAAACCTGCTTTTAACTATTAGTCTGCACTGAGCATTAAAATTTCATGCTGTTTGCAATATTTCCAAAATTGCATTTTCCCTATTACCTGTGTGATGCATTTACAACAAAAATTTCATACAGGAGGATGAAAAAATATTTAATATTTGGAATTAACCTGAATCTAGGTGTTATAAGCAAGTTTTAAAGTCACGTCAATGTTAACTGCTGTATAAAAGTAGCCAGTTAACTACTAGTAAAAGCAACTCAGAAAAAGCAGTTGGAGACATTTGTAACCTTTCATATTATTCAAACTTCTTCACAGACAAATAAAAAGGGATTAGCATTTATTAACTGAAACAAAGAAGAGGAAACTAAACTGCCTATAAATGATCTACTATCCTTCTTAAAGGGTAGATTTGTGACTTTTAGACATTAGGCTCAACATTCATCATGCTTGTTGCCACGGAAGTCACATATAATCATCAGGCTTCTCTTCTTAACCTGCACAGTTTCTCTTCCATTTCAGACTATGATTATTCTTGTATGCAATAGATACAAAAAAACTTGATTGTCTTCCAGCAAACTAACTGAGAGTAGCTGAAATAAAAGAAAGAAACGCTAAAAAGACTAAATTTAGGGAAAAAAACCCACCTATCATGCAGTTTTGCTATGTACACAGGAATATTTTTGGTTTTAAAGGAGATGTAAAATTTTAGACTATTATATTGCCATAGCACGGGTTTGGCAACTTTCTTTTAAAAACAGTGCTTTTTAGACTAGAAATCCCAAACTCCCTCTGGATTTTTATGATTATAACACTTATTCCTCATTCTAAACATCAGCAACATTCATAGGTTGCTAAGCAAAACCCAGGAGTTCAGCTGCCAGAGTCCACCTTCTACCTTCAGAGGTAGAACAACAAAGAAGTGAGTTTGCGCCTCTGAAGTCACCTTTCCCACTCTGAGCACTAAATGCTGTATTTAAATAGTTCAGGAAAATTCCACATGGTACCAGATGTGCCAAATCCACAGCAGGTAACCCACCCCCACCGAAAACGGGCCGCGCTAATTAACCTGCCAGTTTAAGGATTATGTTTCAGGTAATCAACTAGCAGTTTTATGAGCATCTAGATATTGTGCCTATAAATATCCTTCTCATGACACCTCTAATGAAGTCGATGTTGATCAACATCTTCCTGTCATTTAATCATGCAGCAGTGACAGAAGGTGAGGAAGTCGCTCTGCTGCTCCATAAAGCAATACCCTGCTGCGCACCTTCACAGAAATGAAGGGAGAAAAGACAGCCCCTTCCCTTAGAAGACTGTTACGGCTCCTTGAGTACTCGCTCACATGCTGCTAAAATTAGCCAGCCAAAATAGACCTCCACGACTGCAGCTTAATTACAACAGTACGGGACAGATCTCCCCTTTTCTCTGTGGCAAAAGCAACCCCACTGTAGGAGGACAAGCTGCCAAGGTCCTACGGTCATGGGACTCCACTGGTGAAGGGTCTAGGAAACATGTCTGGTGAGGAGCAGCTGAAGGACCTGGGGTTGTTCAGCCTGCGGAAAAGGAGGCTCGGGGCAGACCTTCTCACTCTCGACAACTCCCTGACAGGAGGCTGAAGCCAGGTGAGGGTCAGTCTCTCCTTCCAAGGAACAAGCAACAGGACAAGAGAAAATGGCCTCAAGTTGTGCCAGGGCAGGTTTACATTGGACACGAGGGACAATTTCTTGCCCAAAAGGGTTGTCAAGGCCTGGCCCAGGCTGCCCAAGGCAGTGGTGAAGTCCCCATCCCTGGAGGGGTTTCAAAGTCATGGAGATTGGTGCTGAGGGACACGGTTCAGGAGTGACCTGGCAGCACTGGGTTAACTGGCTGGACTTGATCCAAAAGGTCTCTTCCAACCAAAACAATCCTATGATTCTATGATGCAGCACACACCATTGTATCTCCTGCTCCATCCCTGCAGAAACAATCACCTGCATGACCAAGGACTGACCTGGAGGTTTGCACATTTGAAATACCGACTCTGATAATGTGCCTTAAATAAATCATGATTTAATTACCATTGAACACTGTCTCGAAGCAAGACAGATACTGTGCCTTGGCTTTGAAAGTAGAAAAGTTTAAATATTTCAAGCAGAAGAAAATATTTCAGGCCTGGAAGAAAAAGGTACAGAGCTGTGAGGGGAAAGAAGGCTCCAAAGTCACAGACAGAAGGTTCCTCCCCACCCAAAAAGGCGAAGGCATCCAAGTTACTGTGCAGCTCTTACACGCCACCTGAGTCACAGCCATTTGCTTGTTCCTCATCCATGACAAATGCAAAGTAGTAAGACTTCACAGAACGTGTTAGCCTTTGAAGTATCTGTTTAATAAATTATGGTCCAATGGATTCAATAATTGAAGACCGAAGTGCTTTCTACTCATCACAGATCTAGGTTGTGTCTAAACAGCCTGAGCTTGAGTTAATTACAAAAGCAATAAGGACTTCAATGTTGAATAGCTACAAAGAGTTAGTTGGTTTTCTTCTGGTTAGATGCACACTTTTGATACCTATTTTCTTGAGTGAAAAAAGGATACAATCTTAAAAAAAAGTCCTATTAACTCAAAAAATGGTCTGGTAATGCAAAACTGTTACAGTCTTGTTCGCCTTGGAACCTTTATTTTAAGAAATCTAAGGTTTTTCGGTATCTCCCCTGTAAAGCAACTATGTGAGGGAAGAAGTATTGGATGAAACAAAGGACTGTTCACCTCAGCACCCTTCAGCAGGTGGTGGTCTCTAACACCCGGCTGGAGAGGATTCCCAAAACATGCCAAGCACCCCCAGAACAGCGAGTTAAAGCTCAGCAAAGCGGCTGATGTGTCTGCGTGGACTCTTTGAGCTCTAAACGCCAAAAGAGTTCTTCCAGAAACTCGCAGACTGTAGACAGTATGATTTTTCTGTTGTTTTGTGGTGATTTTTTTTTTTTAATAACACAAGTTAAAATGAAGTCCAAGCACGGTACGTCTGTTGTCTCAAACCTTTATCATCAAGCAATAGATTAACTGCAAGAAGAGAGACGATACACTTCTGCTACATTGAAAAAGACATTTCATATCCCTTGCAATATGACTCTAAACCCTCAAAATATTTACTTCTCCGTTTTTACCTACTTAGAAAACAATTTCAAAAATACACACTTTATAGGATGTACTGATTACCATCAAAATCTCTCTCTGTCTATCACTAATCTCTAGGAGAGTTGAAGATATGGAAAAAATTTCTTTTCTCAAAAGAGGCACAGCGGTGGTACCTTTGTGCTTCCAAAGATATCAAAGAACCATTAGCAAACAAATCTACTGCTCTTGGTGCTAATAATGAGAACAGGTAAATTAACATAAAATACAAGTTCAGCTCCTTATTGCTAAGACTGTCAACACATCAGACAGCGGCTGATGGCAGAAATTAAGATGAAGGACCTGTTCTCGTAAAGATACAGCTCTCCTCAGTGTTCTGTCTCCAAGGAAAAACTAGAAGCGTCCAAAGAGTCAGTTTCTGCCCTTCAGTGATCCTTCTGTCCCCATCAAACGCACATGTACACCCAAACATTTCTCAAGGTGGTATTTGCCTGGAAAGGACAAGAATTAGTAGGTGTCCTTGCTAAATCCATCCCAATCCAAGGGCATATTCAGGAAGTTTTACATTAGCAAGCATAAGCAGCAGGGAGAATATTGGGGTTTTTTCTTAAATTACAAAAACAATTGTAATATTTTGGACACACAGGCTATGTAGAGGCCATCAGCAGGAAGACAGAAGCGATGCTTTCAAGCTAGACACCATCTCAACTCTACAGCTGGAAATACAAGGATATAGGTGAGCTTTCAAATTCTTCCTGTAAGGTTTCTACCTATGAGGCAGCATTGAAAATCCCGCAGATGAGAGACAGCAAGCGCATGGATATTTCTGCAGGTCCTAAATGCATTCTTAGCCTTCAGTAGTGCCAAGAACTATTCCCGTCCTAATCCCCTCCAACTCTATTATTTGATTTTATCTAGCACGCAGGCACTGATAAAGTAGCTCACCCGACACAAAAGTACTCGGCTTCTCCTCTGTATCAGGGCTGACTGCAATGGAGAGCTTGATTAATTTTCTAATAGCCAGATGCACAATTGAAAATAAATCCCAAGCCATTGATCACATCAGAAGAACAAGCAGATAAGGCGTTTGCTTTTCATACCTCTGGTAATTAATTATACAATGGTTCTACCCGCAAGGACTGTGAGAAAACAGCTGCGCACAGCTAGAGGGCTTTTGTTTTATTATTATTTTCTATGCATGATTGTTTATGTTCTGTAAGTATAAAACGATTATTTTTTTCTTTGTAAAATTCCAGCTCATTACGAGTTTATTTCTGGATAGTGAAATAAACCAGTCATTTATTTAAAGCCATTCATTTTATCGTTCCGCATCGGTATGTTTGTAACTATTTTAATTATCAGACAAGAAGAGGTTCACTGATTATATGGAGCTGTGTGAAGACCACGCCTATAAACATCCGTCTTTACTCCCAGTTTGTAAACTGACCATTTCAAACGCAGCTTCACCTTTCTCTGAGCACCCCAAATGTTATTAGCCAAGCAGAAACTCTCATCACCTTGTTAATCATCCACTTTCTTAGCTAAATAAAAAGACTTAGGCTTAAAGACAAGCCCAAACCAAACCCCTAACCCCCTGGAGCTGTTAAACCAGTAGCCCATACCACTATACCCACTGGTGTTATTAACTAAACAGATAAAATTGTAGATAAGAGGAGCAACCGACTTGAGCAGCATCCCAGAGGCAAGCTTCTATCTCCTCCTGATTAGCTTCACTCAATTACGTTCTCTTAATTGCTTGTGTGCTAAAGCTGATGAAATGAAAAAATAATACGGCTTTCCTGCAGGTCGTGCGCTGGAGATGGGAAAAATGGACAGCACCGGAGCACCTCTGAGCTCCCCTCAGAGAGATTTCAGAGAGCAGGTCCAGTCTATTCAAAACAAAGCAAACTGCTATTTTTTGTGTCTGTGGGATCCTCAAGCGCATTGAGAGCTCAGGGATATTTCTCATTTTCTTCTAAACTACTGGTAAATTTTAACTTAAAAATCACTCAACTCCCCTCGCCCCCGCCCCAGTAACCACAATTCTAGACTTTAATAATTTCACCCGCACCAGAAAACAAAACACACCTCTGGAATCATGTTTAGCTTTGTAGTGTTAAACTGTAGCAATGCAGCCCATAAAAGTGAAGTAGCACAACCTGAGCTACACTTCACCACTTCCTCAGTTCTCTTTGGTGAATTCAAGTTTCTCCATGATATGTCCACCCAGAAATTATTCCAGAGCATTTCTGAACAGAAACTCTCTGATATTGCCAAACCACAGTGCACACGTAGAAGTAGCATGATTTTTGAAGAAGATACAAAGTTGGTACGCAGACAAGAAAGGAGGTGACAGATTTTTTGGTGGTTTTCTTGGTTTGCTTTGGTTTTTGGCTGTTTTGTTTGTTGTTTTTTTTTTTTCCCATAGAAAACACACAATTAGCTTCAAGTTAATGCCCCAACCCAATTTCTCTATCAAATGACAGCATCTTCTTCACATATTGTATTGTTATGCTTAGTAGGAATTGCAGATGCCCCATTTAATGGAACCAGAACAGATTTCCCATCAGGACATAGATACTTTGTGAGCATGTCATAAGAAACACATCTTATGGAACTTAGCATTTTAGTGAAGAAGAAATTGTAAACAAAACCTCTATCAAAGACTGTAAAATAACATCTTTGACTGATTGATGTCTGCTACTGAAATAAATTCCAGCCTATGAACACTTGCTACAGTTGTATAGGTTATAAAATACCAGATATATGGAATGCTGCAGATAAATTACGTACAAGTGCTTTTTTTTTTCTCTCCCCTGACCCCTAAAAATACCCCAACCCAAAACCATCTGGTAATAGGTCAACAGAAGAGACAGCTCACAAAATGTACTTACACACAAAAAACTTCATGCTTCCTTCTCTCATTTACAAAACCAAATGAGATTTTATTTTCAGTATTTTTAGAAAATAATAGTAATTATATACAATCTTATATAATATAATCTTTCCCACTTCAGTAACACCTGTGCTGTAGCCAAACAGGAAAAAGGGCTCAAATAAACCTTAAAATGCTTCTCAGAACAAATCATCAAATATATCTCTCTAAAGCCTTTTACCAGAAAATCCCAATCTGCATTGATAAATACTATTTCTCTATATTTACCATGAAATACCTCATTAAAAAACTTCAAATTGTTAAAACACTAATAAAGAACAGTGCTCAGATTTTTTCCAATTAAATTTAGAAGAAAAAGCAGCAAAGAAACTTGGAAGGACAAAAAAAAAAAAAAAAAGCACTGAAAAAAAGGGAAGCAGATTTGAAGTTTGACTTGCGTACCTGAAACTTTGCACGCTAAACAAAATGGTCCATATCCACGGCACAAAAAGCCATTTAATACCTCTTACTCTAATTCTGAAGCCAAACTTTGGGTAAAATCTTAAGGCAAGCTTGAAAAAAAACCAAACCACCACCCAGTATGTTCATTTTTATATGTCTAACCTCAAGATAAAACACCACTTGCCATAGAATTACAGATCATAATAGCAGTACAAATCTCAGTCTTAATTCTAAAGTAATCATTCTAATGAACACGAGGTCCAAGGAATGACTCCTCCAGCTTCTGAGAAGTGAGACTCATTTCATTTTAGAGGGGATTCATCGCTCAGCAGCAGCTCCAGAATGCTGACCACGCACCACACAGCTGCTGAGGTTGTCTGAGCCTGCTCACAAAACAGATGGACACTGCGAATGAGATTTATTGGAAGCTTCCTGATTCACAGTCAGGTGTCCTGTTGTTTATCAGTATTATTACCAAATAAACAGAGGAACAGTTGATGGAAATTTTTGAAAGGTGTCATTTACTGCAACTTCATCTAACACCAGCAACTAGAGCAGACCCATAATGATTCATGTGGCAGATCACCATCGTTTTATGGGGAAAAAGTCTAATGAGTCACGAATTACTTGCAAAGATGAATAAAATCTTTTGTTTCTATGAAAGAATAGAGGAGAGAACAACATAATTATCACAAACTCCCCATAAACTTCCAATTCGGTGCTCCTCTTTAGGGCCGCACCAATAAATCAGTTAGAACAACCCTGTTTAGAATTAGGTGGCAAAATTAGTCTCATGCAAGACTTGCACAGCAGGTCAAATAATTAACTCCTGCCTCGTTGTGTATCTTTTAATTCAGGGAACCACTTGGCTGCTCAAACCAATGATGTTTCCAAACAAGATGATTCTACTAACAGAAAACCCTTCTTGTCAGTATAACTGAGTAAAGACAAACAGCTCATTCTAGCACATAAAAACGAAAAATAATTATTTCGGTAGTAAATTGTTTTGCTCAATAGACAGTACCAGAGAGTAGGATTTGACCTATTTTAAGGAAAAAATACGTCAAGTATTTAAAGCTGCATCGATATTGCAGGCAAAGTCATCAGTAGCTTAGAAATTAGAGACTAAACCCATGATATTACGGAACAAGATCAAGCAAACCAAACAATAAGCAAAGCAAATCATGTAAGTAAACTATTTACTGCTCTGCAGGAATATGTTTAAAAATGCCTATCTGCAACATCCTTGAACAGAAACCCTTTTTAGATGTTTCTAGAATGAAAAGTGGTAATATTTATCACTACTGAATTCAAAAAGGGAAACCAACACGGTATTTTAGGTAAACACACTCCACATCATAACACAACGTCCATCCTTCTGTGAAAATCAGCTTTCTAGGATAATTCAGACTAGATCTGCTCAGCCTTTGATTGTGTTTATCTATAAATCCAATTGGAGAATTTAGTTTCTCTCCCTTGCTTCCTTTTTCACCTCTCCAGTCTTTCACTTTGCAATCAGGCTTAACCAGGTGCATCATAACAATTTGACATTATTTAAATATTTGATTTCTGCTCACTGTACCCTACATACATTAACTATTTGTTTACATACGTAAAACAACTGGAGGTTGGTTTTTTCTGTGGGTTGTTTTTTTTAATTCCTCTATTGCTTTCCTCTGTTTTCCTTTCACCATCTAAGTAAGAATTTCTTATCTTTCCACAGAGATCCACTATGAGAGATGAGAAAGAGGGTTATTTGCCTGGGAGGAAGCCCAGTGATCATATTCTATGCATAAGGGTAAAACTCTTCAAGACAAAAAAAAAAATCTTACGTGAGTCTGTTCTATTTGCTCCATTAAGTTCACATTAAATATTAACACATCGTCTTACCTGTTGCAAAATTCAAAAGGCATTTATTCACCCAACACTATAGGCCAGATTTACAAGCTGCAGCTACTTCAAAAACTGTGGCAATATTTGGAGAAAAGGAGGGAAAGGTGTTCGGTTTGTGTTTGGTTTTTTTTGGAGCTAAGTTCAGAAGCCCAGACGTTTCCTCGCCACAGGCATTCCACAGAAATCCCCAGCAAGCGACTGAATTGACGTGAACTTTAGTCAAGAAAAACACTGTCTGTATTTAATGATAGACAACAGCTGAACAGTAATGGTTCCCTAATCTGAAAATGATTACTGCAAAATGAATGCAGTAAAGCGAGCCGTGAGAGCTCATCCTTCACAATTATTGTCCAAGCAGACGTTTCCGCTCCCACTGCATACACCGCAGCAGAGGTATTGCTGCTGCCTGGGCATCAGCTCAGAGCCTGCTCAAGTTCAGACCTTCTGGAAGTGCTGAAAAACCCAGATCCCTCTTGAACTTTTCAAGTAGGAGTCCATTCTTACTGAAGTCATCAACAAGAAAGCCCAGATCTCCTCTGCAAAACGATTTCATGCGTCATTTTTTTTTTTCAGAACGCACCGTACCACTGATCTTTTTCCACGTTAATTACTTTAAACTTCGTATTTATTGTTATTGCCATTGGAGATGTCCTTGCAACAACCCACTGTTCAATCACATCTTTGTCACATAATACAACAGAAAACTTATGCTCATTATTGATGCCACTTCTGATGTACAAATTAACAGAACTGAAGCAAAACCGGGCATTTGAAGTGCTTCAAAACCAAACCCGTAGTTCGGAATGTGCAGAACCTGTGCTCTAAAGGACATGCCTATGAGTCAGTTCTTGTTATGTGAAAAATCAAATCATTAGAAAATCGAGTTTGGATCAAGTTGAAGTCCCTGCACGTTGTTTTAAAAAAGATACTTCTCATAAAAAACGGATTACACTGAAGCATAGCAGCAACAGCGAGGTAGCCTCTATCACAGTTTATTTGCCAACATATGACAGCCTCATATAAGCATTCAGAATATAATTCATACTGCTGGACTGAGATGAGGAAAAATGAGATGAGAGTTTGGAAAGTAATATGACAGAGGAGGAAGGGCAATGCATAGGAGCACAAGGACCGCGCAGCTTGCCAAGCTAGCAACAAAGCTCAGTGGCAGAACAGGGAACCCCAAAGATAAAGGAGAAGCCATTCTAATGCACAAAAACGGGTTTTTACAGAAGACTGAGCATCAGAAGAGGCTGTGCACCACAACTCCTAGCCAGCGGGAAGAAGGGAAAGCCTGGAGAAAGAGGAAGGAACAAACACATGTTTCTTCCCCCCACCTCTGAGTCTAAGGAGGCTTTAAACAGGTCAATTAATGGATTCTGGAAACTGTTTCTACTCAAAAAATATCTCTGTGTCTGAACTCATATCTCACCCCATTCCTCATACGTCCTGTGGCGGCAACAGTCTACAGTAGCGAACACTGCAGCTCTGGGACTTCCTGACAGCTCAGGCTTCTTTTCCCAGACCTGTTGTTTCATCTTAGAAAACACTTTTAGAAAGATGTTGCCTGACAATGAGCTTCAGTAAAGCAAGAATTACTTGTGCTACAAACTAAGCCATAATTTAGGTACTAGCCCAACTAATGATGCAGTGGAAAACATCACAATTCGGCTTTGTTTGCAGGCTACCTGTAACCAACCTCAGCCCTGAGCAGTTCAAAGCTGCTGTGCTGGCACTAAACACAGAGTAGACAACATATACACAGAGTGGGCTGTGATGTGGCCCTAGGGGATGTAGGCAGATTTTACATGCTGTCATACATAGTGCACCTCTGGTCATTTTGAATCAGCGCTTCAAGGGCCTTCTTTAGCTTAAGGACAAAAAGCAGTATCTACTATCTTGCATTTCAACCAAAATGAAATGTTTGGTTTCTACTCTCCATCTACACGGTAAGGCTGCAATGAAAAATACCAACACGTATTCCTTCAAGCTCCCCAAGTACAAACTTGCTGTCCTGCAGAGGCACTCCTGCTAGCAAGTCCCAGATTCTGAGAAAAGATCCAACTAGTAGGTTAGAATTAAACAAGAACCCACTGGGCAGACAGTGACAGACACATAGTCCACAGTGCAGATGTCAACGGCGCATCTTCTGTTCAACAGGCTAGAGCAGTCACGAGTAAGGAAATGAGCCCGAAACTGGAAGATGAGAAGACAACCTCAATGCTACTTCAGTGCCAAGGCCAAAATCACCCCTGCATTTCATGAAATATGTAAAAACCACCAAAACACAGATCATTCCTACTTTACCATCTATTACAACGTAAGCACTGGTTCCACACCAAATGCAAGTGGAATTGAGGCATTGACATTTTTGGGTATTATGGGATAGGGTGGTGGAACGAGTCCCTGAGTCAGCTGAGATGTAGGGACATGGGTGACGGCAAGTGTCAAGTCATGCAGGGGAACACAGGGGGCCTTTGCAAGCCCAATCTTTTCCCTCCTGCCCCTCAAAAACTCCCTAAACACAATCCAAATTTGCACTGCATTACAAAATAACATTAGGAACAGGATGGTCTCATCTGCAACTATATTCATTAAGGATTTTTATCAGTATTCTTGTTCTATAGCTAAAAATCTTCAGTGAAGCACAAGGGATTTCTCAAAGCTTTTATTCATTTGTGTATAAAAAGAAAGCAGAATAAGTCAACTTTGGGTTAAAAGCTGCCCCAACAAATGACCATCTGTGAAAAACCTTCAAAGATGCCACTATATTAAGCAGATCAATCACAACCCACAACCCCATTAAACGTAATCCTCGCAATGGAATCACTGTACCTGCTGTTGGTGGATCTTCAGGTTTTCTTTTGTTTTTAAATAGTGATTAGATTTATTTTTGTCTTTCTTTCATCTTTTTAATTTGAGAATAAACTAATAATACCCCCAAGTTCTCAGCCATATCCTTCATCATGGGTATACACTAAGCCCAAATCCGTTAATTGTCAGATGATCATTTTTTGCTGGATTGGTTTGGTGTGGTGTGCTATGGAGGAGCAAACAGACAGCTCAAATTCATCAGCCTCCTCCACTGACCAAAAGATCACTGCTGAAGTGGTTCTTCTAGTCATATACACTGGATAAAGGAAAAGAAAAAAAAAAAAAAAAAAAAAAGAGTTTCCACCTTCTTTCTCACTGCTTCTTTTAGCTTGAGAGTTTGCCTCTGAGTTTCATAAAGTAGCACTGAAAAAATAAGAGATTGTCGCTGACCTAATTTCACATATTGCAAGGCTATAACTGACATTTCTACTTTTAGTTAAGCTAAAACATTACTGAAAAAAAATCTCTGCAGTCTTCCTCCTACTTGAAAAAGTATGAACTAGGGACAGCAGAAATCATAAAATCAGATTCTTTTCTTCAAGTATCTCCACAAAACCAATAGAACAACGTTTACCATCCACCCACAGTCTTACATTTATTTTGGCATACCGTGTGATTGAGCAAAAAAAAAAAATAATACAAAGACGACACTAGAAGAAAACACTGAATGGGTTCATCCACAGTACAATGAGACTAGTGTGGTAGCTCTTTAGCAGAATCAGTTTTCACATAATTTGTAAGGGGAGTAGTTTTTTTGCTATGAAGTGTAAAAGTTTTCCGATTTCATCAGTAGACTTTATGTACTCCCTGCAGGAAATGATGAAGCTGGAAAGGCTGGATTAGTATGAAAATTCTAAGTACCACCTGAAGAGAGACGGCCAAAGCAAAATGACAAGCAGACTTAGTTCAGATGGGTCTTGAAAGGTGAAAGAGCTCTCTCTGCAAATGAGCAAAAACATAGGACTGCAATTCCAGCTCACTGAAAACTTGGCATGAAAAATGCATGGCACAAATTGAGCACAAAGTTGACACTGCTTTGCATGGCGCTTTGACATCACTGACAAAAACATTCCTGTAAAAAAAAACCTAACCAAACAAAATCTAAAGCTGGTGTCGTAAACAACCATCAGGATGTCACTGGGACACAAACACCAGCAACCACGTTCAAGAGAGGAATTTAGCCAAAAGAGGGACACAGTAGGACTACTGGGATCAGAAGGAGGAGGAGAATCTACTTCTGAAGAGCAGCCTAGAGAAATGTGTTTGTTTAGTTCAGCAAGAAAAACCAAAAAGGGAGAATTACTGCTACCTGGATGTTCCTTTGGCTGGAGAGCAGGAACACCGGTGAGGGAAACACGTCGCCTGAACTGAAAGATCTCACAGGCACCAGATCAGCCAGGCAGGAATAAACTGGCTCATTTCTACGAGACAACGGCATTAAGCCAAACCAACAAAGAAGATTTTGGGGAAGCTTTCTAAATAACTACAGGAAGAAGACAGTCAAACTGTTTTCTGGGGTAGCCCTTGATAAAGTTTTTAAGGCCACTTTGTAACATCAACCGCTTTAGCTGGGGAAGATGTGATGACTCAGAAAGTCAGGCAAAAACATCTGAAATAGAGCAAGCATGGAGCAAAACGCGGCGAGAGGGGCGTGCAGTTCGCTAAACACATGGAGCTACAGCCAGGAATAGAGACCATATGCAGGCTGAAGACAAACAAATAGGTTATCATTTCTGCCCCAAATGATTTTTTCCCCGTTTGTATTCATGATTGTTCAGCTGTTAAAATAACTACACTGGTTTTTAAATTGAAACTACTAAAAGGATGCATCTTTTACACATTCTATGTTAGATTACAAATTTTGTTATTGCAAATTAGAACAACTCTACCAGTCCCAGGCATGCCAAAGTACTTCTCTGTCATGATGTAAGTACTGAACATCGTTTTCTATTTAGCTGCAAGAAATATATTTCAAAGTCACTGTTTTTAGAAGCATTGCCTCATTAGCTAGGTGGCATTTGTTGAGTAACCAGTACCCCACCCCACCTTAAACTAATTTCCATATAATTTTTTTCCTCTATTATAGTATTATGGAACTACCTTAAAAGACATGAGAAGCATTTTTTGCTAAATTTATCCTTTCCTGAACACAGGGAAATAAAAAAAAAAAAAACACCAAACAAAACCCAGTTCATTCTGAAGTTTGTATCAGGATGCTGCATGTTCCTCAAGCAAAAGCATCTTTGAAATTCCCCCCTCCCAATAAAATAACAATTCTCTTGGGCTATATGCATCAAATGTTTATTTGTTGAAAAGCAAAATTCCTGTTTGGACTGTGTAAAAAAAAAAAAAAAACCACACCACCAAACAAAAAACCCAACAAGTCACAAAAAACAACAACAAAAAAAAACCAGCCACCAAAACCAACAAACAACCCACAAGATGACACCTCAAAACCACCTCCAGAGGAGTATCATGCTGTGGCCAGACTAGCAGGGATCCTTGTAAACTCATCTGAAACATTGGCTGGGTGATTTTCATTTGCTCATAGTAACTCCTGACATCAAAGTGAAAAAGTTGCACAGACTCTCTTCTACCACCTGACTCCATCTTAAGGCAATAGTTTTACGAAAAACAGATCACTAACTCAACTACATGTTCTGTCACCTGTCACCAAAAGGTACAACCTGCACACTTTTGGAGATTGGGACCTTAACAACCAGGGAAGTTTGTCATCTAACAAGAAGAAAGCAACAGAAATTGAAGCCTGAGGAATCTTTTTTCCTATTTTGAAATATTAAACCATCTACTACTATCGTTTCTGGGCCAGCTGCGCCATGTGTTTTGCACACTTCAGCACCATTCAGGTGTAACTAGACATGGGCATTCAACGGAAATTCATAATGGTATTCTGATCAAAGATGTCTTTTGGGATGACGAGTGTGACACTGCCTGAGTACAAACAAGATCACCGTAAGAAGTACTGCTGCATATTTTCAGCCTTTCTCTTTCCATGACCCTGGGATGGATAGAGCCCAGTGCAGCCCAATCATCCCCCTTCACCTTATTCCCATTGCTTTCCAGCAGCCATCTCCTCCCATGCAGCTGAACATGCCAGGGACATCTCCCACTGCCAAGTGGCCTCTCCTCCCTCAGACCAAGCAATTTGCTGCTCAAAGACCGCTTGACAACTATTGCCAGGCCCAGTGTTGCAAAGCATAATGGCCCCACTCCCCTGCTGTAATAAACGATTAAAAAATAAGCTAACTGCACACAAGGGTAGATCAAGTATCTGAAATATGAGCAGCTCGTACACCTCGCTATAGTGTCAAGAATGACAGCTACAATGACAGCATAGAAAAATGGAAAACATGAAATTAGTTTTCTTGTGTATTATGGATACCAAACACAATGTAGGGCTGGGTTGGAGGACTGCAATGGCATTTGGAGAACGATTGGTGGAGTAAGAAAAACATACTTTTTGACTTGATGACAAAAAAAAAACCTCTAAGCAAAATTCAAGGAAGATTGAATACTTCTCATGAAAGCCAAGCTACTGTACCTTGGTAACTGCCAAAATAGTTTTATAAAAGAAAATTCAGGTGCACGAATAAGTCATAAATATGTACTGCTACAGCTTACCTCTGGGGAAGGCACAAGAGCCACTTAGAATGAACAACTTCATTACAGACATTCTGAAACCCTACTCAGAAAACTGAGTACCTATCTCCCTCATTATTCTTGAGAGTATTTAAGAATAAGTCTGTCAAACTCAACTCTTTTTAAATTGTTCAAGAGAATAAAACATCATCAGTTATCTAGGTCTGTAACTTTTTATTACTATAACTGGCAGAACATATTTCTGGTATTTTATAATTAAATTCAATAAAGATGTTTTAAGGATGAACATGAGCTACTGGTGTCATGCTTTGGGATTTCTCAAGTACTGTTTCTCAGATACACACACAACCACTAACAATTCTTTCTGAAATAAAAACTTCCATTTTGAGTGCTGGAACTGTTGATT
This sequence comes from Baryphthengus martii, assembly GCA_013396935.1. Lineage (NCBI taxonomy): Eukaryota > Metazoa > Chordata > Aves > Coraciiformes > Momotidae > Baryphthengus > Baryphthengus martii. Next base: position 55,918 of record VWZK01013807.1, read on the forward strand.
TACAAATAAAGCAAGGTAAAGGATGCACTCAACGAATATAAGAAAACAAATTTTAATGCTGCAGCCCAATACTGAACAATTACAACTTAAAATTTTCCCTTGCCTGGTAAATTAACAGCTTTGTAAAATATAATCATGAATTATACCCAGATCTATCTTTATTGTAACTTCTCCTTCCTACCAAGTATCAAACTTCTTTTTCAAGTAATGATTTGGGGGAGGGGGGATAAAATGACATCAAAGAATCATCCCACCCCTGCCACAGCAAAAAAAAAACAAACAAAACACCACAAAAAACTTACCTTCATCATTCTGGGCCAAGCAACCTGCTAAGAGAGTAGCAACTGTCATGCCTACAGCTAACCATTTCCAGAGACAAAACCGCTGTAACATTGTTTGTCAAATGTCACTCAAGGCAGACCTGAAAAAAACAAAAGATTTGATACACACATTAGTCAACTGACACAAAGGGGAGTGATTATCAACTATTTCAAGGGGAAACTATATATGTGTAACTATATAAGGTACAGCTATAGGAGTAAGACACTGTTTCTGTTAAAACAAGCAAGGTTAATTCCATTAGCATCGATCCATACGCATTAACTTGATAATCGTGGACGTACAGGCCTCCAAGTAAACAAAATGAAACAAAATCAGGTTGAATTTCCATAATTTCCATACAAAGCATTTCTGTTATATTTCCTGCTTTAGTCATAGGCTGTAAAGCACTTTGGAGAAGTGACTGTAATGCCAAAATTCTGCTTATTAAAGCTAGTGTTCAACTGCAAAAGTCAGCAGGGACCCAGTATTCAAAGACATCGCCCAGCAGAAACATCACCAGACCCCGCAGATGGCCTTCCTTAAGACGAGACACTGGTGGTTCATGCTCAAAGGAGGGAAACCAAACAAAAATCCCCACATGTACCAAAAAAAAGAAATCAACCCCCCAAAAAACCCCAACCCTCCAAAAAAAAACAAAACAAAAAAAACCACAATCAAACAAAAAAAAGAACCCAGGACAATAAACTGTTCAAGACAGTTCTGGATCAACTCCAGAGCATATTTGGAGCCAGTAACATTAAAAAGTTATTTAAAGCATGGTTTCATGGCTCTGATAAAGAAAATTAGCATATTTCTGTAGTCAAGAACTGAATTATTTAAAAATATTCCTTCCCATTAAAAACATTGTGACAAATACAATGGACTTCCTAGCAACAGAAGCATGAAACGGAGAGAGACTTAGAGCAGTATAAAAACAAACTATTGTATAAAAAGGGTTTAAATGCCCTCAGTTTTCTCAAGCAAAGCACACGACTCCAATTTCATTGCCACTTTCTGCTCATAACTTTCTATGCCGATTCCAAAGCTGCAGCTTTTCATGCCAAATCAAACAGACTATTACCCCGCCACTTAACAGCATCCGATCTCCTGTCAGCACAACGTTCTTGAAGCTGCAATATCACTTTCCTTCCATGAGCCGACCTTATAGAAAACACAAATGTATGGACAGCATCTAATTCACACAACGCACACACAAAAAAAGAAATGTATCTACTTAGGGCAGAAAGACTCCCTTTTAGATCACTCTTAAGAGTTACCTGAGTCCCAAGGAAGGATGGTTTCCGCTAATGGAAAGAGGTGATACTTTCATGAAGTACCAGACAAGGCAAGAATTCCTCTACAATCTGAATTTCCTCCAAATTGTACCGTCTCGCAAAATATTTTGGTTAATAGGAAGGAAACAGCATTATCACATAAATTATTCATCTTAAAAAAAACCAAACAAAAACACAACTAAATTGAGTATGTGTCAAGAATTTTGTAAGAAAAGCACTTATTTTTTTGCCAGTAGGGTGGAGTGGTTTATTTTGCTGGGTGGTTGGAGGTGGGGGGAGTATGTTGTTGTGTGTTTGGGGATTTTTGTTTGTTTGTTTTTTTCTAAATGGCAAAGCAAAGGAAATAGTGCAATTTAATAAACCAGACCGAGTGGCTCATATTTACTGAAATATTCCAAGTTCTTAGGTGGTTGACACTGAATCCATTTAGCCTGCTTCCAGGGCAACTCGCAGGGGTGGGATCTATTCAGCTCCCTTCCACAGAAAGCTGAGTTCCTCTTCTCTTTGCAAAGACACAGATCAAAGTTGACTTTCTGCCTTCTGGTGGATTTTAACACTATTACAAATAATGCTGTAAAAAAGCAAGGGGAGCAGCAAACCCATTTAAAATCCTGCATCACACACTGCTTTATGTCTCGTGGGGGATTAAAGATGAAGAGAGGCTTTTCCAGTCTCCATCCCCATTCAAGGAAGACTCTTCCCACCCTGTTCAGCAAGCACCAGGTCGCTGCAGTTAGTTTGCAATAGGCAGTGATTTCATATAGAACTTAAATATTATACAGGAGCCAAGGAGGCAGCCTGTGTTTGATCTCATGGGGCTGCTGGTATTCATTTCAGGTAGACAAACGTCAGTCTGGACTAAACAGCAGCTCAAGGTTACAGGAATTAATGAACTCAAGGTATGTAGTAGTACCTATGAACCATACAAAAATCACTCATCTTCCTCCTCTCTCCTTCGCGGGCGCTTCTACTACAATTTCTGCCTCCAACTCCAGCAAAGACAGCTCAAAATAGAAATTCAGACCTGTCCTAAAGGGCCCAGTATTTCTATACCTGTGAGGAGACCAAAATTGTTAGCAAAGATCCCACTATCCATAAGCAAAAACTATTTAAAAGTTTGCTATGCAGCTATGAAATGGAAGCTTCAAGCTCATCAAGTATGTTACTAATAATTTGACAAGTATCTTGTCCACACAGAAAAAAAACAGACAGCTCTTGAGAAAAAACAAAATAATAAATCCCTCCCTTGAGGAACTCACTAGTTTGCCAGTGTTGCCTAAAAGCATCTTTTTCCTCCCTTCTACTTATCAAAATGATCATTTCATGACTGTCACCTAAATTTCCACTTAGCCAATTCAGAAGTCCTTCTGGATTTTGCAACAGCACCTTTCAAAGAACAGAAATCGCTTCCACCATAATATATTCTCGTTTACTACTTCTAAATAAGGGTGAGCGACTCTACATTGCCAAAAAATGGATTCAAATTAATCCAATGTCATCATTAAGACTTTATTACACTTCCTGGGAACTTCTGAGGATGGGAACTTCTCGATATTCCACCAGTTTTTCCTCCCACATTAAGAGGAAATCCAGCAGAACTGGGCTCTGCCTCTTTTTCAGTTTGAGCAGACAGCGTTATTACACTAGGTGGCATCCGCTTTTACACCCCAAAACCAGAAAAAAAGTGGCTCAGGAGACTATTTTGGTCTCTTCAGGGTCAGTCTAAGAACAACCCATCCATATAAAGATTACACGTATTACAAGACATGAGAAGAAATGCACATCCACATTTCAGAGGCCTCTGGTATTTCACTTTACAACCTTGGAAAAAATAAAATAAAAATCCCGCTTTTCAGTCACGATGTTCAATTTTAGAAAGTTATTCAGAGCTCAGCTGACATATCTGAGTTGAATCTACTCTGGAGAAGATTTGTAGGACAGCATCTTGGCAGATTTATTTTTGATTTTGATGAAATGTCAAGCAAACCACAAGGATAGCAACACTGCTACTCTAAGAATAAGCATCTCTATATGTAACTGTAATACAAAAGAATAAGAAATGGTCCCCCCTTTTCCTCCAGTTTATACCAGACAAAAAAACCCTGCCATGAAGTGTAGAAAGCAAGAATATTAACTCAAACAGACTCTGCTAACTCAGAAATGGCTCATGACAAACCACTAGTTAATATAAAGTACTCAAATTAGGTATCTGTAAGAAAAAGAGTGCTGAGCTCTAGGTGCACAGTCTGATGAGACAAAGGACAATTATGAATTGATGACAGAAGGAGGATCTGTAAAGTAAGAACATACAGTATGCCTACAAAACTCAGGATTTTCCTGGAAAAGAGTCTAAGGCTGCAACAGCAGACTTTTAAAGTTTGATGTTACCATGGGCAATGAGAAGCTCTACACTCAGGCACAAAAAACTTTAAATGAAAAAGAAGAAGAATTAAGAGGTTGAGGGGAATTTCACTTCCTGGCATATGTGTGTTTAAAAAAAAAGTTTCAATCACGTTTTCTCCAGAGCATTCCAAGTTTGCCTGTACAGCTGTACTGAGAAACAAAACTACGTCCCTGTTTTCCCGGCAGAGCGGCGGCAGCAGCTGATGACTGGAGATGTTTACAGCTTGACTGAAGCTAACTGGCGTCATAATCACACTCCAAAGAGCAATCCTGTCTCCTCATCTCACTTCTGGGATTTTGGTTTTGTTGGGTTTTTTTTTCCTCTCTCAGCAGCATAGCTACTGAATCAGTCAAAACACCAAGTAGTTATCAAGACATCTATGTCAGAGGCACTTCAACAAATTTAAAGAGGAGATAGAGGGAAGTAAAAAAACCTCAAATATATAAAATATGAGTTATCACACCCAAGCACCTTGAATATATTTAAGGCCAAATGATATTACTGTAGCCTTAAATACCTTAAGATCACATGTTATTACAGTATTTAAACCGTTCATTTCAAGCTAAGGGGGAAACACGAACTCACTCAAAATCAACAGCCACACAGGGTTAGGGTAAAAAACATTTTTATCTACCCACACAGAATTGTTCTCAGTATGGAAGTAACAACTTAGGGTCTAAGAAGTTTTTTTTTGATTTAGGTCCATGCCAGCACAGTCTAATGCCACACATTGAATGGAAGTGGTTCTTTACAAACATTAACCTCTCAGAGCAAGATGGGCAAAAGAGAAAGAAAAAAAAAAAGTCATTGACATGGTTTGGAATTTATAACCGAGATTGAAAAACCAGTGTACAAATAAATACCCAAATCCTCGCACACATTGTCCACACTAGTCCTAAACTTCTAGCTCAAAATTAAATCTGAATTGCAGCAGAACATGGTGCTTCAGTACAGACTTGAAACAATTCCATTTCAATTGGAAAAAGAAATCTGACATTTGGACTGTGCAGCAATTCACAGGCCATTGGCTTATTGAGAACAGAAGCCATCTCTTGAAGTGTTTTCTTAGCATTAGCAGCGAATCTGAAAAGAACTTTGAGGCAAACACTGTTAGGGCTTTGAAGTCACAAGAACAGGGACTATTTAAAAAGAGAAAAGGTGAGAGAGTTGGGCTTGTTCAGCCTGGAGAAGAGCAGGCTCTTGGAAGACCTTCTTGGCGCCTTTCAGTAATTCAAGGGGTCTGTCAGAAAGACGGGGACAATCTTTTTAGAAGGGCTTGTTGTGACAGGACAAGGGGTTATGGGTCTAAACCAAAAGAGGGAGATTTAGACTGGAGAAAAGCAAGACATTTTTGACACTGAGGGTGGTGAGACCCTGGCCCAGTTGCCCAGAGAGGCGGTCAATGCCCCATCGCTGGAACCATTCCAGGTGAGCTTGGAGGTTCCCTTCCCACCCAAACTACTCCATGATTCTGTGAAATTAAGTACTTTTCAACGTAGTAGACGCGTAAATAAATATTTATCATTTTATATGTATGTCAAAAACAATAGCTCCTATGAAATTGCCACGGTGAATAACACATCAAAAAAACTCCAACCCATTTATATGTATGTTATTAATTTACAAAACCAGCCACAACTCCTTCAAGCATCACATTTTGCCCTGTGGTGTTGCTCCTTGTACATTCCAATTGCGATAGATCTTTGTAAGTATACATACTCTTAAAAGTCAGTATACATAGCTTCAAAAGTATATGTACCTGAATTGTTTAAACACAGGGAAAATTACACTGGACAGTTTTGTTAAAAGGCTCATCTGTATTATTACTGATCAGATGAACTCTTTTCAAGATTGTAGACAAAACGAGGGAGTCTCTGAAGTGCAAATGCGTACTCTAGAGATCTGGTGTCATAATAAATCAGAAATGTCTGGGGGAATGGGGGAAAAAAAAGATCTCTTCCAGAAGCCAAAAAGGAGATGGATTTGTTTTACAGCCTGACAGTGTTCCCAGCTTGGTTAAAGCTACGGTCCATTAAACTCCATGTCCCAAATGTTTTATTTCTGTTGCTGAAACAATTATGTTGACCTGTCAACATAAGAAAAAAACCAACCAACCAACAAAAAAACAACTAAAATATTGTTTAAACACAAGAACAGACAAAAAAATTAACCAAACGCAACCCAAAACTCCCGTTTGCCTCAACAGCCACTCTTAACTAATGGGACACACACAGCTCAAGCTGCTGGTGGGACCTGACACCCACACTAAGTACCTCAGAGGGGTCTGTCTTCTGCTTAGCTAGGTCCTGAACCCAAAATGCTGCTGGGCACACATCAGTTGGAAAACACCCTAACTCCAGGCTTAATAAGAAAAGAAATAATTCCAGCTCGTGAGCTCTGAGGCCACTCCAGCTCTTTTGGAACATCCTGGAAGGCTAAACCTCAGCCCACAAACCTCCCGTGCTTTTCAGGTGGCTGTGAGTCCATCTCACAGCACCTACTTACGACCAAGAGAAGCAGCAATGAAGGAAAACTTTACCTTTGAGTTTAAGCCATGTAAGCTATTTATGGTTATAATTCAGCAGCAAATGTGACTAACTCCATTTACTGAACTCAGATACCTGGATAAATGCTCTCCTGAAGAATTCAAGCATAAGCAATCACTTGACTGAACTGGGGTTGTCCTGAATCATTTCTAGTGCAGATACAACCCAATTTTACATGTTCCAAACACTAGAACGCTATACTACAGTTTTTATTTCGCTAACACTGCTTGAGCACTTCAGATGTTACTATTTCAGCCTAGGGATGCTTGGATTTACACAACCCCTGTTATATCAGCTATAGGGTTTTCATGCTACAGAATTAGCATAATTGGTATGGATTTTGTTACTCTCCTCTCCTTGGACAAAACCCTTCAGAAATCGGAATTCTTTTTAATCAAGTTTCAAGACCAAACATGTTCATAACTCCCTTTTCACAGCTGCTAGATCTGTTCTTATGACTCTACTCCAGACAAACGTATTCAATAAAAACAGAAGAGCACTGATACTGTATTTGTTGCTCTTCTACTCCATGCTTCAGTTTTTAGCCTTACCTGGAGAGAGCATTTTTAGAAAGCAAATATACAAGAACTTCAAAAAAATCTGATGGCAATTTTTATGAAGATCTGAAGATACTTTCAGCTGCAAGTTAAAATTCCTCAGCATATTCTCTGCATCTCTGGTCATATAACTCATACGTTCCTCCTTGTCCATATTCTTCTAAGGACTACTAGTTTTAACTATTTAAAATTAATAGGACTCTTCAGTCCTATTCTTTTCTGTGCCCTTTCTTACAGAAATGACCATTTTTCTTCCATGAGATGAACGGCACTGCCACAGCAAAGCACTGTATTAGCAACAGTGAGTTACTTGCCTGTGCATTAGCTCTAAAGTAATTTAAAACTTCAGTGACAGCACTAGATGGAAAAGATGTAATTTTGAAATTACACAATTAAACAATTAAAGGGTCATTTGTATTTCAATGCAGAAATTCCTTTGTACCCCAAACGAAGTAACTGCTATTTTCCTACACTCCATGAAGAATAAGGATCTTTATTTTCCATTTCTCTGTAGCAATAGTAGCCAACCTGCATATGGTCTGTTTCACAGCAGGGGACATCCTGAGAGCACTTTTCCACACCTCTGCCAGCAGAACTGACTATGAAAGCACTATATTACACTTTGATGCAGCATGCTGCTCATTTCCAATGAAAAGAGAGAAGACTACTAAGTATACGTAGGTATGTGAAGAAAAATGTCAACTATATTACCAAAAACAGAAAGAAAAAAAAAGCTTTTCTAGAATAATTGAGGTAGGGGTGGAGAGGGACTTCTGTTTCCTGCTTCCATCACTAGCTGTGACTGCTTGATTTATTTTCTGTATTTTTAAAAAGGTAATCCAGTGATTAGATGGGTTAACAGTATTACCTCTTAAATGGGGGGGGGAGGGGGCGGCAAACAGCACAGCTGCTTCATTCCTCCCTACAAATCCATTTTTTTAACGCATTATCGAGATATTCCCAACCTCTCTGCATAGACTTAACTTGTAAAACCCTGTTCTTACAGAAGACTCTGGGGGCTTCAAAGAAGTTTGCAGGTTTGGGTTGTATCACACTGCACATGCAAAACTCCTACTTTTCAGATAGTGGATCTAGACAGAGAAGGGAGAAGGTATCCAAAGCTCCCTGCCAGAAGACTTGATTTGAAAAGCAACATTAACAGCTTAAAATAAAAGTTTATATTAGCTGGAAGTAGTTACATTAGTTCTTCAATAACATTTGTCTTTATGAAGTAGGCACATAGAGCTGAAATTACACACTAAAGTGCAGGCTATTTTGCTGGTTAACAATGAAAACACATTTTGATATGAAAATACATAGGAAAAGATCAGTTTCATTGCTTTTACTGCAAGATGAGTATTGGATGATATCCCAAAACCATCTCAATTTCTCCTTTGCCAGAGCCATTTCTCTCCAAGGACTTAAATCAGAGGTTTTCTTACAGTGGAAACTAAGGGAGATCTTGGGATCACTGCAGTGGAAAGAATGCTGGATTTTTGAAATCTCAAATCCTTTGGAAGTTCAGGTTTTTTTCCAGCTCCCACCCAAGTTCTCAGTAGTTCACTGAGCACCATTAGAATTCAGTTGCTGGGTCTAGGTATCTGTGCATCGTTTCCCAAGCTGACTGATTCTTTAAAGATAAGCCTACCTTTAAGTACTCGTGTTAAAGTCAAAACATTCAAAGGTACCAGCTCCATCCTTAACTTTCCCATCCCTGCTTCCTTCTAGGCCATGCAGACACTAATAGAAGCGTGACTCTCTCTGATACCAGGAACTGTTCTGTCAAGAGTCCCTCCAAGTCTGCTTCTGGAAATCAGTAACTGCGCCTCAACATCTTAAGGCTTAAAAAATTACTTTTATCATGGCAGCGGAAACGTCCAAAACTGTTAAGGGAATTTATTTCACTGAAGACAATTACACTCTGTCAAGTAGAATTTATATGCTGTGGCTTCTCTTCTCTGAGAGAATTTTTATTTAAATTTTGTAAAATAAATACATCAAATTTGTCAAAGCAAAGCCTACCTCTCTAGAAAATGAGTGTTTCTAGTTGTCTGTTAGTCATCACATACCAAAAGTAGTGTTAAATACACCCTGCAGTAATTACAGGGTTGGGTTGTTTGTTTGTGTTTTTTGGTCTTTTTTATTAGCTCTGTTAAAATAGTTCAGTGCAATGACATTTCAGAATTAACCTGCATACACACAAATACACGTACATGCCTGCACACACGCTGAGCAGATACTATATTCAGCTACTTCCACGTCAAGTTTGGGACTGTGTTATTACACATAACTGGGCCAGAACCTTTACAAATAGTCCCAGCTTTTGAAGTTAAAGCAGTTTGCAAAGAGTAAGGCTAATTAAACCAAATTTCTAATGCTATTCTGAGACAGATCCCTGTTAGAGACAGTACAGCTCAACAGGCTGCCTCTTGCTACAAATTTTGTTTAACCTGTGATGTCAGAGAGTAAAACCAGAGCTCACTGCTGCTGCTGTTTGTTGGAGCAACTCTGTCTCCTTTCATATTGCTGAGCATGGCACTCAGCTACGCCCTCCCCTGCCAGAGACTTCTCTAAGCAGTTTCTGGTAGCAGTGGGACAAGAGTATTACAAAGTCCTCCGAAAGCTGATGTGCATCCCACTATTGCACAGAGGACTCAGTTCAGCCTTCCTGGCTGTCTGTCTTCACACCCTTGGGATCCTCAGGACCTGCTTTTCCTCATGCCTCAGACACCTCTTCTCCCACCAATGTCTTCCTGCTATTAACCTCTAATAAATGGGTGACATTCCAAGTACAGCTTTTACCCTCCAGCCACAGCTGCCTACAGGAGAAAGTCCCTTTCTAAACTCCTGAACACAGCTTATCATAAATTAAGCAATTTAACAAAGAATTGCGGTTTCTTTTTTAGAAAAGTGCAGTAAATGGCAGGTTTCATGTTTATCAGTTCCTGATAGATCACCCAATGCATTATCAGTTGCCATATTCTGCTACGCACTTAGCAGCACTTAAACCAACAAATAATTTAACCCATAAGCCATGTACGCATGTTGGCCTCAAAACCACAGCATCTCATCTATTCAGTTATACAGCTGTTACATTCAGACCTCTCTCACATGGCACCACAGTTCTGCTGGGAAGCCTCATGAGTCCAGACAGCTGGATTATTTTAACGACATTCTTGCTGCTAATTACTAGCTCTGTGTTTCAAACCCTGTATAGTGTCACTGTTGCCCACTCTCGCTAGGCCTGCTCTTCCGTTTGCTTCTGCTCCCACCTAGCAGCAACCCAAAACCAAAGGAGTCCTGTCTTGTCCTCTTTGCCCCATCGCTTTCACTGTCAGGTCCTAGTTCTGCACAACAAACTCGCTTTCTCATCACCACTCATCTCCTCTCCGGCCTCTTCCAAACCTTCAGCTCTGCTCCAGGTTCTCTCATCTGCTCCTCTACTCTCCAATTTTTTCCCTGACAGCATGTCTATCAATCCCCAAGCATTCTTTCACTTCTCCACTTCATGACTTTCTTCCCAGTATTTCTGGGAACACAAAATCCCTCTTATAATTTCTTAATAGGCAGTAAGAGCATAATCAGATGTGATTACTTGCTTTTATTATACCCTGATTGCTTTCTGAGCTTCTTGGCCATAAAGGAAAGTACTACACAAAGCACTTGCTCTTGTTTTCACACCTTTACTCTTTCCCTTTTAAAAGCCTTCACAGAAGATGTAATCACTCTCCTCTCTACATTTGCCCATCTCAATCTAACCACTCCACCTTGAAACATCCTCATCACTCCCATCACCTCTTAGCCCTTGGGCAAGCAGACATATCCCTCTCCAGAACCTTTGTTTCTCCAGATATTCGTAACACCTCAGTACTGCATCAGCAAGCCCCAACACTCAGCATTTCACTTTCTAGATTTCCTGGATTTTTCATTTCCCTGCTTTCCTTACACCAAAGAACAGACAGCTCTCGTATATGACCAGGATCCTCTGGCTACTCCAAGACACTTCATTCTCCATGTCTTTCACGTGAATTCTTCTCTTCCAACCTTCAAGAACTGAAGAAGTGTTTATGTCGGGTAAAAAAGAGAGGAATTCATCTTGCATTTATCAGCTGCTTCATTCAACTGCATCTGTCGGTGATTCACACGTTGCAGAGTTGCAGGGTGCAGGGAAGAGCACAGCACTTGGCTACAATCTTGTGCAACAGACACCACCACACCATCCCAAGCAAACTGCGAGTTGGATGGAACAAAACACAGTCATGTAGCAAATGATGCAAAAGGAAGACCTTACTGCAACGTTTAAAATGACTCCAGCAAATTTCTTGAGTGCAAATAGAGCACATACCTTGGAACAGGGTTAAGTGGTTTTGTTGAACACGAGACATCTAATAGTTTATTTAGATATTTAATTCATAAGTACTGTTTAACGATTATTTCCAGAAGACAAAGTAGTTCAGCAACAACGGGTTCACAAATAGTATTTGGATAGTGATTAATGAGAAGTCAAATAAAAGTCAGATACTTCAGAGAGATCCAAGAGCACTATATACTACCAAAAAAAAAAAAAAAAAGATTTTTCAATGCTTCTGTCTTTGCAACACAGCAACAGTATAACATTAATTTGAGTAATACTTAAAACCAGGGCTATGTTCTTCTCAAATGTCAGAGGATGCCCAAGTAAATAAGATTGTTTAAACAATTTCCTGTAACATCTCATAAAGGGAAAATCGACTTTGTTGTTTGACAGCTTTTAAACTAACAGCAAACTTCACAAGGGCATCTCGTTCCACCACTTTGGCTCTGACTGTTCAGTCATGAGACAATAGAGTAAGCTTTAGAAAATAGAGGTGAAGATAACTCCTCTTTTACCTGGAGTAACAGAATGTGAGCAGTGGCCCCAATATAAAAACTTGCTGACCCTCACAAGCAGACAAAGACATACGAGCAGGAGGAAGAAAATGCCTACGCGGGTTCACGATGGACAGTTGGGCAGTGCCTTGCCTCGTTCAAGGAAAAGTAATGCAAACCCATCTTGGAAACTGCTCGGATCACCACAATGACTTTTTATACAACTGAGTGTGGAGTTCTGGACGTGGTCTTGAGACCATGAAGCAAGGGGAAAATGCATTCATGCAGTCTTCATCAAAAAAAAAAAAAAAAAAAAAAAGGTGGTCTGTACAGGAATTACGGCTAAATAACACCAAATGAAGCGATATGCCCACTCCTTACTGCCTAGTTCCTCCTTGCAGAGCGTATCCTGAGGCTGGCAGGATGATAAGGTACAAGAAAAGGCGCCAGCAGCAGGAACATAAAAACAGAGTTACAGAAAACACTCACCCTAAAGAAAGAATTAGAGAGTAGTCTTCGTTTAGTATCAGAGGAGAGACACCCTTCACCACAGGAAGATCTTTGATGGGATTTGCAGCACTCCTGGGATTGAGGGATACTTTCATGCTCCTCCCTCAGGTTTTTGGTTTGTTATTTTGGGTTTGGTTTTGGTTTTTGTTGTTCGGTTTTTTCAGATAGTGTTGTATCAAAGTGTGTAAAGAGAGACGTGGCTCTGGGCTGCTTTAGAAGGGAAAGCAGCCATAGGCTATGAGATCAGCTGTCCAAGATGAAAGGCTGGTCTGCAGGACACAAAATTTCCATCGGACAAATTCAGTCGTGAATGCAATAGAAGACTAAGAGATAATTGAGCAGATGAGTTGGTCCACATGGTTTACTACTGGCTGGATGAAGAAGGTGTAGGTGACAGTACCAGAGTCAGCAAAGCAGCGTGGAATAAAGAAGGGCCAACTGAAAATGCCGACTCCGCAGAGCTCAGCTATGGTCGTTAACAACCACAGAGGACAGTGAGTAGCTCCATGAGAATTTAAAAGTATTTAGCACCTGAGCACTAGCTTTGGGAAATGAATTTCCATTTGGATAAAAATGCACATTGGGACAAATAAGATATTCATGTATGCAAATAGGGATTCTGAATGGGCCAGCTTTTTAGCTATTTTCTCCGAGGAAGAGGCAGTATAGATAGCTGCTGTCCTGTAACGGCTACTGAGCTGAAGCAAACAAAGTGCTTTGGAGCATTAGAAGAGAGAGAAATAGGACCTAAATTATCATGACTGTATTCTAAAGGACAATAGAAAACTCCCAGAGCATTAAACATGGAGTTTGCTGCCCTTATTTCAGAAAGAGACACTAGAGGAAGGTCTCAGGAAGGACAGCTCAGCTGTCTCTGAGGCACTGTGGGACTCGACTTCAACGTAAACAGAACGAGAACTCCCCAAAACAACCCCCACCTCTGAGAAAGCAGCCCAAGGATTACTTATCACTAAAAAGGGGTTGTGAATGATGCCACATCCAGCTGGTGTCCAGTGACCAGTGGTGTCCCCCAGGGATCAGTACTGGGGCCAGTTCTATTCAACATCTTTATTGATGACCNAAAATTGGTGACAGGACAAGAGGGCATGGCCTGAAGCTGTGCCAGGGGAGGTTGAGGTTGGATATCAGGAAACACTTATTAAACCCTGGAATGGACTGCCCACGGAAGTGGTGGAGTCACCATCCCTGGAGGCATTTAAGAAAAGATTGGACGTGGCACTTAGTGGCATGGTCTAGCTAGGTGTTGTGGTGTTAGGTCATAGGCTGGACTAGATCTCAGAGGTCTATTCCAGCCTCAATAATTCTGTGATTCCGTGAAAGAAACATTACAGATAGACTGAAATTGTCGTTACCAAAACTGCTGTAGTAACAGATTTTTCACTTGACACTGAAACATTTCTATAGTACAGAAATAGAGATATAAAAGCAAGAATAAATACAAACAGATCTTTTTGACATGAACCGACCATTTGGGCTTGTTCAGGAAGTCATCAGGAGAGAGAGAACAACTGACTCTACTCCCAGTTACTTTTCCAAACACCAATATTTTTAACTGTGCAGGTTGAGGCAAGGATATTCCACGCCGCAGGGCTTTTGCAAATTGCCTGCAAGAGCCAAGAGAGAACGTCCGTGTAGAGCTATAAAGCTCAACTCAGGTGCATGGTTCAGGGGCTCTTCTTGATTTCTCCAAAGCCTGCAAATAACAGGCAGAGGAAGATCTTCTGAAGGTAACAGATTAATGGCTTAGTTCAGCTGCTAATTCATGTTTGAACTCTTCCCCCTCCTCCCGTCTGTGTGTTAGAAACTCAATAAAGCCTATAAAGTCCATAAATGAAGTGTGAGTTTCCTGACGCTTCTCTACACTTGTTCCAAGCTCAAGAAACTGCCTGGAGTACAGAATTGTCTCCTCTCTTTTGCTTTTTACTGGCATCACTTTGGCCCTCAGCGCACAGAGAAGAGGAAAGGGACCATTCCCAGGCACAAAGCAGCCAACTTTTGGGGAAACCCGGGCTTAAAATCCAGCTGTTTCAGCAACACCCTGATTCAAAGCAGCTGTAGCTGCTACATGACTGAAGGCAATAAACACATCCCAGAGGCTCTGATACCTCCCACCTTCTCCCTCATGTGATCTTTCAAAGTAAGGTGGTCTCAAAACAGTTTGTATTTTACAAAACCAATATGTAATGAAATAATATGATCTGATCTGTCTCTTCTGTTTCCACTCATGGAAAAAATACGGTTTTCATATTTGAATCTCCTACTGTAGTGTGATGCTGCAAAGCTGGAGGAGAAACGGGTTTCTGGTCTAAGAGAGGAGAGTTAAAATCCACTAAATGAAATACAGCACAGCAAGCAAAAAGAAATAACCAATGTTTTCAATTAGTTTTCAATAAGCAAAGGCAACGCTAAGCAACATGACTGTTTTCTCTTTTGCAATGCATAATTCAATCTTAAACAGTTTCCTAGTGGCAAATTATACATGTTCTTCGCAATCCACACTGACAACAGAAATCTAGCACCTTGAGATGTCAAAATCAGGGCTTAGGTCATGGTTCCTGCAGAAAGCTGCATCTACAAAGCCCCTGAAGTTACACTTCCACAACTGGACAATAATGGGAAGGGAGAGAGGCAGAAGGTCCCAGGAAGCAGTACTGCCTTGTAGGCACAAACCATCCTACACTCTGATGCGTACATGTCACAGGTGGCTCCAGTTCCACAAGACCACACAGTCATTTTCTCCCCTAAACAGCTATTGGAACACAAAGATGATGTTTTTGCTTGCTCTCCTTCTCCAGAGTAGACTTTCTACTTTTTGCTGCTGTTTTTCCAGCAGGTCTCTTTTCCTGGTAGACTTCTGAAGGCCAGAGGGTTGCTTATCTGCCAAGAGATCAGAGCATGCCTGCAAGGCAGGACTATCATCACAGGCTTTTCTCATGTATCATTTCAAGATCAACTGGAAGCTAACAGAATGCCATTTATAGCACACAGTCCAGCGCTTTTCAATACACGATTTCAAGACAGACTTAAAAGTAACCGAACGCCTTTTCTTGGCTAGTGGGGAGCTACACGGATTAGCCACATCCTCAGCTCCCCAAAGACCCGCAAGACAGAGCCTGTTGCTTCAGTGCCAGGGCTCCTTTGATTAGGAAGCTGTGTGTTCTGCTACAAACACACAGATTCTTGCAGTGACACCAACTTTTCCCTGGAGTTACCTCCTAATTTGCATGACCAGTGCAATGTGAGGTATTCCTACCCAAGAGAGAATAGGAAAAAAAAAAATGTCCTTCAGGACAAACTATCATTATAAAAATAAGGAGCTTTCTCTTAGAGGCAAAGTCATCAAAATCAAGGCGAAAGCTGTATGGATGTAGTACCAGAGACCTCCAAGAAATTACACCAAATAGAATCCATGACAGAAGCACTTTAACTTGTCCTGAGGACAGAGCCGACCTCGAGTGGCAGAGCTAAGTGCTGTAAAGAACATCACAGTAGTGACAGGAATGCTGCTGGGAAAGCCTTACCCCATTTATGAAGTTTAAATTACCAGTGCGCTGTGCTCTCCTAAGTTTCATCTTGAAGGTACGAGATGGTTTTAAACTTGCTGAGACAGTTTCAATAATATAATTGTATTGGTGTTAAATAGCTATGCCACTATATGCTAGAATTTCTTTGGTTTTTGTTTTGTGTTTTTTTGTTTTTTTTTATTTATTTGCCATACCACTTTGAAAGGCACAGGAGAAACGAAAAAATCAGAAGAAGAAAGAGAACATTGCCTTTGCTAAACTTCTTCACAGGCTAACCTACTCAGACTGGAAGGCCACAACTCTTCAAAATACTGGAAGATAAGCAGCCTGATCTTAGAACACACATCTACAGTCAACTGAGGTAGCTCTAAAACACTTCAGAGGGGCTGATCTCCATCCGGACTCTTAGTATTATTACCCTTCTATTGAAATTTATCTCTCAAGACAGTCTGTGGAGATCCTTCTAATACTCTTGGAATTTTCAAGTGTTTCAAATATTTTGAATTTCTCCTCAAATCTTTTATGCGTGCACCATTTACCTAATGCTTTATTCATCATTTACACCTTTCTCAGAACAAGTGTAGAGATGCAAAAATGCAAATAAATCTATCTTTAGGCATCGCTTAACACGCAACCATAAATACTACGTCTATTTGACGCCGGCAGATTGCAAAATCTCATTCAGCAGATGTCCCACCGGCAAAGTTTGGGAAGAGTACGTCGCTTTTCTGTGCCGCAATTCTCTTGCAGGATCTTTTCGAAATAAATTCCTGTTGTTTCTGTTTTGTAATCATTCAGCATAAATTTCTGTTCTAAACAGAGTCTCAGCAGGAAAGGTCTTTCCCCAAGTGAGACAATCTAGTGTTGCAATTTTCACTACATTTGAATATGAAGTGTTATTCACGAGACACCCTACTCTTCTATGATTCTATACAGCTGCTGGTAGAGTGATCCCCATTTCAAACCATTCACTTTTAGAATGGAAATTCATCTACAGCATTCCGGATCTGTGCTCTACTTCTAGCATCATTATAATTGCTTAGGAAAATAATTTGTGATTGAGCTGAATTTTAGAACATACATAAAAAAATAAATTGTCTTTTTTGTCCTGAGTCCCTCCCAAACATAAGTACTCCTCAAAGTATGCGGAAGAGCAGACTGTTCAGTATGAAAGATATTAGCAAAAACTATATTTGAATAAAAGGTTTTCAGAAGTACTCTGTTCATGAGATTTTTAACAGCTTTGATCCAAATTAGAAATGTAATAAGCTATATCATTTTCAAATTCATTAGGAACATGAAGTGACCCAAGAGTAGACTACTCTTATTTCTTAATGCCTGCTCTATATTTTTCTTTTCAATTCAGATTAATAATTATACTCCTCAGTTCTTTAGAGGAAAAAAGGGGAAATCAGTGCTCAAAGAGTAACCCTATTTAAGGGTAGGTATCTTGCATTCATTAGATGGAAATCAGGCCTTCAATCACTTCCTTACCTGAGCCCAATTCTGAATGGGAACTACCAGCATCATTCTACAAGAATATCTACAGGGTACAAAATCCAGATTAATCTGCTTAATATAGTCGAAGAAGTTCAAGAGCGCAAGAGCTTCCCAACACTACTTTCTTAATTCATCACATCTTACCCTCCTCATTTTTCATCAAAAAACAGAATCCTGGGCCTATTTGTTTCAACAGGAATCAATTAATATTCATTTCTCCCTTTACCTTCTGTTCCCCCAAGCTGAATTTCATAGAAATAGGTGTTTATTAAAAGATTATTTTTCCTCTTTGAGGCGCACCGACACAGAAGGCCTCTGATATTAATCCAATTACCAGAAGTTCTGGAGCCCCGCCACTCTAAGAACCAGATGGGTCCAAGTGAGGTCACTATCATTGGGGAAAATAGAACCCAGAGCACAGAAAACCATTTTTAAGGTAAAGGAAATAGCAGCTCAGACAAGCTCAGGGCTTGTCACTGGAGTCAATTTTCAAGAGATTAAAGGGGACAAGCTACACTCCAATCAAATGATCAGTTGACAGCATATTTAGGATACAAAGAGAAAAGGCCTTCTCTAAATAGATCAGCCTTTTAATGCTTTGGAAGGCATTGTTTGCAGGCTCTGCCACGCCAGAAATTGATTTAGCAAAATGTCAAATTGGAGGGAGGAGGCAAGAAACAGAAGCTGAATTCTTCCCAGCAGAACATAAACTATATAACTGTACTGGAAAAGGCAGCTGAAGGATTTACTGATCTGCTGGAGTATTTAATGAAATTATTCTCATGAGCATAGTCTTTATGAGCTGGATCATTACTACCTCTCCCTCAATAACTCACTCTCTTCTCATTATGCAGAAAACTTCCCATAAATACCTTCATACTCATCATTTCAATCACTTGTGCAACTGAACACTGCTGCTTAAAAATCATTTTATTCTTCAGCTTGTCTGGCATAATCCAGTTTAGAAGTTCTAAAATTCAAATCTGAGCATTCCAAAATAGAGTAATTTTGTTTTGTGACAGGACTCTTATTACACAGGAAAGTTTTGTATAATCTTTTATGTTAATTAAATATCCTGTGGGACCATAACTTCTGCTATAAACTAAATTCAGTTCACCATCAACAAATATAAACATAACAAACAGTTGACCTGTAAAAGACACAATAAAAAAGTGGGATCTCTAAAAAAACAATTTAAACTGAATTCTTACTTCAGAGGAGGTAAGGAAAAAAAAAAAATACCAGTTTTAGCATCAACTGGCTACTACAAATTTTCTTCTACAGGTAAGAGCCTTTTATATTTACTAAAAAAAAAAAAAAGCAGCAGCAAAATTGTTGGGTTTACTTCCAGAAATTGTTGACTTGACCTATGTTTGAATCCTCATTTCAACACAACCTTACAAAGATCACTGCAAATTGTTATCTTGCCTATCTTCAAGTTCACCAGGGTCAGAAGAGACTGGAATAAGTAGCTGGCAGGGGGCAGGCTTGACTGAAAACTCCTGAGCTTTACCATTTGCCACCTAGTGTATGCTGGTGATGAACTCTCAAGACACACATTGCTAAGCGTTGGGGGTTTTTCTCAAAACATTTCTTCAGAGCACAGCGGGTATCTCACAACACAGATGCACCACATAACCAAAAGCCAGGAGGAAGGAAAGAGGCAGTGTCTGTCTGGAAGGGAACAGCAGTCCCCACCTGAGAGCTCTCTGTGTGCTGCCTTTAAGTCTCCAGGGCCCTTCGGAGAATAGGGGCTTTGAAGGAGTTAAAAAGGGTTTAGTCACTGAAGTGCTCCTTTGAGAAAAGGTGAATCAAAGCTACGCCAGTGCGGTCATGTAGATGGACACTGTATTTCAATGTCCACGGATGCTCTTCCGCCTGACATCTGCCATCCACCACTGCATTACACTTGTCAAATATCCAGCAAGAGATACTGCTCCTGTTTCACCCCATTTTTGGTCAGAGTTGCCTCTCAGTACCATTAATGCAGTATGTAAAGGGAAATGGCGAGCAGCAAGCGATGATGTGGAAGATTCACCACCAGCCACTGTCCTGGTGACTTGCATAACCAACACCAAGTCACCAAGGGCTTCACAGCCTGCAGGGACACAGTATTTCCAAAAGGCTCACGTAAAAGCAGTAAACCAGGATTGGAATAAGTATCCTTTTCCCTGCCTCCACTCCAGGACAACAAAAAAAATGGACGCTTATTTAATACAGCAAATCCTCTTAGCATGAGTATGGAACTACTAGAAAAGGTTCAGGGATTACAAACAGAAGAGGCAAAGGATTCGTAAGATCATACACGGGAAGAAAGCTCGGCTTATCCAATATTTGACAAAATAGTGAACAAAACTTACTGTTCCGGTTTTAAAATTAAATTCCTGTTATCCTCCTCCCTTTGCCAGCTTTCTTTTTTTTCCAGCTAAATTATCTCAAAAGATACAACCTACACTTTTACTATTCTAATACATAGAAAACGTAAAAAATACTGAAGAGCATGAAGAGCACTTCAGCATTCACTACTTTCTAATTTCAGAATTAAAACCACCTGAAAACACAAAACCCAAGAAACACTACAGATTTAAACAGTCCAATATTACTTATTAAAAATGTAGTAAGACATAAGAACATAAGAGTTTGGTGCAAATGCAGAAGAGAGACAGGTCAATGCACCAATAGAAACAATTCCAGCCTTGGGTACAAGGGAATGAAGTTGGAAGGCAACAGACAGTCCTGCTTGAGTAAAGCTCCAATACAAGCACCCTTCCGCTGAGGGAGCTGACAAATACAGCTATACAACCAAAGAATCCTGATTTTTGGAGGAGGGAACAGATAAAGTCCATGGAAAAAAGCAAACTCTTTCAAAGACAGTAAGGAATTTACTTCACTTAAAATTTTTATGTTATCATTCTGTTAGTATTAAAATATGTCTGAACCTATGAAAACGCCACTCTGCAAAACAGCTTGCTTAGGCAATCTCAAAAGGCAAGGATTTAGATCAGAAGACATTTCACCTGGGAAGCGATGAGCCTACAGCAGCCTCCTCAAGAATCTGGGAAGCCCAAGATCCCTCAGGCTGCCAGCCAAAGAAATAGTTACCGAGGAGGATGCTCTGGCTCAGCTGCGGCTCTGTACCTTGCTAGGGCACAATGACCCACAGTGGAGAACTGATGTTTGTAGACAAGACACAAAACTGATTACTTGTGACCTGCAAAAGTAGTGTGGCACTTCACATACATAAAAAAAAAATTAAAAAATGAAAATAAAAAAAGGAAAGATCAGTCTGTTTGTCCAATTCAGTTTTGCTAGATCAGCTAGAACTGATTATGTGTCAGTAGCAACAAGAAACAGTCTTGACATTTAGTTCATTAGTTTGGGGAAAGTATTTTTTTGTTGTTGTTTAAGAATAAAATCTTTTGCTGTATTCACAATCTACAGGCAAAGTATTGCTACAGAAGAGCAGATGACAGAAAGATATCTAACTTGTAATCTTTGACAAAACCTGCCAGCCTTCAAAACAAAATTTAACAAGTACCTGTAGATTTCTTCACTATTTTTGAAGTATTTGCTTTGTAGAAGAATGTAGTAAATACTTCGAGCATATGTTAATCAACTTGCCGTTCAGTGTCTCTCTGTATGGAAAATGTGGGAGGGTAAACCCTAGTGCTTTGAGATCTTTACGCACTGACGTAATTTGTCCTTATAGAAGGCAATTCCCTAGATTAAATCAGTTGTCTTAGAGTTGAACAGCATTAGTAGATCAAAGTTTACCAATGTTAGTTTTTCAGAAAATAACCTATGGTTGATCAGGCACAGCTGCTTTACCTCCAAGAAAAAAAGATCAATTGGAAGACAAAATAAAGGTGGGGGTTTTTGAAAAAAAAAAAAGAAAGAAAGAAATTATAGGAAGAACCTGTAGCAACTACTTCCACGTGATGACACCTCAGTGCTGGCATTGGAAGAGGTGGTAATTATCTACTCTTGCTCCCCTTCGATCCTGATTCTAGACCTCCCTCATATCCTTGTTCTGTCATTCCTCTTCCAGGTTGAGTGTCCTAGCCTGCTTAGTTACTCTTCACAGAGAAATTATTTATATGTCTGAAATTAGATCTCTGCTGAATTTGGCCTGGATTTCATGAAATCTTAACAACGGGGAAGAAACCTGGGGAGTAATACCAAGGGAAAATGAACAAAATGTTTTTCTACTTCCTATATGTTTCAGTGGAGAAAGTAAAAAGTCATTTTTAAAAAGCCCAAACATTCAGGAAAAAGAGAAACTGTCACCACATCACCATACTTTCTTAAGCACAAGGGAAAAAGGCAAATCCCAGCCACCATGTGAACCATGGGGCACCACAGCTGTAGGTCAGAACCAGGACTAGACTTGTACTTTACACCTCTGCAAACACTGGGCCTCCCAGAAGCGAGAGAAAAACAAAAACAACAAACCACAAGACAGTTTCCATTAGTTCTTTGCTATCAGAACTAAACTATGAATGTTCAATTATCAGCTGTCTAGTCTTTGCTATATTTGACATTGACGTGTCAAATGGCAATCAGGAAAGAAACAGTGCTTCACATCTTAAAAATCTCAGCTCAGCTATGAAAGAAGCATCAGTATTTCTTGCTAGTTGTAGCTTTTCTGAGATCACATGAATGCAACCATAACAATGTAATAACTGAATCCTGACCTATCTGCTCCACGACCCAGCCCTGCTTAAACACCAGCTCATTCCTCTTACCTGCACCCTTCCAGCTCCCTTCCACGAACTCACCTGTCTAACCTCTCCCTGATAAATCATTTCTCCATTTCCTCTAATCTTCAAGTAGCACAGAGTACACCCTTGCTTTCAGAGACAAAGGTGGGACAGGATACTCACCTTCTCCCTACACATCAGAAGAGGTCATTCATAGCAATGGAAATGCAGATGTATCACCAGAATGAAGCTACAGAAGTTTTTGTGTAGAAAGAAGACCTTATAACAATGAAAGATCATAAGGATATTCCTCAATGGATACCAATCATTTGCCTGTTCACAGAGGAGTTCTTTTGCTTTCAAACAAGAGCAGGAATCCCTTGACATCCCGTTTACGGGAAGCACCTAGTCAGGGTTGCATGCAAACCCAATTGGGACTGGCTTTTGTAGAGCAAACAGTAAAAAAACCACACAAAAAAACCAAACAGCAAAAAAACAAAAACCCCCACAAAAAAACAAACCACAACAGGCAGAGAGCATAAAAGGAGAAACCAAATGCTGTGTCAGATCTGTACACAGATCTGCAGAAGCAGCTGCTCTTTACTATTTATTCCTCTGCAACCTGAAGGCAGAGGCAATTAAGACACCATCAAGACCATGATGAAGCTAAGCTGTTGCCACCATCACTACTCCTCAAGCCTGATATCTGGAGAAAAATTTGCCCTTAGGGAACAATATATAAAAATAGTACGACTGTGCTCCTTTACCACATCCCTACTTCTTCAAAAATCATTTGCTTTAGCAAGAGATGATGAATGCCAAAGCCATGCAGAAGGTTAGGTGAGAGAACCTGAAGATATGTAAGTCCATGGGATCTGATGAGAAGTATCCCAGAGTCCTGAGGGAATTAGTTGATGTAGTTGCCAAGCCATTCTCCATGACATTTGAAAAGTCATGGCTGTCAGGTGAAATCTCTGGTGACTGGAAGAAAGGAAACATTATGCTCATTTTTTAAAAAGGGCAGAAAGGAGGACCCTGGGAACTACTGACCTGTCAGCTTCAACTCTGTGCCTGGAAAGATCATGGAACAGAAGGCACATGAAAGACAAGGAGGTAATTCAAGACAGTCAGCATGGCTTCATTAGGAGCAAATCCTGCCTGATCAACCTAGTGGCTTTCTATGACAAAGTCACTATGTCAGTGGACAAGGGACGACCTGTGGATGTGATCTATCTGGACTTCTGCAAAGCCTTTGACACGGTCGCCCACAACATCCTACTCGCCAAGTTGGAGAGATATGGATTTGAGGAGTGGACTGTTCTGGGGATAAGGAATTGGCTGGATGGTCACATCCAGAGGGTAATGCTTAATGGCTCAAAGTCCAGATGGAGAACAATGACAAGTGGTATCCCTCAAGGGTTCATACTGGGACCCATACTGTTTAATATCTTTATCAAGGATACAGACACCGGGATCAAGTGCACCATCAGCAAGTTTGCAGATTACACTAAACTCAGTGATGCTGTCTGTATGCTAGAGGGATGGGATGTCATCCAGAAGGACCTGAACAAGCTGGAGAGGTGGGCCCAGCTGAACCTCATGAGGTTCAACAAGACGAAGCGTAGGGTCAGAGCAATCCACATCATCAATACAGGCTGGGAGATGAAGTGGTAGAAAGAAGCCCTACAGAAGAAGGACTTGGGTGTGCTGGTGGACGAGAACCTGGACGTGAGCAGACAGTGTATGTCTGCAGCCCAGAAAGCCAATCACATCCTGGGCTGCACCAAAAGTGTGGCCAGCAGACCAAGAGAGGTAATTCTGCCCCTCTACTCTGCTCTGGTCAGACCTCACCTGGAGTACTGTGTCCAGCTCTGGAGCCCTCAGTACAAGAAGAACATGGACCTGATAGAACGAGTCCAGAGGAGGGCTGCAAAGATGATCAGGTGGTTGCAACCCCTCTCCTATGAAGACAGGCTGAGGGAGCTGGGGTTGTTCAGCCTGGAGAAGAGAAGGCTCTGGGGAGACCTAATAGTGACCTTTCAGTACCTGAAGGGGCTACAGGAAGGCTGGAGAGGGACTGCTCACAAAGGCCTGTACTGACAGGATGAGGGGCAATGGTTTTAAACTAGAGAAGGGCAGATTTAGATTGGATGTTAGGAATAAGTTCTCTACCGTGAGGGTAGTAAAACACTGGAACAGGTTGCCCAGGGAGGGAGTTGAGGCCCCATCCCTGGAGATATTCAAGGTGAGGCTCGACAAGGCTCTGGGCAACCTGATCTAGTTGAGGATGCCCCTGCTCACTAGAGGGAAGTTGGACTAGATGACCTTCTGAAGTCCCTTCCAATCTAAATCATTCTATGATTCTAGGGAGGCAAATAAGTATATTGATATACATCGGTGAGGAAGAGAGGCACATTTAAAATCAACATTTAATAAAGCAGAACAACTGCATTTTCAGAAACCAAATCCAAAGTTCTGCCGCACAGACATACGGCACATGATGAAATGGAAATTGGTCAGGAGCTGCTGAAATACCACAGCATAAATGAAATTATTTTCGAACAGGCTAGTTAGCTACTGGGAACATTTCCTGCCTTTGTATACCAATTACTGCTTAATTACTGTCAGGCTGCCACACTTCCCAAAGTAACACCGCAAGGTAATTCATAACGCCAGTAAATGAAACGTCTGTTACATCAATAATAAGAAGCATAACTGTTTGTTAGCAACTTGTCTTTAATTCAATAGGTAACAGTAAGGAAACCAGTGTGATTGATATTGCTGGTTACCAAATTAATCAGCTAGCATAATCCAATATTTAGGAACAGAAAGATTATTTCATTCTTATGGATGAGCAAAATACTGAAAGAAAGATTCTTCTCCTTGATGAGCGAGCTCATGCAGGGCATTAGTAGCTGCTCCAGTGCCTCTCTGCTGCTGGACAGATAAACGGCCAATGGACAGAGGCTGAGATCTGCTATCTTGAAAAGCAAGGGCCTCCCAAGGAGGTTTTTTGGGGGGAATCACTTCATTGCGATCACACAAACACCCAAAAGAAACAGGATGAGTGTTTCTACAAGCCAGCGGCTTGAATCCCCCCTCCCTGACAGGCTGAAGTCTCCCACCTAAATCGAGTTTTCCTGAAATTTCTGCCTCGATAATTTTGCAATACAAAAGCAAGTTTATTCCCAGGGACAATGAAAGGGAACAAAACTGCAGAATCCCGGCTCTTCTGTGAGCAAACTTGCTTTTGAAAAAAAACACACACACACAGAGTATTTGAAATACTTCAGTACCTTAAAAAAAAAAAAAAAAAAAATGGATCCTCAAATGCTTTTCAGAACTATTTTCTCTGGTTCTGCTCCGCTCTTCTACTCTATAGTAGGATACACCCCATTTCCTATCTCAAGCGAGAGAAAATTAAAATGTGCTAAAAGCTAGAGCAGAACCAGAGAAAAACTCATCCATTTCTACTCAGAGCTGTCTACTACAAAGCCCCGGGCTTCAAGGACAGGCTAGAACTTAAGGAAAAATGTCTTAATTTCGCTCCTCAGACAATTTTAAGAACATGTGATAAATCTGGAGAACAGCCTGCCAACTATACATTCCAGGAAAGAAGAAAATCATGTCATAAGAGGAACAAACTTCAGTAAACCGATTAATTACCATCAAACAGGAGTTCTGAAACATGAACCACATGCGAAGGGGTCTTCCTCCCTACAGATAGAATCCCTGCAAACTGGCTCTACCAGTCTAGCTTATCTTTGTCAAAACGACCTTGACATGAAGCTTTAGATCCATTACTATCTTACCCAAAGTCTTTAATGAGATGGAACGAGTCCCAAAATAAATAATAATAAAGTGCAAGTTTGCAGCTGTCAGGAAAATGCGCTCAGTGTAATTTTGGCTGCATATGCACTACCTTTTATATATTTATATATATACACACACACAAGTCCCCAGCAAAACTGGCATCATCAGCATACGCAGTAGAATCCCTCAGTGCTTCTTTCCAAGATCATTCCGCATCTCAAAATCTGTTTAATAGTCTCTCTTGATGGTCTGATCCAGATGATTTGGAATTTTAAAATCAGGACATCCAAATTCACACCATAACAGAAAACGGGCAAGAATGACTTGGAAGAGGACAGTCTGGTCTAGGAAGTAAGACACAAAACCAAGCATTATAGCAATTTGGGAATTCTGATTCTCTAAAAGCAAGTACAAGGGTTTCCAAAACAATTTCCCCATGCAATTTTACTGGTTAAGTCATCAGAATTTCTTCCAATTCTTTATTCAGGATTCTTCTTTCCTCTTCAAAATAGTTTTCATGGTAGTGCAAAACAGAAGCTATTTATCATAACCAGTGTCTCTTGTAATTCTAATTGAGCCGTACCTAAACCTCACTATTTAATTCTCATTGTTCCTGCACAAATGTGTTCAGCTGAAAGAATTTAAGCTTTGCTGTTTCATCTGATCACACAGGAAAGCACTGAGGTAGCAAAAGTGGAAGGTGTTATAGGCAATTTAGCTCCTAATTAATCTAAACTTGGAATGAAAATTATGATATGCAATTTCATTTTATGTTTTAAACAGTCTCTTAAGACCACATTTTAATCTCCAGAAGCACACACTCACATTTGGAAGGGCGCGAAGGCTCAGCTAAGCTCTCCATATAACTTGAAAACAGACCCCTAATTTTAATTAACCCAAGAACAACAGGTCAAACTGAGCTCTGCACTTGTGAGAATTGAGGAAGAAGTCCCAAAACTTTGCCTCACTTAAAACAAAGAAAGTTAATTTTCTGAAAAAAGAATCACATGAAACATCATTAGAAATTCACATTTTCATCATAAACAGCACTTATCAATGCCACACAAAAAAAAAAAAGGACATCCACACAACAAGTGTTGCAACATCACAACCTCCTTGGAAAACCATTTTCAGGGGGAAGCTCCACAACGCATGCAATCTGAAGCTTTTAATCATGATTAAAAACATTTTATTTCAGAAGCAACTTGCCCAGGTTTGCAATGGATGGACACCAAGCAACACAAATAGAACCTGTAACGGCCCACAAAGTGTAAAAGCTACTCTCCTTGAAAACTCAGGGTAAGGTCAGATCTACAGCGTTTGTGACTAACCAGCTTTCAGGGGGACAAGGGCACCAGCAACGTCTTCCGATTTAAGTGAATCCAGAAGCAAATGTTCCATACAAACACATTTTTATACAAAGCACGTGTCAACAAGGTGCTACCTTCAGGCTTTTGACAGGATGCCAAAGCGACCCATGGTGGCAGGCCTTTTGGGTACACAGTAAATAAAACTACCAGAACAGGAAAAGTGAGTAGCTGGAGTGTGAAAAAAAACGAACCAACAACAACAACTAATTGTATTTGATCTGTACATCAACTTAGCCTCTGGGGCAAACTAAATTTACTTGGCTCTTAATACCCTAGAAAGATCCAAATCACTATCTGGTGTGATTCGTGTTCCAGTCTGAATCATCTGAACCAATTACGAAAATCTAACTTGCTGGCTTCGCTGTAAGCCACCCTCACCACTCTAGCCCATGTGACATCGTGATGCCGCTGTGAATCTCTGTGGACATGATGAGCAAGGACAAAAGAAGCATTCAGTCTGCCCCAAAAAAATTAGTAGCTCTTTCCTTGTCTCACAAAATCCATGGAGATAAAGGATCTGAAGTTGCTCCCTGATGCCATGTGCTGGCATTATACTGCAAGCTTGCAATAGTGGAATCGCCTTGCTCGACAAAGCAATGGTAAAGAGAAAAGAGGATTTACTGGATTCTGCAATCTACGGTTACGAGAACAAAAATCATCCAGAGTTGCAACAATAAACAGCTCAGAGTAATATTACTCATTCTAAGCTGGAAACACATTTCCATAGTTTCAAATTTCTAGGAATTTAGAAGGTGGGTTTTGGGCTCAAGTACTAGCATCAAAACTACCATTCAGGCATTCCCTAAGCAGCTGGAAGGTGAACACATGGCTTGATTTCGAGTTGCAAATCTGTCTCAGGAGCAAGTAGACACTGAATAACAGACCTGAAAGAAACCGAAGCAAATACCCCTCTTTTGCATTCACAGTTATTTCCCACTAGATGTTGACAAAACATTTCTCCAAATTAGTCACAAGCAATAAGGATTCACACCTCCTATCAGTTAACACTAACTGATCTTAATCGCTGTATCAATAGCCAGTAGTTCTTAAAAAACCCCAAACGAGTATCTCGTCCTTATGCAAGTTACAGTTTTAATCCAGTTTTTCTCAAGATAAGATTCCCTTTACCTTCCCTACACAAGGCTTTTTCCGTAGGGAGTCGGCACTTCATCCTTTTAAGTATATTTATTTTTGCCCTTTTCCTTCCTCCCCCCCCCCTTTACCCCAGACCAGCAACTGCAGAACCAAGTACAGTGAAACACTGATCTTTGAGATGGTGAACTTCTCTTCCTGTCTAGCTCATGGATAGTGCACTAAAAATTCAGAGTTAAAAAGAATAAAAATCAAGCTTTCACATGGCAAAGCAAGGTCCCAATGTTAAATTTGACATGTAAAAATTACAGTCTTACGGGACAGCCACAAAAGCATTCATAAAGTCTTAACCAGTGATAAGCTTGAAGGGAGGCAGTGAGACTGAACACCTTGATTTCCTTTGAGCAGCTTTTGAGTATTATGTTGCCCAATGCAGAAAGATTTATTAATAAACATCATGAAAAAGAGTCTACATTTAGAGCAGGTTTCATTAATCAGCAGGTTGTGAAAACTTGGGAGGTTTTCCTCTCACAGTGGTACAAGAGCGTGTTAAAAAACCACGCCGAGAGTATCCTTCAACCATCTGACACTCAAGAACTAACAGTCTGGTCCAGTTACACGGTACAAGTTGCTCTCAGATCTTCCCAAGAAGCAACCTGGTGGCCAAAGGCCAGGAAGCTGTCTGATGCAATATCACTCCCCTCCCAATGATTCGCAATACTAAATACCCTGCTTCTAACCATTTCGCTTTCAATTCTGGCCATGACTCATTCCGAGAGCAGCGGAAGAGTCAACAATTCAGACACGTCTTTATCTAGCCTCAAAGATAAGAGAAGAGAGATGACAACTGTCACACTTGAAGATGATTATCTGTGAAAGTTAGATTTTTGCACAGTTTTTATTGCTCTTTTCAGAGGTTGATGATTCAGAAAGAACTGGCAGGAAAGACTGCATAGTCAGCAAACGTGGCTTTGCTTATTTTCATCATAAAGATTGGTGGTAATCATATTTGTAACACCTCCTTTGAAACATATTTGACTGACTCCTTTCCTGGGCATGGATCATATCACCCTTACTGGCCATGCTTGGTAACATTCAATCTATATTCAACTGTCCACTGGTAAGAGAAACTGCAGAACAGGGTGGCACAAGGCAGGTAAATCCATCCATTTTCCCTGTAATTCTGGTGGTACTTCACGCACAAGCACGCAAGGGAAAACAGCCAAGTAAAGCTCAAACAAAAAAAAAAAAAAAAGTCTGAGCAAAGAAGGAAAAAAGAGTAGTTTCATTTGAGACCCATCTGCCCTTGGTGGTCTCTCTTCAGCTGGAGAGAAACAGTCCTCTGTCTGCAGCAGCCGTGACCACAGGGACAACCCAATCCCACCGAGGTCGGGTCACAGTGATCTCCCTGGCCTTCATCCTTGACTTCTGTGGCAAACTGAAGTTGGGAATTAAGATGAAGATCCTGAAGGCCAATGAGCCTCAGGTGAGTTACTAAGCAAGACTGGTACGTCTAAGTATGTTACTCAGCTGCTCTGTGCAGGAGAAAAGCTATTTCGTTCTGTGTTCATTTAATGGTAATTATCTCAAACTTCAACAGCCAGAGCAGGCTGTGCACAGCCTCTCCTTCAGACTGCTAGAAAACAGCAATAAAACCGTCTAAACTCAAACAGATTGTACTAGAGTCACTGGGTTTGCCTTGTAAGGTTTTGTGTGCGGAATGCTGCTTCAGTGGAGAAAAAGGAATGAAGACTTACAGCCACTAAGAGAAAAACACAAGTTTCCTCTCTGTCCCCCTCACCGCCATCTACCATCTCAAGCTCTTCCTGATACCAAGTTAGCTTTAGACAAAATAACTCCTTTAGTCACCTCCTCAAAAGGCTTATTCCAAAGGTTTTCCTGCAATTCAGAGGCAGATGTGCTGAATCAAGCACTTGTAGCAAAACAAGCAAGTCAGGCCAAAATCTTTTGTTTCCCTTTGTTAATATTGTAAAAAAAAAAAAAATGGCTATTTTAACTTTTTATATTCATTGGTAATCTCTCAAGTACTAAGAAAATCCCCATGAAAAATGTCATGGTTTGTAACTACCTGCAGATGTCAACGAAAATTGCTGTGACTTTTATTGGGGCATTATCATAGTGAGGCTGATGTTACTTTGGCCTTTCCACCACTTTTCAGAACTGCAACTACATTAACACAAATTCCACAAGGAAAATAATCATTCTGCATTGTTTCCCTCCCCATCAGCTTTCAAGGTATGATATAGGTATACCAAAACAGTCTATATATACAAAAAATTCAGATCAATTCTACAATTTATTTTTTTTTAAAATAAGCCAACACGTAAAAAGAACAGTCCACTTGTAGTTGATGATTGCGTGACTTGAAATACTTGTAATAATGCATTTCAAGAGTACGACAACTAGCCTTGAGTAATTTACTCAAATTCTTCCACTTGATATCCCTTCTAAGAAATTACAAAACCAATATTAAACTGATGTTGGCAAGCTGTTCATAATATACTCCTAAACATGTACTCAATGTCATTTTAGAAAATGCTTAACTAACCAACGTTTAAGAGTAAAAGCACTGCTTGTGACCTGTATTATCATTCAAACTTTATTTTTCTCTCTACATCAAGACTCCATTTGTAATACAATACATTCAACACCACTTTCCTAGTGTTCTATGTAAAGGACAGAAGGAAGCGAACACAGATCACACAAATAACCTTTTTTTCCAAAACAAATCACCTTTTAAACCTCTTCTTGCACACAGCGTGCTCTGCCATTGCAAAAAAACCCTTCCTGAAACAGAAATATGAGGAGAACCTGTTGGCAAGCACAGCTAAGAAAGCTGTTACACCTCTCCTGAGCAGGGACTGAGGAGAGCAGCTAAGTGGTGGTCCTACGGAAACACCGCCGCTACCAAGAGCAAATCCTTTTACAAGTCACCAGGAAAAAAACAGAAGCAGCATCTGACGGTTATAAAGATATGAACTTGATTCTGTCCACCTATTTCTAAAAGTGCATCCTCATCACATTTCTGTGAGGGCCAAGAGGGCACTAATTGACGCCACTGCTCCTGATGAGGCTCTTATGGGCTTCCCCATCCCGAACCCCAACAACAAAAAAAAATAGAGTTTAAAAAAAAATTCAAATCCAAACCCTATTGTTACTAGGATTAAACCTCTAACGTAACACACGTGCCACAGAATTCACTTTCTTATTCTGGATTTCCAGGTACAGCAGCACAAGTTCTCCTGCCTGCATAACCAGAAGCACCTTCCTGAACCAACTAGAATCCAGCGAGTAAATTTTTGTTTACATCACACTGGGCCCACTCCACTGACACTCACATTTTAACACCACACAGAATATTCTACTCCCATGACGCACAACATCAGCAATTTTATTTAACTAAGCAATGCCCACAGTGACTCCAACTAGCTATGGTTCAAGCATGAGACGGTTTAATAAGAGTCCTAGTTAGGAATAGTTTCGAAGCAACAGGAAATTTGTAAGATCCCTTGCTAATTTATTGCAACAGTTGATTACCTTCAATAAAAAATTTCCAGTTTGTTTACAATTTGAACCTTAACAATTTTGACTTCCAGCTAGTATATTGTTACGCATTTGGCTGCAAGAATAAAGGTCCTCTTAGCACTAACAACTGTTTATAAATAAAAAACCCACAGTTTTTTGTAGATCTGTCTTTATTACAAGTATTAGCAGCAGAAGAGAATTTGCTGGAGCCTAGGAAATATATCTGCATTTTTTGGTTTATTGGGTATTCTCCTTCAGAGGCTGCAGTAAAGCCCGAAGTAGAAGACAGAGGTGGCCAAGGTAGCTGCACCACAGAGATGCCGCCTGGTATAGCACTTATTTTTAAAGCTTCAGTATTAAAATATCATTTAATCTCAGTTTTCAACTTCAGAGACTCTGAATAAGAGCAACGATGCTGTGAAAGTCACAGGTATATAGAGGGAGCTTCCAGCGTGCAATTTGCCCGCTCCATCTGGTTCTCTGCCCTTTCCATACGCACAAACCATCCAATTCAGGTGGCCCAATTGCTGATTTCTCCTCAGCTCAACTGACTGATGAGGAGTTTGGCAAACAAGGGCTGCAGCAAAACCACTCCATCTTCCTAATTATTTGAATTTTACAATATATTTCACCTGAAGGACATTTAACAAATCCTGAAATAGTTCGGACATTGCCACCAGAGCTGCTTGAAACTGGCCCAAGCAGACAAATTACAGGCAATTGGCAATTACACACAGGCACTTTGTGCTTACAGCAATAAAAACTTGGTTCCCACTCATTTCCCTTAGAGGTTACCAAGAGAGAATACATCAGCCACCAGAATTCAGCTCTTCAGTAATTACAGTCCAGGAAGTAACAGAAATCGCGTGGTTTAAGTCAACTTGTGGGAGGGGGAAGGGGTAGAAAACCAACATCTAGTTTTCAGTAGCACCTGTTTCTCAGTCTTTCTCTCTAAAAATAATGTACAACAGATCCAGGCATTTAACACAGGGAACCAGAGTGAAGCCAAAGAAAGACGTTACTATCTCTTCCAGCATCAAAGCTACTAATCTTTAGATCACCAAAATGTCTCGTGCTATGATCCAGCTTTGCCCAAACATACAGAAAATAGCAAAACACATTCAAAGAAGCTCCCAGGAGAGGGAAAACATCCCATGTGTTTTAATTCTGCATCTCAAAAAAAGTAGGGGGGGGAGGGGGAGAAAACTAACACAGTCAGATTCTATATAAATCCAAAAGCTGGATGCTTGAAGGAAGAACCAAAAAAAACTGTCAGAAAGAGGGAAAAACTCAGCATCCAGGAGCCTGTAGTGAAAGCAAGCTATATTCTGAGTTTCGACAGACAAAACGTGATACTAAAAAAATCCAAAGTGATAGGTAGAAGACAAGAGAGATGAAGGTCAGGCACGTTATAAGGTTGAGTTTTCTCAATTTGCTTTTTGTAGCTTTGCAATCAATGACATTACTCCTCACCTTGCAGAATAAAAAAAGTTTCCTTATTAAACCTCCCAGTCAAATGGATGAATCTAAATTCCCTTGCCCTGGAGGTACAGAAACCAAAGTGTTGCAGAGATTTCCTGCAGTCTGAGTTCCTGCCATAGGGGTACGCTCTACACCAAGGTGCAGGAGTCTTGAAGAAAAGGAGTTATCAGGAGAAGGGAAGACAACTCTACTAGTGAGCATTAACTAGAGAGGATAGCAAGGAGACAGGTCACAACTTTACAGAAACTCCCACCATCACACAATGCTCAAGGAAATTCAAGATAATTTAGGCTGTGTGAATGTGTTCCCAGTTAAGCAGTTTATGAACATGAACAACCCAAATGCCACAAACACACCAAATTAAACCCAATGGCTGCAAGAAAAGTAAAACCACTGAGAATTAAGAAAGGTATTTGTTGTCAGGAAGCTGTCTCTCCCTCACAGAACAGTTAAATGTATACATTAATTGTACACAGTGTATTTTACACTTCAAAGATGTGACAATGACAGTGTTTTTTTCAGGACACAGACATTCTTGTATCTTTACCGGGGTTAACGCTCATTAGGGTGACTACGTAGAAATGCTCCCCCCTGCCCCAAGTTCTCGACTGCAAAGCAAGAACATGTACACAGGGATAATACCAAGGAGCACGCGCACAAACCCTGTAAAAGGATAATCCCTTCCATTTAACCTCCAGTTTCAATCATTTCCCCCTTGCCATGTGTCTTCTATATTTGTCCACTTTGCTATCGTGACAATCACCGAGAGACGAGAGAGAGACTATTCACAAGGCATTTTCGATCAGCAAAATTCAAAGAAAAAAAAAAAAAATCTTTCTCTTGGCAGCAAGTGTTTGTGGATTTTAGATGATAGTCCCTACTTGAAGAACTCTTTTAACTAAATAATCATAGCTCTCAAACTTTTTATGGTGAGGTTAGCTGAGTTTTTCCCACCTGCAAGAGCAGCTTCAAAAGCATGAATTCTTGCTCGCTTTATTTGCAAGTGCCATTACATGTAGTATCTCACAACACATTAACTGAAAACTTGACACATAAAGCAGCTAATGCGTTGAGTTTTCTAACTAAATGTGAAGAACCCACTCACATCTATTCTGTATGCACAACAAGTCCAGAACAGAGATATAAAAGAGGAAGAGATCTTACACCCTTCCACAAGCAACAAGCCATCTCATATGCTAACTATTGTCCTTCTGGAAGAAATTGGCTTTTGATGAAGAGAAAGAAAAAACAAACACAAACAAAAAGGATCACTTCCTGGCCAAGATCTCCTGCACTGCAACAAGTTTATTATGTACTTGCTCACTTCAAGCCTTCCCACAGGTTCATTTGGGCTTAATCTACACAAACAGCAAACAAGCCCTCAGAAACATCTCTTAGAAGTTGGGGGTTACACATTTTCTTTTATGAAAATGAATAAAAGTTTTGACTTCTCCACCTGTTCTTTGTAGAGTGAACAAAATCAGATATGCTCAAAAATACAATCGTTCCATGGTAAATGAGCGTGGATTAATCTCAGGTTAATGCACGTACTTCTGCCTTGACGCACAGCTGCTTTTCCAAGGTATGGCATGAGCCTAAAAATAATCCCCATACGTTTTTCCTCCCCTCTTTCTTCCTTTGCTGAAAACTCATCTTACTGGGAACATTCAAAAGAGCCAGAATCCTAAAAGCAAGACAGTCCTAAGATTTTTGGATCAGGGAAGACAGATCCACATTACCGAGAACAGTAATGGGATGACACCTATGAAACATCTTCAGCCCAAATCTGAAGCAGGGAGCATCCACACAGCTAAGAGCTCACAGAAACACAAGAACCCTGGTAAGAGGCAAGTAATTCAAATTTGTAGAATCAAATTACTCTTCAGAGGGAAATTGGGATTAGAATTCAAGCAGAGATGCAACCCCAGGAAAAGAAGTAGTATTTATAGTAAAATTAAGATAGATGGAAAAAACATCATAAGAGAACAGCAGCTGGGTATGACATTAAAAAAAAGCAGCACACAATCTGAGCAACCGTATTGAAAACACAGAAAGATCAATGCTGTACAAGCAGCGCAACAAAAATCCAACCAAAGTCCAAAATGATTAGCCATGGTCTAGTTGCACAAGACTTAAATTAGCAGATCCAATTAGGCTGGTGTAAAATAAAATGAAAGACAACTACCGTACGTGTATTTCCTTTTCACATTGTGGTACTCAGTGAAATCAAAAAAAGCAACCCACTGATTTAAGTTACAGAGTAACTATTTTTTTTCCTTTAAGGCAAATGATGTTACTACTCAAAGTTACTGATTAGTTTTTTTGTGAGAATGCTGGAGGGGAAAGGGTGAACTCATCTACATGTCCAGCCTGCATACTTCTGGATTTCACCTTTTGGTTACAGCCTCATGCAAGTCCCCTAT
The DNA here is from genome assembly GCA_013396935.1 of Baryphthengus martii. Taxonomy (NCBI): domain Eukaryota; kingdom Metazoa; phylum Chordata; class Aves; order Coraciiformes; family Momotidae; genus Baryphthengus; species Baryphthengus martii. The sequence continues at coordinate 91,870 of VWZK01013807.1, forward strand.
TGATCTCATTAGGGAGCAGTCTTTCAACGCACATTTTTTTGTCATAAACCTAAAGTATATTTGACACTCCGTTTCCAAATCAGTGGCAAGTATTTGGTGGGGAAAATCTAGACAAATCTTAAGTTGCAGAGATACCCAAGAGTAACAAATATGACAAGCAAAACAAAAAGCATAAACCAACTTGTCTGAAGCATTGGGGAAAATCTAGACAAATCTTAAGTTGCAGAGATACCCAAGAGTAACAAATATGACAAGCAAAACAAAAAGCATAAACCAACTTGTCTGAAGCATTAGTGACTGAACCTGTGTTGCTACAGATATATGAGCACCAAAACACAGAGCCCAGAAAATTCTGGATTGGACAGAAATGCACAGGCCAGTGTCCCAGCTCTAAGAAACAATTCAGTTCACCCAAACTAAGAAGAAAATCCCAACAGCAAAGTGCATCACATCACAGACAATGAAATAAGATTCTTGCAAGTCCTCTCCGTCTTGTCACCAGAAGTACCATGTAAACAGCCATCACCCCACGCTTTCCTGCTCTTGCTGTTGATCACTGATCATCCCCCAAATGATGATGGATGTGTGTGGTAGTATTCCTGAGTTCACTCAGCAGCCTTTAATTTCCCAAATGTCAACATTTCAGACCAACAGCTATACTATGTATGCTCTACAGCCTACAGGCTGCCTGAAAACAGCAAGGACCAGCAAAATCTCCAAAAGATCCTGCAAAAGTTGTGCCTGAAAGCACCATCTGTAAGGCCCTAAGGTACCTCACGGCTTCAAAGAAATTTGGTAGAAAAGCAGTAGCATGAAACCTCAGTCTACTTACAGGAAGATTCTGAAGCACAGCAGAGTCCTGGGCACACCCAAGGAACAGCAGGTACTCAGAAGCAGCACAATGTCCATGCTCTCCAGTCCACAACACAGCTCAGTACGTGATGTTCCATATGCAGGAAGCAGAAGTGACACTTGTTAGAGCTGCCTGCTCCTCCTTTTGCCAAGAAGTCATCCAGGCTGCAAACAAAGATGCCTAAATGACCCAAGAGCCAAAAGTATCTTTTCCACGAAAGAGTGAAAACTAGCACCAGTCCTGAGGCTAAAGCAGCTCTCCACTGTCACCATTCTGCCCTGTTTGCCTGCAGTTGATGGGATGAGACCTAAGCACTTGCTTTCTCACTCTTGTTTCAGCACACGTCTGGCTCAGCCAGTTCCCAGCTCTTTTGCAGCTGTGGTGCCCTAAAATTCTAAAGCCACCACCTGGAGGCAATGGAACAACTAAAAGTGGGGAAAAACCGAAACACCTGGGGCTACTAGATACAGGAACCTTTCTCACTAGGTAATGAGAAAGGTCACTGAAGAAACACAAGAGCCAAGTGCTCACACTTGTTGAGGCAATAATTAGCACAGCAGCTACAGGTGCCTCCTTACCTCTAGAAAAAGGCAGCACTTGAGATCCAGGAGTTCTGTTCTCTGCGCCATCCAGAATGGGATGGAAAATGACCTTCTGAAGTCATCCAAGAATATTATTACTAGTATCACTCCATCCAGCTGCTATTAAAAAAATGCCCAGAAGAAAAGGGCCATGAAGGGTTTGGGGTCTGCATCTTTAAAGACCAGTACAACAAGGAAACTAACGTGGTGAAATCCCCGGCTGCTTGAAGTCAAGGGTTAAATACACCAAGGTGCCCATCTTCTGACTTGGGACAACACTGATGCTAATACAAAAATATTAACTAAAAGGCAAATGAATAAAAACACATGATAACTGGAAGACAAAAATATCATCTAAAAGGACAGGACAAACTAATCAATAAATTTCATACCCTTCTGAAAACTGTTTTCTTATTAATATGACTAATAAAAGTTTGGCTAGAACAAAGCAATAATTCACGCATGAAAAGTGGGAAGTATAAACACAGTTATTGTCTGGAGAAATAAGGGCGAACATATACACACTTAAGAAGTCCAAAAGAGCAAAATAATGCTCTTCTCACAAGACTATTAATTCTNCACTAGCACAATGCCTCCCCAGCTCGACTGTCTTCGCGCACCTCCCTCCTCCAGCAGGACGGGACAAAACACAGGGAAGAAGGGTGAAGAAAACTCGGGGGCTGAGCTACAGATGTTTCATCGGGTGAAGGAACGGGAGGGAGCTGAAAGGAAGGCCCCGCACCGGAGCAGGAGATTCCGCCGCCGGCAGCCGCCCCACCCCAGCGGCGGTGGCCCCTTCCCGCCCTTTTCATGACCTCACAGGGAGCGGGGGAGTGCCATTGGCTGGCCGGGCCGGTTGCCCCGCCTACCCCCCGCGGCCGCCGCCTCGGTCCTCGCAGCGCGGGGCGGTCCCGGTCCCCGCACCCGCATCGGGGGATCTGCGCACCCGCCCCACGGTATCCTGATGAGCTGGGAACACCCAAACACACCCGAAGGACCATTCCGGCCGTTAGCATCCTATAAACAACAGCAAAGCTGCTTCTTTCTCCCTCAGAAATGGGGAACACCCCCCCAAATTCAGTATCAGCTGAGACTGGAGAAAATACATTTTCATAGGATGCAGTGGCTTTGTTTTCAACTTCTTTTTTGTTAATTAAACTGTAAGCGGAAAAAGCAGTAGTCAGAGCCGCACTTTGATTTATCTCACTTTTTCTCTATTGTTCNACTTGAGATCCAGGAGTTCTGTTCTCTGCGCCATCCAGAATGGGATGGAAAATGACCTTCTGAAGTCATCCAAGAATATTATTACTAGTATCACTCCATCCAGCTGCTATTAAAAAAATGCCCAGAAGAAAAGGGCCATGAAGGGTTTGGGGTCTGCATCTTTAAAGACCAGTACAACAAGGAAACTAACGTGGTGAAATCCCCGGCTGCTTGAAGTCAAGGGTTAAATACACCAAGGTGCCCATCTTCTGACTTGGGACAACACTGATGCTAATACAAAAATATTAACTAAAAGGCAAATGAATAAAAACACATGATAACTGGAAGACAAAAATATCATCTAAAAGGACAGGACAAACTAATCAATAAATTTCATACCCTTCTGAAAACTGTTTTCTTATTAATATGACTAATAAAAGTTTGGCTAGAACAAAGCAATAATTCACGCATGAAAAGTGGGAAGTATAAACACAGTTATTGTCTGGAGAAATAAGGGCGAACATATACACACTTAAGAAGTCCAAAAGAGCAAAATAATGCTCTTCTCACAAGACTATTAATTCTAAGTTCATTTCTAGTATTTTTTTATTTTTTTTTTTTTTTTAATATGCATGGCAGCTTTAGACTAGCACATGATACCTGAAGATAAAACCAGATGTATCAACTACTCAATTACACATTGAGAGTCTGCTTAGAACAAAGATTAAACTTTTGGTAAAGGATGATACACCAGCAGATGGTACAATGTAAAAGCAGCCACATGTTTTCACTTTCAGAGCAAAGTAGCCATGCACCAGTCCAGCTTAACTTTAGCTGCCCACGACCTTCCCCCACAAGGTGGTACTTACAGGGCTCTCAAACCAACTGTCCCTTCCTTCAGAACATAATACAGTATTTTAGTCAAATAAAATTATATATATACAGATTTTTGTGCTATTATCTTGGCATCTCTTCCTAGTCATACTGGTAACGGCGGGTTTGGAAAGTCCCTCAAGTGAACATTTTGAGTGCGTATACTTACCTAACACTCACCTAACTACCTACACGAATTCGTGCAACTCTCTCCTTTACTAAACCCATGCTTCCAACAGTCTCCAACGATGTTATATGAGAAAATTTCAGAACTACATGGCTGTACATTGCCTTACTTTGGGTAATTTACAGCCGCACAAGTTCCACAGAGGTGTGTACATACAACTCACTTCTGAAAGGTCTGGCATTTTTAAAGACTTAAGTTACACTCAATTAACGCTACCACAGCTGTAAAAATTAAAAACCCTAGCAAGGTTTTCATAGAGAAACTAATAACTTACCACTTTCCATAATGGTACCAGGTCTAGTTAATTAGCCAAAGAATTAACCACTAGCACAATGCCTCCCCAGCTCGACTGTCTTCGCGCACCTCCCTCCTCCAGCAGGACGGGACAAAACACAGGGAAGAAGGGTGAAGAAAACTCGGGGGCTGAGCTACAGATGTTTCATCGGGTGAAGGAACGGGAGGGAGCTGAAAGGAAGGCCCCGCACCGGAGCAGGAGATTCCGCCGCCGGCAGCCGCCCCACCCCAGCGGCGGTGGCCCCTTCCCGCCCTTTTCATGACCTCACAGGGAGCGGGGGAGTGCCATTGGCTGGCCGGGCCGGTTGCCCCGCCTACCCCCCNAAAGCAGTAGTCAGAGCCGCACTTTGATTTATCTCACTTTTTCTCTATTGTTCGTCCAAGCTCTTGTAAAGTAACAACCCCAAAACTGCTCCAATACTCAAATTTTACAACAGCTATATGAGATAGGCACATCAAGAATAGAAGAAATGGTATCATTTAATTGCTCCAGCAACTCTTCAATTATAAATAAATAAATAAATAAAATATGCTTGCAATTAATGTAAAAAAAAAAAAGTTTGGAAACAATCTCATTTTGCTCATTAAAAGTTTAATCCGTACTGCTCTGAAGTCTGTGCTGTACTATTTCTGGTTGGGAGGGGAGAGATTGAAAAAAGTTTGCTGTTTTCTTTTTTGGTTTTGTTGTTTTTAACCAGTTTCTTAAGCAACCTAAGTTCTAAATGCAAGTTAAGCCTGGCTGTTCTATCATCTTTACATTTCTGTACTGACTTGACAGTTCTATAGTCTGACTACTAAACGCTAGAAAAACAAACAATACAGCAGATCTTAAGAGCTTGGGAAAGAAAACAAGCACGGCGCAGGTACCTTCCGAGGCAGCCTGACTGATGAAGCGGCACGGCCAGTGTCACTCCATAGACTAAAACTGCCTGTGCAGTCTTCCTAGAGTCATAAATTGAGGTCGCTGTCATTCACAGAGCATGACTGGGGTTTAAGATGGGTTTTCCACATCAGTGCCTAAGACTGAGACAACAGCAGCCTGGTAAATGACTGGAGTTAAAAAAACAAGCAAACAAACGAAAACAACCAAAAAAAAAAAACCAAAACAAAAATTTTCCCTGCAAAATGGGAAAGTTTTAAAGCCTTGCCATTAACCTTAGAACACTTGTAAAGAATCCAAAGCTAAACGAAACTTCATCACCACCTGCTGGGCAACGATCAACGGGGGCTTAGGGCTGGAGCAGTCCAGAAAAATTGAAGGTGACATTTTGTGATTAAGACTCTGACAGTCTCCGAGACGATGGATTATGATGTGCAATTTATATCAGCGTCAACCAGTCATGATATGGGAATGCAGTCAAAAAACTCGGATATTTTGAAAAGGCAGTATCAGGAGAGAAATCAATGGCACTACAATGATCCGGCTCAGCTACAGCTCTGAAATGCTTTGCAGCAACAACTCCCAACTCCAATAACTAAACTGGAAGCCACTGAGCAGCACCCAAACTCGGTGCTGTGCATCCAATATATCTGCTGAAGCTTCAAGCCTATCCTCAGGAACCACTCCATGCCTTTCCAAATTTGTTTTCACAGAGAATATAAAGAATTACAAACCAAAATAGCCCCAGGCAAAGAAAACACTGAGTGACCTCAGGGAGGCATACCCAGGGCGTGGAATTGGTGTCAGTAGCTACAAATGACTGAAATCAGAAGGGAGCTAATCTCCCTTACACAGATTTTTAAGTCTTGTCCTATTGACAAGCTACAAAGGATCCTGAGGCCAAGAAAATTAAAGATTTTACAAATTTACGCCTACTGTAAGCACTCCATGGAACATGCAGCCACCCCTTACAGTATGTCCATTGCTCACAAAAAGAGATCTTTGAACATCCAGTTCAAAATTTGTAGGTACTTAACTGATCAATGGTCTCAGAAACTCCCAAATAACGACATGCTTGCATGCCCCTAGATATCCAACAAAAACTACTAACTGACAAAACAGCCTTTACTGAAATACTTCTTTAATATGCGGCATCAACACCTGACCAAAAAACACACAACAAAAACCAAACAAACCAAAAAACCCCAAACCAAAAGCCCGAACCAGTAACAACACACATAAAAACGTTCCATTTGTTACCAGTAGGTTGGGTAAAACATCCAAAAGACCAGCAAGAATTTTCATTTCAAACGGAAAACACTGTAGCAACAGCAAGCATTCACGGGGATTATTTATTGGTCTTTTAAAATTTTTTTCTTCTTTTAAATGCAAACCCCACTGCCTGAGAAACACGCAAGGAGAAGTGAGCTTGCTTTTGTGACCCAAGTGCACAGAGCAGGGGGAACGACAGATTCCTGCGGTACTATTTGAATACTAATCACAATTAGGGGGAAGATGAAATCCTGAAAGGAAGCAGGAGCTGTTGTTTGAGCTTCAAACCACCTCACAGAGAGAAACTGGGCTGTGCAGAGAAATGGGAAGAGAGAGGTAAGCAAGATTAAGGGGTAGGGAGCATCAGTGTCACCGTCCTTGCTTCACCTTTCTCATTCTCATCTTGGGGCAGAAGCAGTTTAAGAGTTCACCAAAATAATTTTCATGCAAAAGCAGAAAACCACGTGGAAGAGGAAACAATAAAAGAGAGCGTTAAAGAACAGAAGCATTTCCAAATGAGCTTCTCACAGACTGCTGCATAAACTTAACAGGTATATAACAAGGATTTAACAACCTACTTCTTCCCCTGTAAGCCACAAAGCCACTTGGCAACGTCCGTACAGAAGATTTACTCAGTAACTTCATGTATATACAGAACGTAGTGCTTTGAGCAACACATATTGCCTTAAAATATGTATCAAAGTTTCTCAGAAGCTACAGGGCATGAAATTGCAATGGGAATATCTGAAAGCAGGACGTGAGACTACAGAACACCTCATTTTTCTAAGCAAGAAAACAAAACTATTTGAAAGGAATCATCAAGCTGTAAGACAAAATGATTTCTGATCTAATTTAAAGGATTACCTAGAAAGCTAATAATCTCCGATTATAATTAGATAAATGGCATACTCAGATTGATTAAGCTTGTCATTTACAGCAGAAGTACACATTCCTCTTCTCTATAAAAGGAAAGATACAAGCACTCTCAATTGGAACATTCTTCCATTGAGAAACACCAGGTAGTCAAAGCTAAACTGCCTACAGGAGGTGAAATTTTAACACATGGATACGATTAAACTATTACACATTGGCCAGAAAAGGTGTTTTTGGGAAGCACTGATTTCCTTACATTTATAAAAAACCCTCAAACTCTTCCTTTTCAGTCTCTATTTCTAATTGTCGATGTTTTCCCATCCCACTGAAAGCATGACTTGCTCCAAGAAAGTATTGCCGTCCTGCACCTCATTCATCAGCCTGTCATGCTCATTTTAGTATGGAGCAAGCGAGCGATGGTGGGAACAACAACAAATGAAGACCATCCACTTAGCTGGCACCTCGACCCATTCCAGTCTCCACTCCACTCTTCCCACCTCAAATACTCTCATCTTCCCCAGGCACTTCCTCAGAAATACAAATGCCAGAGCTGCCCCGAAGCTACCTGCAGGAGCGTTCCGACCCTCAGCAACTTTGGAGAAAAGAAGCAGTGAAAGAAAGAAAAAGCAGGCACATCAATGCCAGCCAGCAATGGCATTGTACATACATTGTATGTACAGGTTCTACTAAAGCCATCATGAGAATATGTGTTATTTTCATTAAAATTCTGAAAACAAAAAATATACAATAAAGGACTTTCAGTCAGTACAGTTTACGGACTTAGTGCTGCTACCATCCTCTGGTAAATATTCACACATATGACTCCAGGCTATTTCTTTAACAATCACGGAAAGTTCTCTGATGAAACCACCATGCAAACATTGCAGACATGTATAAAACATTATCCCTCCAGGTACAACTTCATACATGTAACTCAAACTCCAGAAACAATACGCTAGGAAGTGTTCCAATTGCCCTGAAAGAATGGAATATTTAGTTTCATTTCAAAAACCTTAAGAATCCAAAAAGAAAAAGTAGCAACGTACCAAAACTGCTGAGTAGCAAGAGGAAGACCCATACCATGAGTTACATGAGCACTCATCAGAGATTGGGTGAGACAAGACAGTATGCTAGGACACTGGAGCAGATAACATATGCCCAATGCCATTAAAGATTGAGACAATCCGTGTTTGCCAAGTGTAGGATTGCTATTTCTACTCCAAGGCCAGCAGCTCTGTACTCAGGACCAGCAGCCTCCAGTTACTTGCTTCTCGGTAAATTTTTAGTTTATTGACACAGAAAACAACTGCACAGGACACCTTAAAAAAATAGGACGTAGCCAGTCCCATCTGCCCAGGATGAGTGTGGTTCTTAACTAGCTTGGCTGCATTAGACCAAGAGTCAGTGGCTCCAATGACAGAGAGTTACTCCAGGAGCGATGCCCTATCTCTGCAGTGCAGTAAGTGGAATGATTCACCGCCGCGGAATAGCTTTGAAACAGAAACACGCACTCCTGGGGCCAGTCACTTATCCTAGACCTATCCTTCCAACAACAGCAGCAATCCCCAGCCTCTTCCCCCTCCCCAAAACCTTAAAAAAAAAAAATCTTAAGCACAATACTGGCAGTAATAGGCTTGCAAGAATGACTTTATCACAGAAGAAACTACGTTTCAAGGTGCATATTATAAGGCGTAACTTTAAATCAATAGCATTAAATAATAAGAATAAATAATAACTTATGGTAATCTAAAACTTCTGAGCAAGAAATTCGGTGTCCCTTTCCTACAATTACTTATGAAATACTATTACTATTCTTGCCATGAGAAGAAAGCTGAGGTTTTGTTCTTAAATTTAGTAGGGTTCCCAAAAACTTGCAAAAGCACCACCTTTTCTCCATTTATTTTATAAAATACTGATCATTGAATATGACTAATTAACTGTAATCCAGAAATTTATATCAACTGTATGGCATGTAAGAAAAAACTGCGATTTTATTGGCTCTTCCCTTCCCATAAACATATATTTATTTATATATATTCTCAAACTCTCGATATCACTAAAAATCATTGTGTTGTATTTCAAGGAATTTATGTCTTTATCATTAGTAATTCAGCAAATGGGAATTTTTTTATTTTTTTTTTTTTAAGAAACAGCAGGAATTGCTCCAAAATCCTTTACTGGAGAGCAACAAATGTTATGCTACTTCCTGTAACCCACATTTTGCAAGAAATACAGTTTTCTTGGAATTTTATGGGGCTTATTAGTAACAAAATGCAGAATGCAAACCACTCCTGCTAGAAAATATGACAAATTCCTTCCCTGCAACTGTGACATAAACCCAATATTGGTAATGAAGTTCTCCTTCCACCAAACACAAAGAACACTCCAGTTCCCAAATTCTTTTCCAGAGAAAGAGTAGAGCAAAAGGTTCCGAGCACCAGACAAAGGGCCCGTTAGAGGGACCAAGAAAGTAGCAGTGATTGGAGGGCTCTGGGCAGTCAAAAAAAGCTGTGGATACATCACGCTTTTCAAGAGAGAGAAGGGTACAGCAATGGATGGTTTGATACTTTTTCTGATTCCCTGGAGAAGCTGTTCTCTGTTAACAACATGAGCAAACTCAAATGTTTTATGTAACTTATTTATTTCACCAGGTTGTAGACAAAGGAAAATGAATTTCTAACTATAAAAATACTGTATTTTACAAATCATTTGCTATTTCTGAAAAGATATATCACATATTTTAACTCTAATACTTAGAAAACATTAGAGTACTCAAAATAATCTGATTTGGGTCAATAGCATAGATGTATTTCAGAAGGGTTTATGCATAAAAAACCCTGCCTGTTCCAGTTATGCACAGAGAAGAGGAAATACAGAAGCATGTGTTACACATTACAGACTAACTATTGAATTTCCTTTCCACTTCTCATATTAACACAACACATTCAAAGAAAGCGCATTAAAAGGATAATGTGTTGCTCTCTAACACGGTGTGAACATCATGACTTTCCTGTCATCCCAAAACAGATTATGAAACAGAATCATTCCAATTAAGGGCAATTCCCAGCTACCTTCCGGCAGCCACACAGAGCCGAGCGCTGCGCAGCTCTCCTCACAACATTCTCGTGGAGGGATAAACAGGTCCATCTGGCCCAACCTGCTTTTGTGTTTATTCACAGGTTTTACTTCTCTTTCTTCCCTTCGTCGTCCTTTATATCCTTCTCCTCCTCCAACATGACTTACCTTTGCATATTTCCCCCATTCCTTTTACATCTACTGCTTTCACCTTCATGTTCTCCTGCTTTTGTTCAATTCAAATCCTTGCACAGTTCTCTTCAAGAAAATATGAAGAAAAAAACACAGCAGAGCCTTTTACCAAGCTGCAGCTTCTGGACAAAAGAATTTGAAGTCATAACTAATAGGACCTTCTGAAAAGCAAGCACACCAAGTCCATGGAAAATCCAGTACATGTGTCCAGTACTTACAATGTCACCTACAGACCAAAGGGATTTTCATCAATCCACTGTTTCATATCCAATCTGATTAAAATGATAAAAAACCACTGGACTGTATTAAAATGGCACATTACCTAATGAACCTAGTCTGAGATACTCAGGAGCTGATCTGGACTCTGCACAGAAGAGTTCCAGAAGCTCTGACTTACAAGACAAGCACCGATAATATTTCTACGTTCATACTGCTGGAGGCCTCATCATTTTTTGATAAGCTGTATTTCAAGGTACTGTTTGTTCCCGCCAGTTATTCAGGGAGAAATGGTGCAGCCGGTCTTTCCTAGAAGATGCAATGAATGCAGATACTGATCCCGCAGCGTTTGTTTTTGGAGAGATGGATCTACCATCTTGGAGTTCCTTTTGCCACTGTAGAAGCGCACAGTGAGAACTCACAAGCAGAGATGACAACGTGATGATGGCAACTCCCCAGGTACCTCTGCCGTACACCTCATGCAGCCGTACCAGAGCATTTCCCAGCTCCCGGAAGAAAAGGAGCTCTCTAAAGCACATGATAGACAAAGCAACGCTGGCAAAACAGGGATTAAAAAATGCCTTTGAAGATCATTTGAAGTGCCATCCCCTCCTCCTGCTGAAAACGCGTAACACCCTGTTCAGCTAACACACACAGCATCTCAGATGATCTCAGCATTCATGATAATTTTGTGCTTCTAGCAGTAGGAAGAGGCTTTGGCCATATTCTCACCTCTAGACTGGAAGAGTTTAATTCTGAAGAGCAATCATAGGACAGCCATAAAGGTTCATCTGTGACAAGATACAACTTGCATTTGAACCATGAAGCCATCGACTCTGGACTTCCCATCAGCTGTAACTATTTCCAGTAAGTTCTCGGCTCAAATAGTTGGAAAAAACTAATGAATCACACTTGAGCTGCCACTTCCACATCAGTTATGGTAAGCACTAAATGTTGAAGAACTGCAGACAAAGCTTCCCCACCAAATCCAGCTAGCCTGGCTGAAGGAAAGATTTTCAGAGAACACCGGGCAAAACAACTTCTCTTCTTCTCTACCTCTGGAAAGAACAAACCTGTTCCACCTGGTGCAGCGATTATTCTGTCTATCCAAGTGCCTTTCAATGCTCCAAACCCATTTATTCAGTCCTTAGAAATAAACAGATGTGCACGTACCCCAAGCAGCCCAGTAGTATGACAACATATTTGGGGAATATTCTGATAAGTAACAGTGTCTGCCTCATTACCTGGAGTCACAAGAGCCTGTCGTGGGGTTGCAAGAGCAGTATTGAACGCATGAGTCTTAAATAGCCAGTTACAACTCGTAGTTCAGAAACATCTTCTACACAAGCTAATACATTGAAAAAAATGTGACTGGAGTTGGTAATAATAGTGCCTTGGAAAAAAAAAAAAAAAAGAACTGTTAGTAGAGATACTTTTTTCAACTGCTAGCATCTTAGAGGACATACCCTTAGCCAGCTTTGAATATATTTGAAATAACTCAGAAACCTGACTGTTAAGTATAGGGTATTGAATAAACTTGTTCCAAATATTACNGAACTGTTAGTAGAGATACTTTTTTCAACTGCTAGCATCTTAGAGGACATACCCTTAGCCAGCTTTGAATATATTTGAAATAACTCAGAAACCTGACTGTTAAGTATAGGGTATTGAATAAACTTGTTCCAAATATTACAGTAAATGGAAGCCTTTCTCAGACAAATAATCCATACGGATTCAGTGATCCAGAATCAGAAAAATGTCACTCAGCCACCTCTCTAAAATAACAGGGGAAGCATTCATTAGCTGGACTTACTATCACCATGCTGCAGTTCATTAAGTATGCGGCTTTCTTCGTTCGTACAGGAAACCTTTTATAATTCTGCTGGACGTGCTCAAGCTTCCCTTTCATTGGGGTTGGAAATGAAAGAAACTTCCAGATAATGAAAGCCAAACATCTGGCACATTCAGAAAACACTTGCATCCTAATGATGGTGGGAGAAGTAATATCTCTCATCAGTACACTTCATAACAATCACGTAGGTTGTGTGGTGAGATAGTAAGTACAGAAACCTTTCTTTACACCCACCCCCCCGATCAGGCACTCAGATTTGTCTCATTTTCTGTGCAGATCTACTGACATCCCAGATGTTTGCGAACTAGAAACCACTGACTATATCAGCACAGCTACTACTGAACAGTTTTGCATTCCTCCACGTCTGCTGAATTGAAGCCACATTTTTCAGGGGTCATATGTAAATGTTTGCCCTAAGAAAGAAACCAAGAGCCTGACTTCAGATTCAAAAGCCACTTTAAATCGTGCCAAGAAGGCGTTAGGCTTTTGCTTTCGCTCCCGATGATGCTCAAGCACACAGGTGCACAAGCCACAGCAGAGGCTCTGGCACTACCTATCCCTCAGAAAACACTCGGTGCTCTCCAAAGCGTGGCCAGTCACGTTGTGAAACCTGTTCAGGTGCTGGTACCTGGTGCATGGGAGAGACACGGCTGCTCCTAGAGCGGGAACAAGGGCAGGAGCTGCCTCAGGGCATCTCGAAGTCAGTCCCAATGGGATTCTGAAGGCAACCTGCAGAAAATACTATAAACCCTGCACCCACATGGGGTGGTTCAGGTGCCAGCGAGCTGAAGGCACAGCAGTTCCCCTTTGGCTCAGCTACAGGTGGGTATGGCCAATCCAGGGCTCACAACTGACTGTGATCCCACAGTTCACAGTGATCCCACATGAATATTAAGGAGCCGCTCCACTCAACCCAGAGAGATAAAGCCAGTCTTCCTCAGCAGGCTACTAAGATCCAGACCATGATCTAAAAGAGAGTTGCTGCTGAAGAGGGGCACAGACAGAGACTGACAGCAAACCTGGGATGAAATGCTCACTAAGACAAAGAGCAACCCCACCCTGCAGAGGGTGACCATCCCTAGCAGGTGTATCCACGCTCAGAGCAAACACGGTACTAGTTTTGATTTGTTGAGAGGTTGAGAGCTATTTTCATAAACCTTCCAGGAAAAGACAGTGGGGAAAAATGCACGTAAGGGCTTTCTCCCACTTCTGTGCTAGCAGAGGGAAGAGCAGCAATAGGGGCAGGAACCAGAGGGGTTCACCTGACACACCTCCAGGGCCTTGCTACTGCCGCCTCACAGCATTTAGACATGTGCAGTGCCTGGAAATTGCCCCAGCTGACCCAGTTTCCCTTGCAGTAGAGGACAACCCTTCTGAAGGCCTCTAACTCTCCTCATGCCATTTTGGCTTCGTTTAACAGTGAGTCTAAAAACCACTTGTAAATTAAGAGTTTCGTATCACACAGAGAGGGCATAGCAGCTTTTAGCATGGGCTAAAGCTAGCTGAACAGAGACATCTCCAAGGAAGACTATGTGGAAGTGTTCTGCATTGAGCTTAGTCAATGTGAGTAAGGAAAAAGGAAGAAGTTATACCAAAAGATAATCAACAGGCCCACCCACAGGATGGCTCGTGTTGGATTCTCAGGTCTCCAATGTTGATCCAAGGCCAAAACAGTGCTAGGCCTTGATCAATCAATCATCTTGCCTCTGGAGAGCTCTGTAAGCACTAGCAGCAGCCTTGAGCTATGTCTAGTGTGCAACTCATCAGCTGAAACAAGTGTAGTAATAACCATGGTCTACCACGGCTCATAAATTGCAATGTGGACTCCACTTTCCAGCTGATGCTAGGAAATCTGGGCGATTCTAAGTGATTACATTCTAAGTTATAGGGCCATAATTCCTTATCCTGCTCCCTACCTTTAAGGAAAGCATTGCTTATGGTGTGTCCAACATTCAAGTCAGAACTTTGCAGGAACAAAGACCAGGAGTCAAGGTTAACAGAGAAGCACGTCTTCTCTACTTGTTTACAGGTACGCCTGGGACAAGCAAGGAGACTTTCGGCTGCATTCCAAGTGGTAGATGCAGCATAAAGAGTCACTTGCAGAAGCAACACTGAGGCCCCACCTTAGCTATTTAGAAAACAAACTGGATGCTCCGTGAGACCAAAGGGTCACGACAGAACAAATTAAGCAAGGCTTTAATGGTCCACAAGGAGCAGATCAGGGCTTTCACTTCTCACTTCTACCAGGCACAGCAGTGCACTTGGTCTCAAGCTAGTACAAACTCCACCAGATCTTGTAATGCTGTCAGCGCAAGGAACCACAACCCTTTATTGGCATATCAGCCTTTCTCACATCCCCCCTCACATGCTAGTTTGCCACGAAGTAGTTATACAGAGCATCTCACCTTCGGAGGCCGCACAACATTCAGCATTTGGGCAAGCAGCAGCTCCTACGTTTTGCTCAGGCCACGCAAATCTTCTACATCCACGCACAGATCAATGTTTAATCAATTTGAGATGTGTAGTACTCCTGGCCTACCTTAGAAAGAGTCAACTCCAGCTAAGAGAGAGAATTTTGTTTAGTTTCTTTCCCACGAGGTTGACAACTTCAGAAGTAGGTCAGCTATACAGTAATTCACGTGGGTTTGTGACGGTAGACCAAGCATTGTAAGTTATCCAACACAGGGTCTACTCAGCAAGAACTGACCTCAACAGTTTTTTAACCAATTTTCACAGAACCTAGGCCAGCCTGCTGCAATGAGCTTATCTGGTTAGCAGCGATTTCAGAGGTACAGCTCTACACTGCCAAGTCAGGATGCACCAAAGCATGCAGAAAACTAAACTTGAGACACCGAAGTGGTGGTGAATACAGAGTTAGTCTCGATACACAGTATTTCTAAAGCAAATGCTCAGTAGATTGAGCAGGGAACTTTAAAATAAAGTCCCCAGAGCATCAAGCATGCTGGAGACTCATTACAAAACTGTTAAAGGAAGGATACAGTGTGAAAGTACATCGCCAAATTAAAATTAAGTGTCAGTTATTTATGAACCAAGGACGTAAATTTATGGACCAAGAACAGCTCTGTATCCTGTCATCAGCTTCTGACCTGTTGTGTCAAACAGCAGCTGTTTTATTTGGCTGTTCCCTGGTCTGTGAGAGCTGTGATTATGACTGTACTCGAGGTGGGAGTACAGCGACTTCTCAAATTTGTACCGTATGCTAACTCACAATCAAAGTCCTCTTTCCCAAGACCAAAAGCATAGCAGGTCCACCACGCATTTTCACAGCTCGAAGCCATGGGAGCACTTTGCAATGACACTAGAAGAGTGGTAAAAACAGTAAATCCCTCTCCCTAAATCTTCCCCCCGTCAAACTCTTCTACCAGAAGACAGAAATGCCATGGCTAGGATTCACTGACTGTGCACAGCCTACAGACTGTGGCTAGATCAGGAACTGTCACTTGAGGAACCTGAATTCTTCTGCAACCTAGAAGCCTCCTGGCCTCTGTACATTCAGAAGAAAACTTTAACAAATTATTTTTGTCCCAGTGAATCATCAGAAATTCCATCTCCAAATCATCCTGTGTGATTTGATCCTCACAATCCTGCTTTACTCTTTCCTCACTCATTTGATCGTGCAAGTACTTAAAAATAATAACATGACTCTAATTTATAATCCAATGTGCATTGGTATGCTGGGAAGAAAGAGACTACTACCAAGTAATAGCAATTCGTTGGAGATGCACAGTTATTTTTGCAATAGTAATTATTTGGTGTAGCATCTCAAATGTCACATAGAAAGTAGATTCAGCTTACACAGCTTCAGCCAAAGCACCGGCGATATTCAAATGACTGAACAATTTTAGTGGAAAAAGTCATAGTAGAATTTCACTTTCCAAATGGTGTGTGACATTAAAAACCACTATAAAATCTCAAGCAACATCCCATGCTTTAATAGCGCTTACAATTATTTCTGTATACTGTGATACAAAGATTTTTATTCTTAAAAGTCTAGATTTTAGACTGAATCTTTACACCGAAATCTTGCAGATATCTCTGAAGTCAAACTAACAGTTAATATCTATCTTGCTGGCAACTTAGCTGATGACTACTGCTCAGTCAAAGAGAAGGTCTACTCTGCAACGTGGAACCTGGAACCTGGGTAGGAAAACATTGGTGCAACCAGCTAACTTGATCTCATTATTTCTCCAGACATGAGAAGAGAAGACATTCTCCAAAGGATCTTCTACCTGGGACAGAGACACAAAGCCCAAAGAGCACCATATGTTACACTTCAATACTGGTTTTGATCAAAATCACTCTGAGAAGAGCTGATCTAGTCAAATTGCATTTGACTGCAGTAATGCCATAAACCTTTAAGCAACGGAGAGAGTGCTGTAGTATTCTTAAGACAAGTAAGAACTACATAGAAACGGTGCCGCTACCAGAGAATTTCATCTCCAAGACACAAAGAGCAAATAATACTAACAACAGTGTAATTGTATACTCTCCTATAGGATTGATTCAGTGGATAACCTTTGTGCCTGCAAGAAATAAGGTTAATTCACACTCAATTTTGAGAGAGTTCACTCTCAGAAAACAAACTGAATTTGAATGGTAATAAGCTGATTAAACAAAATGGAAGAATAAAATAAAACACATTTGTAATTAAGGGTTATGAGCATTTGTTTTTTAAAAAAAGAAATTAAGACAACTAACTAGAAAAAAATCAACTGAATGGAGGAGCTCAGGTATCTGAATATGATGGAGGCTTTGACATCTTCAAATCCCAGGTATCAAGCCGTTCGGTATTCCAAAGAAAGAAGAGGGAAAGACATTCAAGAAGACAGACTCACTGTATTATTTTGTGTGAATGCACAACTAATAGTTAGTTAAAAGGTTTTTAATGAAAACATACAAATTTTTAAAAGCCTAAAAGCAGACACAATGAAGAGGTCAAAAAAAAAGAAAAACAAACCAATAAACCAGTGAAAACTGCTATAACAGAAACTTGGGAAGATCTCACAGTCCAAACGTAGTATTTTCCTGTGTTTGATAGTTTTATAGATTGTTGAGTGCTCCAAGTAGGGAAGGATCAGGGAAAGAACCACTTGGGTTCCCATCCAGCAAGGAGCGTATTTTGGGAAAGATAATCTAAGTACCAAAGGAAATTTTTGACATTTTTTGTAAGGGCATTAATATTTACTATGGTATGAGAGGAAGGGGTGAATGGTGAAGGGGAAAAAAAAAAATAGATACAAAAGTGTACAAAAGAGGAAGCCATCAAAAAGTGAAATAAAAACTTCACAGGCTATCACACAGTCAAACCCAAAGTTTTCAAATAAGAGGCACATAAAATTGGACCTCACCAAGACACTTGTTTTAATTAGGTTACTACATACGATTAAAGAATAGGAAACTAATTATTCCTAGTTAAAATAAAAGAGAAGAATTTTCTACAATCCCATAAAACTTACTTCAGTAGCATGGAGACCAAGCACACTTTCCTTCAAATTTCCTTCTAAAGCCATGAAAACACTGGAAAATGTGGCCAAATATACTAGGGGTTGAACACAAGGTAGCTTGTGACAGACTAACCAAACCCATTACTTCATCAGAAAACATTCTCCAAATGCTGTAGATCTCATTAATCAGGATTTTAGCAGAGTATTCAACAGTGTCACATGGGCAACTCGTAGTTAAGCTGCAACTAGCAGAGGAATTTAGAGGTAGGTGAGCATCTGGTTCAAGGGGAAACAGAAGAAGCCCTAAAAACTTAAGTGATTATTAGAAGGTCTTAGAAATCAGTCTTGGAACTGATCTTATTAAACATTTCAACAACTAACTCTAGGAACAGGGTGATAACATGTAATGCAGGAGGGGGATACAGATACTGGAAGAGAGGACATAAACACTGCACAGCAATACCAAGATGCTCTGAAGAACTGAAGTAAAAGAAACATGACAAAATTCATTAAGGCCCAGCTCAAGGTCATGTACTCAGGGAGTACAAGAAGTTTCCTGCTAAGCTGAGTTGGTGAAAACTGCAAAGAAGGAGAACCAGGGAATTTTAGTTAATTACAACATAATTATAAGGCATGAATGGGATCCAGGTGCAAAAAGGCAAATGTGAAACTTGGCTCCAGAACAGTTATTTCAAACAGGGACAAGACAGCAGTAGTATCGCTGAACAAGACACTGGAAATGTGTAAAAACAAATGCCAAATACCATTTTGATCAACATGGTAAAAGATGAGTGTCAGGTAAAAGACGTACTCAAAAAATACAAGCAAAGACACAGGAAAAAGAAGACTGTATTTACTCTAGAAATCAGGAGAAGGATCCCAGATCAACACCGCTACACAAGTCCACTCTCAATGAAAATCTGGTGTTTTTCTTCCTTTTTTTTTTTTTTGAAAGATAGTGCTTGTGGATAATCAACATTTAGAGACAAAAAAAATTATTAACACATACAGTTGAAAAGTAGAAATTAAGCTTAAAACTGGACATCAGAAACTGAAGCCTGCAGTACACAAGGAATCAATTCTCACTTCATCCCTTACAATTCAGCTGTACAGCAAAGTAAAGACCAGAATGCAGCGTGGCCACTTCATTTAATTTTTAATCTTAAGAGCTTAAATTTCACTCATTCCATGTCATTTGCAAGTATCTGTGAACAAATGTTTCCTCAGCATAAAGACCCATCATCTACTATTCTCATTGGAGAATCCTACGCACCGGTAAATCAGCAAATTCATACAAAAAATGAAAACAACAACAACAAAAAAAAAGACCTTTTTTTAAAAAAAAAAAAAAGAAAAAAAAAAGAAAAAAAACAAACCTCTAGCAATCCTACCCACCTTTCCAAAGAACTCCGCACCACAATTTTACAGGCGACTGCCTTTCTGGCAAAGCTATTACACTTGAGCAAATATGACACAAGATGACAATACAATTATTCCAACCAGTGATTTAGCACAAGTAGAAAACCATAAAGAAGATATCGAGCCCCAAACTTCTTTACAGTCCTCTGCATATTCACTCTCCAAGGGTAAGGTGTGAAACACAGTAGTTGGGGTTAACTTTCTTGCTTCAGCAGCTCAGTACAACAGCTGAGAGAGGAGCAGCCTTCCCCTTAAATTGCACTCTTATTTCATAGGGTTGTAACGGTGAAGCCATGTGGATTATGTTGCTGAAACCCGAATATTAACACCAACAGATAAAACGTATCAAATAACCAACTCCTGGCTAACCATTCCTCTGCCTCCCCAGGAAAAGAAAATCAAAAGCAATAGTTACATTCCAAGAAGAGTAACTGAAAATTCACGCACAAAGCCTCCAACTCCCTAAAGCAAGGCTCGGTCCTGTAAAAGTCCACAATACATTAATATTCATACCATTAATTATTTACTGTACCTCCTATACTATTAGCTTACCAGCTCCACCAAGCAGCTGACTCTATAAGAAGCAATGAAACGTGGGCCTAGAGTTAACCTTACACAGGAACTTGCGATCCTCTTGTAACAATATAGCACTTCAAATATGATATGTAAAGTACAGTAAACTTGTTTATAATTCTCTATATTAAATGAAATGCAATAACCACTAAAATTTACTTTTTTCTTTTTTTTTTCTTTTTTTTTACATAAAGCAGCGTCTTTACATTGATAGTAACATTGCAGCGAACACTGGGCAAGGAAAATGCAGAAACCCAAGAAGAATAATTACTAAACTAATACCACGCAGCCAAAGTAATGGACAAGCAAACAATTTTTAAGAAGTACTTAAAATGCTATGCAGTAAGAAGAGTTAAATATGAAGGATATTCAAGGGATGACCAAAAAAATTCAACTTATCTTTTTTCAAATTAAGTGGGGTATGAGAAAAAGGGGACGAAGGAAAGAGACTAACAGTGAGTACTAACAGTTACTGATGCACCAAGTTTAGAGGCATATCAACAAATTAGCCATGTACAAGCTCGTAAATTCACTAAGCCTCAAATTCTAAAACCTACTACTACAATTAGCCCAAATGCTGCTCGGCAATGAGAGCTTCTTTGGAAATAAATTCCTCTGAGGAAGAGGACAGTTGTGGAAGCTTTACATTCCACCAAACATTCATTTCCAGCACAAATGATGAAAAGCGAGTGTTAAAAAGATCTTTTCTCCTTCCCTGCAGGGCAGCCGCACTGATAGGAAAGACATGGACTTGGATTTCACAAAGGACATTTCTGCCTAAAGCAAAGAAACAGTTTATTTTACTCACACACACTCACGCACCCCCCCGCATCTAACAGAACAGGGAACGCACGGTAACAGATTTTCTCAATAGCTGAATAAACTCTTAGTTCTGAGGGCAATTTTACTCTCGACTTAACTTCAAGGGAAAGGAAAAGGAGAAAAAAAAAAAAAAAACAAAACAGCTTGGCTTAGCGCAAAGTTTGCTCCTTTGCGCTACGCAGCAGGTTCCCCCCCACCCCCGCCAGGGTTTACACAGCTAGTAACACCGCGACACCCGCTCCCCAAAGCAACCCGAAAAACGACCGAGCGCAGAAACAACCAAAGCAGCAGGAACGACGAGAAAAATACCTTCACACATCAGAGCAGGGCGCCCACGACCACTCTCCGCCTCCCGCTCGGCATCGCAGC